>JAFJYJ010000036.1:4200000-4597500 GCA_019022615.1 Acacia melanoxylon | reverse complement strand
TGTGGGAATTTAAAGTTATTTTCTATCTAAAAGAAATTAGCATTTATGTCATATAGGATGTTTGTACCGATTAAATGAGAATTAAAGCATTTAGTTGGATTACTAGAGGTATTATTAAAGGTTTAATCGGTTAATTATTCTAAATCTTGAACCATATGAAATTATGAATTGGGATTTGAGATTTTAAATTAGAGTTGATATGATTTTGAGTATATGGAGGTTTGGAGATTGTTTAATAGATTGGGTTATACTTAGTATTGGGTTGAAAAATTGAAGATATGGTGATATCTTGATAATTATAATTAGTGAGAAATAATTTATGAAGGAGGGAAATGAGATTGTAACGATGATTTGAGGAATAAATAAAATTGTCAAATCTTCTAAGAAAATTTAAAATAAGGCAATTATAGTTTAATTAATGAATTATTATTATATTAGCTGGTATTGTTGTTAAATTCTATTAACGTGTAATTATATATTTATTTTTAGAGTGGACTTAATATCTCTCAAGTTTATTTCTTGTGTGAAGAACTTGAGGTAACCATTTTCCACTTATTGTACTTGCTTGTATGACGTTTGTGAGTGATTTTTATTATATAAATCTTTGAAACTACGTTGGTAGTGAAATTGCCTTGTGTGATTTATTTTGAAACGATTAGTAATGTTATATGTTATGGATAATGTGTTTTTATGGTTTCTTCAACTGAAATATTATCGTTATCTTAATTATTATTCAGACGATGTATTATTTTATAAATCATGTTTGGAATCTTATATATACATGTCAAGATTGTGATCATGTGGAGTGGTGATGGTTATGGAGTGATGATGGGAGTTATTGTGTATATAATACCACGTGGTATGCCACCACTCGGTGCACAGTGGATGGCTTGATATTTTCAGGGCCCTTGGTATCACCCTTTTCCTTTGGCGGGT
This sequence comes from Acacia melanoxylon, assembly GCA_019022615.1. Classification (NCBI taxonomy): domain Eukaryota; kingdom Viridiplantae; phylum Streptophyta; class Magnoliopsida; order Fabales; family Fabaceae; genus Acacia; species Acacia melanoxylon. The sequence continues at coordinate 4,596,564 of JAFJYJ010000036.1, read as the reverse complement.
TAAGGGTCGGCCACTTGGGATGTGACACCTTTCCATATTCAAAGAAAAGGGAACCCGTATCCGATATGAGTTCTATAGTCTTTGGTGGGACTGTACCTCATTATTGGAGAGCTTGGTGAAGTCTTGTCACAGAGACTACACCTATTACGTTATAGCCCATGGGTTACAATCGTAAATAAGGATGGGGGGCGATAAGGATTGTCCAGGGTATCGATCTATTGCTTGGCATGTTATATATGTGATTCATGATATGAAATTTTATTACGAAATTGTGATCTGATAATTTTGTTAATTTGATATTTAGTACTCGTTATTTAAAATGTTCCACTTTGACACCTCACGAAGCACGTATTAGCATTTACAATGAGCTGGATTGATGGTTACAAACATTTTTCAAGTGATAATTCTTGTGTGGGTCAATTAGGGAAGGCTTCGGAATGTAATACCCGATAATTATTTATTTTAAATATTATATTTAAATAAATAATATGCCTTAATATTATATTTGAGTCAATATTACCTATTTAAAATAGGTGAATATGTGGTCTCAATTTTAATTAATATTCTTTTTTTATTTCTAAGTGATTTTATTCCTAGAATTAAGGGGATCATATATTTGATCTTATTAGGAATCATAAAATATCCTAATATTATCATAATTAAGTATAAACTTAATTATATCATTTTAGCAATAAAATCATCAAAGGATGACAGAATCAATTAGAGAAAATTAGTAACAATTATTGGGCAATTAAATTTGCAATAATTGAGATATTTTAGTAATTTTTGAAATTAATTAATAATTAATTAATTAAAGGCATAATTAAGGAAATATCAACATAATTAATATCCAAAGGATATTTAAAAGCTAAGATTAGCATACAAGGAGTTTTTAATCATCAGGATTAATTTAGAAACCTATCAAAAATTGGCAATTAAGCCTAATAACCCCTAAAACACTATATTAGCAATATTTAAATAAAGATTAATTAATTCCCCTTTAAATATTAAAAATGACGAAAATTGACAATAAAATAGGTTAAGAAATTGTATTAATCCTTAATCCTAAATCACTAACAAACATCACTAATAGTGAGTAGATTTTTCCAAACCAAAATCAAAGGCTTGGATTAAATTTAATAAAGCTAATCTAAAGGCTCTAAATTGGATTTCATAAGCATAAATCCATGTGAAAATAAAATCCACCAATGAAGGGATTTCTTCTAGATGATATAAGATAATTAAAACACAAAATTTAGGAGCCAAGAAGGGAGCATACACGGTTTGCTCATTTTGTGGGTGAAGAATACAATTGATTAAATAAACAATGATAAATACAACACATAAGTGTCATAATCAACCATTAAGTGCATGAAGACTTTGAAGCGTAATGTGAAAGGAATAAAGGGAGGGAGGACGGTTTGTGCTTGATGAATGAAGAGCCAAATAAATATCTAGATATTATGTAAAGATGTCCCTAATCACACATTAAATACAAGAAGACTTTGAGGTAAGATGAGGTAAGCGTGTGTAATAAAAGTGATTAATGTTTAAATAAGTAAATGGTAAGATAAGAACCATTAGGATAAATTAAATAAAAGAAATGAGAGCGATAGAAAATAAATCGTGATCTTGAAATCCATGAACCAAGAATAAATCTAAGTAGATATTATGAATAAACAAAATCAAGATTGAACATAGTGGTTTCCAAAATGATTTTGGTAAACTTTTGGGATTCATACTAGTGTGATTTTAAAAGTTTAAAAATACCATAAATCAAGTCATAAAATTGTGATTCCAAAACTGTAAGTGAATCCTCAAGAAAAACACCAACTTACACCTAACTAATTAAACATTTGGGAATGAAAAGGAAATAAAGGGAGAGGGGAGGAGAAGAGGCCACGTTTTGGCCATGTGTGTGTAGCAAAATTATGTGTTATAATTCAATGTAAATTGGAATCCACCAATTAGAAGAACCTAGGAAATGCTATAAATAGGAGGCATTAGCCTTCACAAATTCTCACACCAAATCAGCCAAAGTATTCTGATTTAAGAAGTTATAGAGTGAGTAGAGAGAGTTAACTGGAGCGAAGAAGGAAGGAAGAACAAAGTTAGGTAAGTTGTTATCTTTCTAAACTTTTTAGTTTTTAGGCTTTAAATGTTGTTTTGATTCATAATCTTCCAATTATAGTGTTATTTACATGTTTTTATTATTATAATTGGCTTTATTTCCAAAAAATGATGAAGATGAAGTTATAGCAAAATTTTTGGAAGATTATGGTCAAAGTAGCGAAGCTCTGGCGAAATTTTGTCGGTTAGCGACTTCCGAAAGCAATTTCAAAAACGCTGGTATCTTATGTTGAAGATGCTATGCCAAAATTCTGAAAAAATTCATGTTGAAATTAAACATATAGATCTTTCTAAATATACCTATAGCGTGTCGTTTTGAGTTTTGTGCTAGGAGATAAAAATGTTTTGAAGTTAGGCTAAATTCTCTGGGAAATTCTGGGCAGAGCATAAAGATACGAAAACTGGGAATTGTTTATGAAATCTGGGAAAGAACCAATAATTTTTCCTAAAATTATACATCTTAAGGATTCCAAGGAATTTTACGGATCCTCGTTTCGATTTTTGTGGGATTAGTTATGATTTTTTGAAGTTAGGCGAAAATCAGTCCTAATGCTGATTAAGCAGCGTTTTTCCGAAAATTGAAGGAAAATAATTAAAGCATAAATACACCAGGAGTAAAATGGTCAATAGTGACTAAAGATATTTACTAGAATATTATTTTTGAATTAATAGAGGCGATATTACCCTTATAGGATATCTGTGATCGCCTCCCGTCAAAACGTACCGAAAATCATCAACGAAGGTACGTTCACGTACTGTAACACTAGCTCTGATGCTTATTGTATGATTATATATGATTGTTGTGTTCATCGACTAAGACTTACATACGTGGTTATGTCACATACGAGGTTATGTTCTAATTATTGTTGTAGCATACGTGGTTATGTTACATACGTTGTTATTATCTTACATACGTGGCTATGTATTTCTAATCATACATCTATTATGGGCTTTTATATTGATTGTCGCTATCATGAATATCATCATGTATATATTGTCATATTTAAGAATGAGGTTAACAGTTACTGCGAGGTCCGATGGGCGTTGGACCTCGGCTCTTTACCTTAGCTTTAGGGTCCGGAGGACCGATGGCCAAGACAAAAGTAAACAGAGTAAACAGCAAGTGCGAGACCCGGCTGAGGATTTCTATTTTTAGATATGTACCGTTGTAATACTCGATAAATGTACCGTTCTTTATGAACAAACAGATACGCCACAGTTAATGATATATCAGTTACTCACTCTTTTACTTGCTCCGATGCTCTACTCTGACGAAAAAAAATTTGTTCCGCCTTCGAAAATTGGGGTGTTACAATTTTGGTATCAGAGCATTCATTCTGGCACAGATTTAGCTACGTTACTATAAACAGTTTGGTGCTTAAACTAGAAAGGGTATTGTGGTTTTCAATCGGTCCTCGTGAATTCGGCGAGACTTCCACAAATACACCAAATGGGCCAAATTGTTTGATTAACGGAGTTAGGTTCTAAGCCTTTTTAAACTTGGAACATATTTTGAAAACGAGTACTGATATAACCCTGTTGTGACGATGGACGGAGATAGATCTCCAGACATAAATTACTAGAGACAAGTAAGACATATCACACGAAAACCAGTGAACCATAGACCGGTGTACCATTCGGAGTCGGTGCATCCCCCTAACTCAGAAAAACCCCTTGTACTCATTAATAATAGTAAAACCTTTGAACATATTCCCTGTTGAGTATGTGTACAACCTTGAACCTGTACACGACCCTGATCCTGTGTATTACACCGAACCAATGGCTAGTATACCTTTTGAGCCAGAGAAACCTATAGGATCAGATCATTCATCCGATGATGACAACCGTGAGTATTTTCATCTGCTAAGCTATCAAGATGACTTCGAGAGTGAATCTTTTTATGAACCGAACCTCTTTCGACATGTCCTAGATACAAACAAAAAGTTGATAGGCGCTCTACGAACAGAATACTTGATGGCGGATCGACACAGCGAGACTAGCAAAGGGACGTACTTCCAGTATCTAGAACAAGTCAAAGTGACTTATAAGGGTCTTCCCTACCCGTTAAACGATTAGGTGATATCAAACCTTATACTTTCTTCGAGACCGCTTTTAGGAAAAGACGAATAAGCTCCTAGACGGAGAACGTACAACCGATTTCTATTCCTTTCTAAATTATCTTCAAGGGCTAGTTTTAGACAATATGTAAACGAGTAGATAGACAATGATATGAGATATGTAAGATATATTACTGGTGTTACAAACCAGCTAAATAATATGACATATTTTGCCATGAACATTATGAGTATGTGTTTGTTTGAAAGATCCCTTAAAAAATTGTCGGTCCTAATAGAAAGATAGGATTGTCAAGTATGCGAGGAATCGGAGTCCTTAGAGGTCGAGGTAGAGATGGAGTTAGATAACCACGAATGATACCAGAGTATGAACCTGAGCAACCAGAACCACAAATTACATAGAATGAGTTGCAGAAAATGCGGAGGACGCTTCAGGAGCTACAAATTCTTATCAATGAACTCCTGGCCGAAAAACAGGAAAGAGAAATTGAAAAACAAGAAGAAACTTTCTGGTTAATCGAGCGTAACTTAAGGAAAATGCGTAAAGCCGGAAATTTCAACGGCAAGAGAGCAAGCGATTGCGTCGGGTTTCGCCGCAGAAACTCCACACAGAAAAGGAAGGCGCCCTGGAACAAAAGCCAAGAGAAAGATAAGAAGTTATTTCATTCTGAGCAACAGAACTCTCCGAGGATGCCAGAACCCCGACCATGTTCAAAATACGGGAATTACCATCCAGGTCTTACCGTAGTGGTATACGAATTTGCTACAAATGTCAGAAGCGGGGCACGTGGCACCTGGAACATCCCCCCCGAGAAAGGCTGCGGAGATAGAGCCACGAACTCGGGCGGATGCTAGCATTGCTCGAAGTGGAGGCGGAGAATCTCCGATGCGGTCCAAGATACTAACGCTCAGTAGCAGTCTATTTTAGATATTGTCCGATTCGGGTGCTAAACCGGTCAGTTACATCTGATAAATATACGAATCATTTTGGGATGCATACATATATATATATACCTTACGATCTAATGGTAACTACACCATTGGGTGTAAACTTTTTAGCTTATTAAGCATGTCTAGAACCAAATTCCAAGTATAATATAGATCTTATTCAAAATTTCTGCTTCACAACGTCGACGACATTCTCAAATTCTGTAGAACAAGCAACGATCAATGAAATGATCAAACGATGATGATGAGAAAATATCATTCCCACATTTCAGAAAGCAGAGATAGAATTGATGCAGGAGCTGAGTCCTTATTCTAAAAACAACCCAGTCACGAATAAAATTCTCTGACAAACTTTCCTTCGAAAAAAGAGAAGTCAAAATTCACTGTGGAGTTGATGCCTAGCACAGGATCAACATCTAAAATGCTATATCCAATGACACCGAATAAAACACAAGAGTTTACGACTTTGTGTCAACTACCGTAAGTTGGACAAAATGGCTGTTATAAACTAATAACCACTTCCCATGATCGACGATCTACTCAATTATCTAAATTCCTACGTTTTGTCAACAATTGACATACGCTCGGAACACCATTCAGCTGCAAATCAAAAATAGCAATGTTCTGAAGATAGCTTTCAGGACTTAACAAGGGCATTTTTGAATTCCTTATGATGCCTTTCAAAACGACAAATGCACCTACTATGTTCATAGAGTACTTGAACCAAATTTTCTCTCAAACACATTGGTAGGTTAATTGAGGTATTGATTGACGACATCCTCATCTGTTCGGAAATAAAAAGAGAAACACAAAGAACAGTGACGATCAGTTGTGAGTATACTAAGAGAAAAGCGACTCTTTACTAAATTAAGTAAATGTGAGTTTTGGCTGCCAGAAGTAAACTTTCTGGGCCATGTTCTATCACGCGACGGTGTTGTTAATTTCAATAAAGTGGAAGCAGTTCTGGACTAGCAAGAACTAGAAATAGTGATATAGATATCTAGTGTTTGGGTCTAAGCGGAATAGTACCGCAGATTCATATAGAATTTCTCGTAACTTGCCTTACCATTGACAAAGCTCACGAGTAAAAATCAAATCATTGTGTAGAACAAAGACTGTGAGACGAGCTTACATAGACTGAGAAAGAAGTTGGTCACAGCACCAAGAGTTGGTTATCCCAGATCCAAGTAGATGTTATAGAGTCTGTAGTGGTACCAATAGGTATGGATCGGGATATGTCTTGCTGCAGCAGGACAGCGTGATAACTTACACCTCTCGTATGTTGAAGCCTCTCGAGTTGAACTAATCTACGCATGACCTAGAGTTAGTGAGTATCGTATTTACTTTGAGGGTATGGAGGCATTACCTTTACGGTGTAACTATAGAATTGTACTGCTACCACGAGTGTTTGAAATACCTTTTGAGGTAAAAGAAACTCGGTAATAGATGGCATCGCTATATAAAGTTCCTATAAGATTGCAATTTAGAGAGTAATTATCATCCGTATAAAGTAAACATCGTGTAGATACTCTCCATAGAAAGTTAGTATTAGTAGCTTGTATGATAATTCAAGATCAAAGGCTACTTGAATACTATGAAAACTTTGTCCTGTTAAAGTAAATTTCCCAAAAAACTATAAATACACCCGATAAAGCTTATTTCTCGGATTTTCACGATCGTGATAGTACACTGGTATAGGGTTGCATTCAGGTGCGGAATGGTTTCAGGTTTGGGAGGGTAGACTGGTTCGGGGTAGAACGCAAACCTCACGTTTACAAGGATTACTGTCCTTTGTGCATTACGCCTCATTCGTCCATGGTAGTTTATGTAGGACGATCCATCTCCGTCCATATTTATTGCATCATACCACCAGGGTTATATGTACTCAGGTTCTGTAACTACCCAACCCATACTCTAGGCTTATAGCTTGGGAACCCACTCAGTTAATAAAACATATTGGCAGGTCGATGTTTTTCTCTAGTGGAAGCCTCCCCGTCTCTCACGGCGACGTATGACTAAACCACATAAACCAACCCTTCCTTTGTTTAAGCACCAAATAGTTTGAAATAACTTTATCAGATCCATGCTAGCAACTTAGCTCGGATACCAAAAATGTAACACCCTTAATTCAATACTACCCATTATATTAATAAGCAGTATATAAGAATATCATCAGAGTGGAGCAATTGAGCGTATAAGTTGGGTTGAGCGGATGAGTAACTGATACGTGGCTACAAATTTGAACTGATAGCGGTGGATCCGGTCGGGCATAATAATGGTACAGTTATCCGAATATTCATATAATATACATCTAACAGTATAAATATAGTCCCAAATAAAAACTCCGGCTGAGTCCTCACGTGTCTTTACCCTTTCATCGGCTCCCGATCCTCCAAATCATGAAGCTAGGAATAAGTCTGAGATTCAATACCCATTGAATCTCATGTAACAGTTAACCTCATGCTCAAATATAAACAATATATATATATGACATATATTCATTACCACTCTGGTCCTATTTATAAGTCCATTTTGACCAAAAAAATTGGTCCTATTTATAAGTCAAGTTTCATGTAATAAATGAGATTGATTTTACCAATATTAATTGCACCCATGTGGATAGAGAGATAAGAAACAGTTAAAAAATACTCAATCATAAATGAGGGCAACGTTGAAAATTTACCTCATAATCATTGTGTCACCTAACTTTTCTTGGTATGTGAGATTTGGTCAAAGTGGACTTATAAATAGGACCAGAGTAGTCCATATCAGCATCAACCATACATAGAACACAGCAGATGTAAGGTTACAACAATACATAGCACACGACAGATGTAATGTTAACAGTACAACAATACATAGCACACAGCAAATGTAATGTTCACATGGTTTGCACTCACCCTATGCCACGAATCCACATGTCCTTAGCGCTAGGAAAACATCCATACGGCATTATCATGACTATAACCTACACAAAGCTAAATGTATATAAACAGGTGACCTAAAACCGAGTCTTAGCCAATGTACATGACCTAAGACCTAGCCTTGTCCATGACTCTATAAATCATTCTATCACATATAAGCATACAAGACACACAAGAGTTAAAGTTACAGTACGCGTCCGTACCTTGGTTTGCATAGCTAGCAGTATGTTCTCCTTTCAGTACTGATTCCTGATTTCCCCAAATATCCTATAATGGTATCACCACATTATTTCCTTTACGAAGAATATCCTAAGAGATATATTTTCCACTATTGACCTTTTTACCCTTGGTGGATTTGTTATTCCAACTATACCCTTACATTTCCTTAAAAACGGAATTTCAGCATTTCTGCCCAGATTTTTCGGTAACTTTGAAAAATCATAATTGATTCTTCAAATATCAAAATGAGGTGCTTCAAAATTCTACATAACCCTTGACATATCTATTTTCAAGAAAAAATAGCATCTCAAACTCGAAATCCATGAATCATTCCCAATTTTAAAGTTTCTCTTTACTATTCCAGTTCCCAGTTCTGAAACATGGGCTAACTTGGAAAATTCATATCTCTTAGTGTAAAACTCAAAACATCACAAATTTTATATCAATAGAAAGATCAAAATTTCTACTTTATTTATGTAAAATTTCATGATTTTAGGACTTCATTTGATACATAAAATAACTCTCTTAATCCGACCGACTCCAACATTGATGTCACGGAAACTTTTACAATTTTGACATATTGATTCCAAAAATTATTTCCCAACATGTTTTTACCTCATTCAACATTTTAAATGCAATGGAGGCCTAAAAACATGTAAAGGAATTTATTCCCTAATTTTGTGAATTAAACCACAATTATACTAAAAACTAAAAGCTTAAACTCAAGAACCAAGGAACTCACCCTTGAAGAACCTTGCTCCTTCTCTCTTGCTTCTCACTTTCGTCTCCCTCTAGCTCTCTCTCTAAATCGGATATATGATACTGATTTGGTGTGAAGAATTGTGAAGGGAGGTGCCTTCTAGCTATTTATAGGGAAAATTCAAGGGTTAAAATGGTAATTAACAAGGTAAACCAAAACTCCATGTTTCCTTATAACCATTAGATGAAGAACCATTTTTGAAGACAAATTTCCACCCTTCCATGGTTGGTCGACATCCAGCCCTTTCCCTAGCCATCAGATGAGTCTTTCATGTGGCATTGATCCAATGACTAAGTGTTTCTATTGGCTAATTGAATTTCCTAAGGATTAAGCTCAATTTCTTGATTTTTCCCATTGGCTAGTCGCTAATATTGACTTTTCAAATATGATTAATAAAGTTTAATTAACTCCCTAATCAAGTGCTTAACTGCCCTCTTTTTTATGCTTTTTAATTTGTCTTTAATTAATTAGAAAAATTTATGCAATTAATCTTAATTAATGCAAGCTAATTTACCCATTAGTTTTTGCTAATTTCCTTTAATTTACTTAAGTATTTCCATAACATTTTCCTGCCTTCTTTGGTCATAAAATAACCATTATTTTATGTGTTATTTATGTCATATTTTATTGTCCTTATTTGTTGTCTCAAAACCTTCCATTTAATTATAAACTTCATGAAGAAATTTGTCTAACATTATACTTGATAAATTATAATAATTTGATACACATATTCACCTTTATTATATGCTAATCATTAATCAAAATATAAGATTTATTATGAATGTAAATTTTGAGGTATTATATTTCTCCGCTTTTAAAATAAAATTTCACCCTTGAAATTTACTAAACTCCGAGCCATAAACTCCGGATCGATATTTCTTCTTCATATCCTCCTCTGTCTCCCAAGTTGCCTCCCTAAGAGATAACCCCTTTCAGACCACTTTCACGAACAGAATACTTCTATGTCTAAGTCGTTTCTCTTGATAGTCAATGATTCGTTCTGGCTCAACCACGAAAGTGTTGTCATGTCGTTTTTCGACTTCTTCATACTCGATGACATGTTCGGGATCCGATTGGTATTTATTTAACTGAGAAACATGGAAAACATCGTGGAGTTTGCTTAGGTTTGGGGGTAAGGCCATCTGGTAAGCGCTGGTCCACGCTTTGCCAAGATTTCGAACGGACCTATGTAACAAGGACTTAGTTTTTGCCTCTTAAGTGTTCTACCAACACCGGTTACTAGGGATATCTTTAGAAACACATGATCTCTGACTTCAAACTCTAAAGGTCTTCTCTTCTTGTCAGCGTAGCTCTTCTACCTGCTTTATCTGCTAGGAGTCTTCTCTTGATCAAAGTGATTTGTTCGGAGGTCTAATCAATTATATCTGGTCCGAGTAACTGTCTCTCAGACAATTCCTTCTAGCTTATAGGTGATTGGCACTTTCGCCCATACAACACCTCAAACGGAGCCATTTGTATGCTCGCATGATAGCTATTGTTGTATGCGAATTCCGCCAGTGGAAGATGTCGATCCCAGTTCCCTCTGAAATCCAATACACACACTCTCAACATATCTTCTAGCGTATGTATCGTTCTTTCATACTGACCATCGGTCTGAGGGTGATAAGCCATACTGAATTTTAGCTTTGTCCCCAATGCTTCATGCAATGGTTGCCAAAATTGGGATGTGAATCGCGGATCCCGGTCAGAGATGATGTTATTTGGTACACCATGGAGTCTCACGATTTCTTTGATATAAATCTCCGCCAACCGTTCCAAAGAATAGTTGACACTGATGGGGATAAAATGTGCCGACTTAGTTAATCGGTCAACAATTACCCAGATCGCATCGTGATTCCTGATCTTGGGTAATCCCACAACCAGATCCATGGTTACGCTTCCCCATTTCCATTCCGAAATTCCTGATCTTGTGACAACTATTTGGCACTTTAATTTTCTCTAGCCGAAATTAGTTGCACACACTTTGTACGTAGGTGAAATATTTATAATTTATAACTCAACATATGCATACAAGAACTAGTAAGATCTACCAAAGTTTAATTCTTAATGAAATTTCGTTGATTAATTTACTTTCATTAAACCCCAAAAAAAATTATAATTAAGTCATCAACATGGCCATGACAATAAGGTTTATTCCTCGCACACTATCTAACGATCGAGGACTTACACGCATTCTCTTTAATAAATTGAGAGATATTTATTGCTCGCCGATCTCCTGATGTTGTTTCATATTGCATTCGAATTCAGGTAAATTTTCATGTCTTTGAAGAATATTCAAGGAAATTAAGGCTGCATTTGGATGGGCTTTTTTTTATTAAAAAAGTCCTTTTTTATATTAAAAAAAAAGTGCTTTTTTGTTATTTTATGTATTTGGATGAGAACTTTTAAAAAAAGCAAAAGTCACAAAAAAAAAAAAAAGCCTAAATTTCTCCTTTTTATTGAAGCTCTAATTTGAAGCTTAAAAAAAAAAAAGGAAACACGCTAGATGAGAGAGAAAGAATAACATTTGACCGGCTATTTGGATTTGGCCACAAAATGACCATTGATACCGTGGAGGTTGAGGATGAAGAAGATGTGTTTCGAAGTGCTGGCGGAGATTGCCAAATGGGATCTTGAGTGGGGAATATTCTTATATACCCCCACCCCCTCCACGTAAGTAGTTTAAGGGGCCACGTGCCTCTTAACTATTCATTTTGTTGTTTTCCTTTTTTTAGTTTCTCTCTCTCTCTCTTTTTAAAAAAAAATTATTGTGCATGAGGAAGAAGAAGACGCGTTTTGAACAGTGCTAGCGGAGATTGAAAAATGAAGGGTTCGGTTTTGCTCCTAAGCCATTTTTCTTCTTATACGAGTATCTCATTAGTTTTAAATCTTAGCCCTCCATTCAATATTTAACTGAAAAAATCACATCACTTAAAGTATTTTTGAGTATCGATCAGTATTTTAAAATATTTTTTTTAAGATCATGCGTATTTTTTGATGCTCGGTCGTTATCCGAAATATCTTTTTTGTCAATATCCTGAAGTATCTTTTTAGTATCAATCAGTATCTTGAAGTATTTTTTAGTACCAATCAGTATTCTGAAATATTTTTTCAAGATCATGAAGTATTTTTTTGTCCATTCGTATCCCGAAATATCTTTTTTAGTAGTTAGTATCCTAAAATATTTTTTCAAGATTCTAAAATAATTTCTCAATATCATAAAGTATTTTTTCAGTCTTAGTCAAGCATCCTGAAAAATTATATCAAAAATTTAATTTCAATATTATTAAAATTCAATTATATTATAATTTTAAATTCAATTATTGAATATAATATTTCTAAAATTTTAACATAAGTGCTTTCTTATCCAAACGAATGTTAAAAAAAAAGTGTTTTTATATGTCCATTTCAGTAATTTTACTCATAAAAAAGTGTTTCTCTATTTTAACATCCAAACATTTTTTTTATTTAAAAGTGCTTTTTAAATTGGGTATCCAAACGTAAAATAGCTTAATTTCTAATTAAAGCACTTTTTAAAAAAGCAATGGAAAAAAAGCATTTTTTTTAAAAGCTCATCCAAACAATTTCTAAATGATTGATAATAAAACAAAATTTGAAGAAAAAGACTTGGGAAGTTTGTTAATTAAAAAAAAAAAGGAACAAATGGAGATATAGAAAATGACGAGGAGCAGATAAAGTGAAGAAATTATTGTGCTTATTTGATAAATAATGAATAATATGTAAGCATTACATTGTGATAGCACATAGTCAATCTAGCTAAAATTTAAGATCATAGCTAATATCTAGGATCATCAATATCACTAACCAAAAGACTCGGTAAAATAAATTGAAATAACTCCACTACTCCCTAAAAATAGGTAACCATCTACTTACAATAATATAATAAAAATCAGCACACTCAACACAATAAACAATTAAAAAACTAAATAACTTAATCCCTTTTCTTGTGGAGATCAGCAACGTGCAGAAATCAGCAACAATAACCACGTAGAGAAAAAGCTAGGATTATTATTCTTGTGGAGATCAGCAACGTGCGGAAATCAACAACAGTAACCACGTAGAGAAAAAGCTGGGGTTATTATCTTCAACAGAATTATCAATCAATAGCATAGTTTTTTTCACCCTTCTTTTACTCTCCAACATAGCATGTGATTGATCTGATCTCTTTATTTCGTTCAAAATTGTCATCATTTACGATTATCGTGAAACAGCGACATATGCACTAATTAGAAGGCAATTCAAGGCTGCTAGCTATACAAGCCAATCCTTAATACCGGCCAAAAAGAGAAACAGTCCTTAATAAATGACCCTAAGGATGGCAAAAAGGAACAAAAAAACTTTTGGAAGGAAATAATTTTATTTCAAATAATTTATCAATGGTGTTAATAGAATATGTGGGACTTCCTGAAAGGCCAATCTTCTTTTACAAAAGATGCTTTTACCTAATGGTACTCGATGATGTTGGAGTGTAGTTATACATTGTCTTCTTCATTTACGATTATCGTGAAAAGCTTTTTGGTATCATATTACTAGTTGTTCCGGTGTAGAACACGAATGTCCAGCCCGATAGGCTGGTGCTTTGATCTTGGATCGAATGGCCCTGCCGAAATATCTATGAGACAGATATCCGGGAGAGCGGAGGATCACTGTACACAAATATGAAGGCTCTTCGCCAAGGGGGATGGGGGTTGTGTTTCGTGGGAGAGTGCACAGTGATACTGAATGTAAATAGGTTTGAGTTAGAATGTGTACTTCGCCAAGGGGGATGGGGGTTGTGTTTCGTGGGAGAGTGCACAGTGATACTGAATGTAAATAGGTTTGAGTTAGAATGTGTGCACCTTAGAGTTCGACCCTTGTATATATAGGGTATACCTCGGTATCGTAACTGCCAGATTTATCTTATCCCTCGATTTTAGATATGATAGGATCCTCCATGATTGTAGGCGAATCTAGATATATGATATATCTCGTATTGGGCCGTCCCAAAGTTGGGCCTCGGGTAGGTCCGTAACACTAGTAAACAGCAGCATATGCACTGATTAGAAGGCAATTCATTGCTGCTGTACAAGAATACAACTCCGCAAATTACGTCCATTCAGCTTAAAATTCGAGCCCGTTTGGGTTAGCGGTAGGAGAAGTAACTTATTTTCTATCTAACTTTTGCATAAGATAAGAAAAAAATACATAATTTGATCAAATAATATTACATAAGTAACTAGATTACAGGTCCCATATAATTTGGTCTCTAATTGAGTAACGAATATGATGTATAAACTTTACATATGTAAGTGAGTTTGATGTAATATATATCTCAACTCAACTTTACTATAAATTTATGCTTCATTTCAGTTTATAATTATACAACAAATGTTGGAATTAAATTCTAAAAACACAGTGTTTGATTGTTTTAGAAAAACAGTCATTGAAATTTTACGATAAATTTTTATATATATATATATATATATATATATATATATATATATTAGAAAATCACTTGGTATATTGTTTGAGTATTACCATTGGCTTTAATTTGGATGTAACTTTTAGCCACCCTAAAATATCAACAACGTAGCTCCATATGGTAGGACTATGACCACCCAACCTTGGTCCACCAAACTGTTGGAAATTATGCCCTAGGGTAAGTCATTGTACTTTAAATGTTAATGTTATTTAAAGTATTCTCCATTTAGTTATCATTTCATTTACATGTTTATAGTGATGATTTGTATCCTTGGATATATCTTATAGATTATCCTAAATGTCCACACGGTCATCTATCTAGGAGCGAAGATGAAATAAGACCAGTATGACTTTGATGAGATATGGAGATACGAATCAAAGTCATAGGCACTTGTAAGAGTACAAGATGCTGGACCGACCCACTATGAGAAAGCTGCATGGATTAAGTCATAAGTTTTTCTCATGTATAACCGCGTCACAACGCCCTTTGACCTAAGATCATCATGAATTCCTACATAAGAGTCGGCGATCTTTGACCTAGTCAAAAGTCACCTTTGAGGGTGATGATAAAGGCTTGGATCGGGATCGTGGTTTTCATACGAGAGGAATGTGAATGGTCAAGATGGAATTTGTCCCTCACATTTGTAGAAAGATAATACTAGGCCCCTCGATGAGTGAGTCTGAGAAATGTATGGTCATACTACGATGGAAAGGAGTTTCCATTTTAATTGTTAGACTACTCAAGAATCGAGAAAGTAATGGTCAAGAACAGGAAGTTGACATTATTCATGCCTCATCCTTGACCAAATTATCGTGTGGCAAAAGGGACGTAACATGGTTGTAAAATAGGTTGTATCGTATTATCGATCCCCATATGAATTGGGTAGTCGCAATGTTTTGCTAGAGGCCGCTTGCGGCTTATGGGCTAGTACAGTATTAGCCCACTGCCAATCTCATGTGGGCCTGCAGGGTCGCACACAAGAATAGCCCAACACGAGCAAATATGTCCAGATTCATTGAATCTTAGATATGTCTAAGATTTAATTAATGCAACGTTTAATCTAGGAAGGATATATATATATATATATATATATATTATAATTCGAAATTAAATATTAATAACATTATATAGATTATAATATTATTATATAATATTTGTTTTGTATTTAATTTATTTGATAAATTAAATACCTAAAACGAATAGAGATATAGTATCTCATATTTAATTTTCGAAGAAAGATATTATATCTTAGATTTAATTTAAATTGAGATACATATCTCAAATTTAATTAGATAGATAGGTATCATATCTTAGATTTAATTTATAAAGATAAATTAAATCACCCGGCTTTTAATTCGGATTAAATAAATAGATTAGATTAGATATGTTGAATGATTTAATTAATATATTATTTTAATCTAAACTCGAATTCAAGATTAATTAAGATTAATTTTGAATATTTTAATACGGCTCATTAGAGTTTTAGAAACTCTATAAAAGATGATGATCTAGTCGTATTAGCACGACGAACGAATTGAGAGAGCCACAAAAAGGAAAACCCCTAGAGGAGAGACATGAGACGCAAAAGCTTGAATGCGCTCGCACGCTGCCGTCCGTGTTGGAGTGCTATTCGGTTTGGATACCGGTAGAGGAAGTGGATTCGCAGAGTCGGCTCCTGTTGATCGAGTAGGTAGCCTATGAGATCGAATTGAACGAGACGCTCACGAGTTCGCATAGATATACGGTTCTTTCTAACCCGATTTAAACGCCGTTGATAGATCCTCCTTTGGGATTCGTAAGTTTTTAAATGGATGAAATCCTTCTGCTGCGTGTACGGATCCCAACAGAAACTACATATCAATTTATTTAATTTTAATATTGTGAAAACCCTATTTTTTTCATGCCCAACCCAAAAAAATAATAAATAATAAATTAATAATAAATTCTCTTTGATTATTACACTGTTAATTTAGAAAAATCTCGGTCAAGTAAATGTCATTTATAGTGATTGGGGTTTGGAATGTAAATGGTGATTCATGTGAGAAAAAACTAAATGGCCATAGAAACAAATTAGAGAATAATGTGGATTGAACCATAAAACATTTTTAGCCCAACCCAAAAAATAATATATTGAACTATTTATTAAATAGTACTCCCTTCGATCTTAATTATATGACATATTTACCAGAATTTAGAGAGATTAAGGGAAGAAATTAAATTAGTTAATTATCTTTGTTTTCCTAAAATACCATTGCTCAAAATTTTAAAATGACATCACGGAAAATTTTGTTTGAATCGATGGCCCAGCGCACTCGGTACTCTCCGCTCAGAGACAGTAATATATTAAAAACACTATCTAGACAGTATTAAGCCGCCACTTTTTAAGGCAGAATAGTGAATGCTCCACGCATGACAGAATAGTGATTAATCCTACTCTAGATCATTTTACTATTTAGCCATGGAAAAAAGATAATGGAATTAATATTTTAGAGAAAAAAATCAATCACTTTTGACAGATAATTACAGGAAACTATTTTTAAATAAATCTTAAAATTATTTTATTTAAAAATAAAAAAAGAAAGTAGAATTTCTCACTTGATATAATATAATCGTGTTATTTAATTAATTGTTGAAACAGTATAATTGAAATGTATAGGTTATTAATAAGTTGCAAACATTACTTACTTTATATAATATATAGTTGCATTATTAAATTATCATTGTATTTAATAATTATTGAAAAAGTATCAATAGGGTATTTTAAGAAGAAATTGACCAAAAAAAAACAATAGAATTGAAGTGTATGTGGCATTAATAAGTTGCAAGAATTATAGGTGCATTATTAAATTATCATTGTGTTTAATTATTATTGAGAAAGTATCAATAGGGGTATTTTAGGAAGAAATTGACAAAAATTAGAATTTTGTCCTATAATTAGGACCAAGCTCAACTCTCAAATATTGTCATATAATTAGGACCGGAGGGAGTATCACATAACATTGTAAATACAAATAAATAATAACCGATGATTATAAATCAAAATAAAATATAAGATTATGTTAACATTTTCAGTATGTATCTCAAACAAGAATTTTACTTTCCTCTCCTAGCTCAATGAGTAATGAACCAAACATTGTTTTTATAGAGAATATAAGAGATTAGTTGTTACCAAATTATTGGTCAAAATAAAATATCATATAATAAATACATATATATACTAACAAATTTTAGAATGTCAACTGAGGCCATTAACTAGCCAGCAACTAGTTCTGCCACTGACTCTTCTTGTTACCTATTTAATTCAAAAAAAAAAAAAAAAAACCATTCTTTCCTTTTGTGCGAATTGTGTCGTGCAACCTTGCTTCGTTGCATTTGAGGTGAAATTTGTGCTGTTTTTGCTTAGAAAAATTCAACTTGAACTTTGCCCAGACTTTGCACACATTTTACTGGTGAAATATTTACGAAGTTTCAACGTCAATAGCATATGTATGTATATTCAGGAGTAAAGAGAAAATGAATCCATATATTAATAGTAAGGGGGTGTTTAGATTAGTCTATTCTATATAATTTTGTGCCGTACAAACTAATGGATATGGCTTCTCTTTTTTTTCTTTTCCCATAATCATTGGATCAAATATATCATTTTCCCCATTCATCATTTGCTAATTTGGATCAAAATATAATTGTCTACGTTTAATATTTCCTTCTCCTCATTTTCTCCACTTCCTTCTCATTCTTCTTCTCTCCATTGTAATAATATTTTCATAAAATATTAAATGTAAATAGAACATTAGATTTTAATCCAATAATCAAGAGAAAAAGGACGGAAGAGGAGGTCATGAAGGAGAGAATGAGGTCCACAAAGTAAGTATACGAGATTATTGGGTGTCTGGTCCTTCTTTTTTATCCATCCAGCGCGCTTTGGTGTTACTTTCCAGTAACATCCAGCGCTTTAATCTTTTTCAAGATTTAGGATGATTGATATATATATATATATATATATATATATATGTAAATTAGAGTAGGATACTAAGAGCACCATAAAAATATATAACATCAAGATACTAGATACATCATAAATAAGATTAAGGTGCAGATGCAATGAAGACATAACATCAAGATGCTATATCTTACTTTGCCCCCTTTTTATTAATTATATTCTAAATCAAAATGATAATCATTGAATTAAACCTAAATTTTGATTACTTTACCGTTTATCTCTCATTTTCAAATTTCAAAAGAAAAATGATGGGCCTTCTATAATAAACTCATTCTTCTTCCATGAAAGGTTGTTAATTTCTGATATCAATCCATTCTTGTTCCATGAAAGGTCCTGTTACTTTCTGATATCAATAACTTCCAACCTCATATAACAAATGAAAAAAAATAAAAAATAAAATAACTTCATATAGAGAAGTACGAGAAAGCCCAAACGGAGTTACGAGCCAGACGCTGAAGCCATAAAAGTACAGATTGGGTCTTCAAATCTGATTTTATCGTCAAATTTCAATCTCCAACGATAACAAATGATAATGCAGCTCATCATAATAAATTAATGCATACATATTGGAGAGCTTAAAGGGCATGAGCTACTTAGCAAGCTACCATCTCATACACTAATCAAGGCAATGTTAGTTAACATCCAGCGAGTCTAAACAATGAAATTATCGAACAGTTGAACGAGACATTAATTAACTAAGCAGCAGGTTTGGTTGATTCCTCGGGCAGATCATCTTCATCATGGTATATGTTCTAAGCCATCCGCCATATTTGGAGTATGTTGTCCTCAGCCACACTTGCAACAACCCAGTCTTCACATGGATTCCAAGAGAAGTCAGATATTTTACTTGTGTGACCCCCATGAATGAACAACAGTTCCGGAGGACCGTCCTCTGCATCTTCCGGCGTCTGCTCTTCATCAATAGAATAATACACAATCAAAGAGTATACACTTAATCAGTCACCCAAGAAAATATTCTAGCTTTCGTGACCAGATCTAATTAGGAAATATCCATGACTTATCATGAGTTCCAATGTTTGCATTGATCCCACTTTCAACCAAATATCCATCCATTAGTAACCATTTTGAACATCTTGTTTTTCCCCCAAATAAAAGCAGCTTAACAGAAACGTTCATGAAGATGATAATGAACAAAGAAAGGCCATATTCCTACTAATAAAGACAGTGTCACAACGCTAAAAGGAAGCCCGAAGAAGGCTGCAGGAGCGGATCTACAAGACAATATAGCCTAAAAACAAAACCAACTGGCCGTGTTCAAAACTGATGAATCATCTGTTTATATTCAAGCATTCCATGTTCCAAAATGGTAGCATCACTTGGACTTATTTCTGAATTCATAATAGCAAAGTGCAGTAAAGCATTGAGGATGACAAAGTGAACAGATTGAGGGATACCTGCTAAGATCCCACACCATGAGTCTCCTACCAAGACAGCAAGAAGCTAAAATGGTCTCATTTTTGGGATTCCAGCCAACCTGGAAAACCTCCTCCCTGTTGCACAAGTATATAAATTCATTTCAACAATTGAATAATATAAACACATCTGGAAATGTTGAAAGCATTAGAGGAGGAATGTTACTGGTGACAATCAAAGGTGTGAAGAGCAGTATTGATCTTGCGTAGATCAAACAATTTCACAGTTTTATCAGTAGATCCGGTGGCTACGACCCATTCATTAAAAGGATTAAAAGCTAAGCAGTTAACCTACAAAACAATCCCAAATAAAAACCTAAATCAAAATTTGCCAAAGATATTAAAATTAAAAGAATTACAAAGCAGCAAAAGCGCATTGAAGATTAACACAAGGAAGTTAGAAATTTTAAAGGGAAAAATCTTATCCAAAAGCTGAGCATCAAAAGCCATGGAAGTGAAATAGCACTCACCGATGTACTGCTGAAGTTAAGGCCACTGTTAATTTGAGCAGTGATGAAACTCATGCATTTTACTCACTGGCTTTTCCATTATCAATAACAAGTCTTTCCAACTTTTGAGACAATGACCCAGGCATCTCTACTGGTTAACTCATTTCAATATATGGGCACACAGAGGACCGATGTCTCATACAAATGATAAAGAAATTGAAGCCATTGTTAGAATGTTTGTAAGCTCAAATGGCTTTTTTCCCGTCTCGAACCCAAATGGCTCTCATGTGAAGTAGAGCCATATAAATTATAATGAATCTATTCACGGTCTTTAATAGCTTAAACATTGGTGTTCAGTAGGTCCTTGATAAATGTATACATTATAACAAAGGCAAAGTGCTTCAGCTGCCATGAACACTTTCGACAATAAACCGAATTCCAGAAAAAACCCAGTATCAATATTACAATTTAAAATAATAAGAAAGCTGACAGTTATATAGATTCACACTTGATACATAATAGACTGATATTATATGAGCTGAAATGAACACAATAACTCAAAACCATGCCTCTGTAACCAAAAAAAAAAAAAGTTGTCTTTTGGACTTGCCTCACTTTGATGAGCAACTACAGATTGGACAGGCTTTGATTGTGAACAGAGATCCCATATAAACAAGTATTGGTTATCACCAACAGAACCAAATAAGTATTCATGCCTCAAATGCCATGCCACATCTTCAACAACACCTTCGTGAACCTATTTAGACAAATGAAATGAAATTAATGTCAGAATTGGTCTGATACATTCCAGCCCATGTAGGTTTCATGAAAATAATTACAGATTTTTTGTTCTTAGAAGGCATAAATGTATGGGCAAAGAAAATAGACCTAACATGTTGCAATACGCCAAAGATACCACATTTGCATAATGAACTAAAACAAGATAATGACAAGAATGATGCAACAGGTTGACTATATTTATGTTGCAATGTGATTTATGATTTAAAATCATCCTTCCAATTCGCAAAATGTAAGGTGATTTGATAAATCTTTTATATATGCACCACTACATCATCCAAATAAAAGTAGCTCACATGCCTTTTAAGCCACTTCAATTTGAAATGATTCAAACTTAAAAGGAAGTATATTCAGAGACCTATAATTAGCGGTAAATATTTCTCTATTAGAAAGTTTGCTGAATCCACAGTAAATATACAAGCAATTACACCAGATTCAACTACATCAAACAAATGAATCCGAGGTGGGAAGAAAATATATAGTACCTTAAATATCTGCATAGCATCCAGGGTTTTGTTCTTAGGAGTAGCATTTATATCCCACAAGCATATCTGGGCATCATCTGAACCACTCAGTAAATGGCCCTGCTTGACCTTACTCCATGATAAATCAGGATTACATGCACCATCTAGAGGAGGTTTAGATGGATGCTTGCTATAATCAAAGACATATACTTCAGCACTAACAGTCTTTGTTGCAATGATGAATTGATTTTGAGGCATATAACGAGCCCTATTAACCTCTCCATCATGATTTATTTTCTGGATTATTTGTACCTGTAAGAAATGAACATAACCTTAGAGAACAAAAAATCTAAATTAAATACAAGAACTTTGACAATTACACAACGATCAAAAAGCAAAGGTGCAAAGAGATAGATTAAATTATGCTTGATGCTTGGCTTAAGTAAACCATCCACTGACAGGTTAATCATCACCTACTCATTTGACTGCTGAAATCGAGTCACATTTTCTCTAGCATAGCTGCAGTGCAGCGTTATGCTCTAAATTCTGGAGGATTGATTTGTGGATTCATTCAATCACCGAATAGAGAGTTTAATTGAATTATTATAATATCTATGAATCAAATTAAGTATAAATATTAGGGATGCGTGTGCATACATATGAACATATTTTGACATGAATCTAGACACCACTTTTAATCATATAAACAGTAGACTTTTGCGTATAAAACATTGGGATATGGCCGAGACGCTCCACCGTTATTACGTCATTCTTCGTTGGAAGACACACCCTTTGATGTTCACAAACAGCTATGTCAACGGGATGATGTATTACGGACACTGAAGATTAACATCCAGAAGGCTCAATTGCGTATGAAACATTATGCCGATCAGACTCGTAGTGAAGTCGAATTCAATGAAGGAGATTTGGTTTGGGTCAAACTTCAACCTTATCGGCAACATTCGGTGGAACCTAGAAAATACCAGAAACTTGCGTTGCGATATTTTGGTCCATTCAAGATTCTCGAACGAATTGGTCGCGTCACGTATCGTTTACCCGCCCATGCCAGAATCCACTATGTTTTTCATGTGTCTCAGCTCAAACGTTTTTTTGGCCCTGCGTCGTCACAGACACCCACGATAACTCTGCCGTTAGTATCTGTACCAGAGGGTCCGGTGATCACTCCATCAACGGTTTTGGACTCTCGAATTATACAGAATGGTGACAAATGGGTGATTAATTCGATGGGATGGGTCATCGACAGACACATGGGAAAACGCTGATGAGCTATCGTCGTTATATCCT
Organism: Acacia melanoxylon; assembly: GCA_019022615.1. Lineage (NCBI taxonomy): Eukaryota > Viridiplantae > Streptophyta > Magnoliopsida > Fabales > Fabaceae > Acacia > Acacia melanoxylon. The sequence continues at coordinate 4,573,577 of JAFJYJ010000036.1, read as the reverse complement.
ACCTTGGACCTTGAGGACAAGGTCCCAATTGATGGGGAGGGTAATATGATGAAGGGTTAAGGAGCAAAATTGCCAACAAACTATGGGTCCAGGAGCAACCAACACAAAGAACTCTTAGGTGGACCACAAATGCAAAGCAACTTCTGAAAACATCAAGCACGCACAAACACGTTAGTACTGTCCAAACGTCCATTTGAGGGAATTATATTGAGGCTAATAAACTGATTCAAAAATTCCACGTGGGACATGACTAAGCAAAAAGTGGGGAAACGCCATCTGAAGAGTCGAAGAAGCAAGAGCTAAATTAGGGCTCACACTCTTTTTGGGGGAAAAAAGGAGAGTCGAAGGAGGTCTCATCGTCACCACTGCGAAACACACACGGACCTGTCGGACCTGGAATCCTAACGACGCTGCTGGTGGTCTTGAATGGCTTCATCTGCGTCATCGTCGACTGGAAGATGCAGGCGGAGGGTGGTGCTGCTTCGACAACCGAGTCGCGAGGAGGACTATGAACCTCCGAGGAGGTATTGCAATCACGAAATGGTGGCGTCAAGATGGACGGCGTGGATCGACGGCAACCCGGTCGGAGGTTCTACGGCGCCCATTGTACAACCAGGTAAGCAACCCAGGTCGGAGGTTCTGTGACTTTTGATTCCTTGCTTCTTCTTTGTTCATTTGTCTCTCAGAGGTCTTCATCTCGAAGGTCTTCATCTCTGGGCAAGTAAATCCCTCGGTTGAAGCACATTATTTGTTTGTTAAATTCTACGGCGTGGGTTATTTTTTCCTTTTTTGGAATTACAGGACAATTAAAAACTTTATTTGTTTGATAAATTCTGGAAGATAATTTTTAAACAGACATAAACAACTTAAAGAAGATGATTTTTGAAGTAAAAAATTATTGCGGTGTGCCAATGAAACAAATTATTATGGTGCCATTCACTGATTTTTGCCGCTGTACTTGCCTTCTGTAAGTTGTTTATCTGTGTTTAAAAATCATCTGCTGTTCAATGATACCGAATGAGTGTGTTGCCATTTTTTTCCCTTTTCTTTTGTATTGCAATCTTGACTCTCAAACCAAACACAAGACTACCGAATAAGTGTTTTGCCAAACACTAAGCAGGTTTTAGGAAATTGGGTTTTCCATATTTTAGAGCTTAAGGAGGTGTTTGGGCATAGAGGGAACATTGACAGAAATTATGTTATATACCATGGGATTTTAGAAGTGGGGATCTGATTCTGGCGAAAAGAAAAAATATGTGAGGATCAGATGATAGGTTTTTGTTCATGCAAATGTAGACCCCAGTTTTAATACTTACGGAAGAACATAATATGCCATGCTTCATTGTATGTTAACTCAGCTTCATATATTATTTTATCCGCGCCTGTGTTATGTTATACTAGTAGTTAATTAAAATATTAAAAAAAAAAATCATCTGAACGAATTTGTGAACACAGGATGGGGCATGTGGATTCTTCGCTTGGCATGATAATGAGTTCGGAGAGAGGGCAAATACCGTGATTAAGGAGCTTTTGGATGACATTGACAAATTATATGATGAAAATTGCAATCTCCGAAGAGCAGAGCATGGGCAGAGACTTGGTGAAGAGATTGATGCAATACATGGTGAATTGAGGAAGCTTAAGCGCAAAAATGAGTTATATGATGGGGAACTTAGGAAGGGGAAAAACAAGTTTAAAGTAGCAATGACATTGTTATTTATTACATGTGTTTGGTTGTGTATATTGTATATGAAGATGTAATTGGTATGTGTAATTTCTGTGGTTTAAATTATGTAGTTATGTAGGTTTAGTATGCAATAGATATTTGTATCTCCTGTTGTAAGCTGTGGGAGGTTAGGAATAGAAGAGTTTTTGTTGATGCAATATTCTCACTGAGGGGATTATGTAGGTTTATTATGCAATATATAACATTGTGTATTCCTTCATTGGACATTATATTGTTGTATTCCATTAAAGAAATGTTGGTCATTTATATTGTTGGACACAATTGGGAAAGAAACCATGCAGTTTACACTTTACTGCAAAATGTAATTTACAGTTAAGATTTCTGCCCTCAAAAATTTTGGAACTCAAGCATGCAACAATAATCCAACTGATTGCAACAAAGTGAGAAAGGCAATGGCTTATTGCAACAATAATCGAACTAATTGCAACTGATTTAACTAAAATTCTAGCTTCAATGCTTAGTCATCAAAGGGAATAAAAAAGGAAAGAAGACAGCAAGGGAACATCACAAAGTAAGGGAAAAAAATATTCATCTTGTTTTTGGATAAAGGAGATTCTCATAAAAGAAGGCCTCACATGGACCTAAAGGCAAAGCAGACTAAAATTGCAGACTTTTGGCAAAAAAATGTTTGATAGGTTCAATCAAAATCTGCCCTCATAAAAGCAGCAGTCAAACAAAATTAACAGACATTATTGCCCTCCACTAAAACCACAAACATTTTTATAGAAACAGAAATTACACCTGGCCACGTATATATACCAGCAAGTACACTGATTGCAAGTTGCAAGGATCAATATAAATACAAAAGGATCCTAAACAAGTGTTTGTTGGTAGAGTTAGCCCAAAATATACATCAACTACAGTGCTTCTTGCTTCCACATATACACCAAAAGCACCAAAACAAAAAGTATCCTAAACAAGTCTACTTGATAGAGTTATCCATCCTCCTTGTCATCATCTGCTGGCTTTGTATACGAAGTTGTGAGCTGCTAATACTTGGTTGCCCCTTCCACCGCAATCCAGGTGGGTTCACAGGTAGTTCCAAATCAGTATAACTAGGAGAAGCGAAGTCAATCTTCTTGGAACCATCTTGTGAGGATGGTGTTGCAGCTGAGGACTTTCTTAATTCTTTCTCATTTGGGATTGGAAATTTTGTGGTAGGGTTGGCAGTATGCAAAAACTCGGCCGGTTTACCTTCCTCAATGACCTTTTCACTCCTTAATCCGGGCTACAATAAAAAAGCCATGTTTAGCAATAAAATATTTTTAACTATACAAAGACACCAAGAAATAAAAGGACACTAAGCAAGTAGCATCAGTAAAGAGAGAAAAGTAAAAGGCAAATGAAGTTTTAAAATATTATCCCCTGAAATAAAGTAGATTGCATGCTACTCTTCGCATTAATTAATCAATCCAACGAGCATTGTCAAAACAATAACAAGAGGGTTGCCCTGATCATAATTTCATACACTAAGTATCACATAGTTAATCATATCGACCACTAATTATAACAAGAACATAAATTTGCTCACCATAATTGTTTGAGGACCGCTCAAGCATGAATCCAGATTGACTAAAACAAAGATCGATAACGATTATTGCACCTTCATCATATAAAGTAGCACCAACAGTCTGCATTGATTTCAAACTCTAATAAGACAGCCAAACAAATTCTTCTTTTGTTAAAGAATTTTAATTACAACCTAAAGCAAGAACAAAAAATCAAACAAAATCATCATTAAAAGGGGATAAACGAAACCCTAAAGGAAATGATATCGCTGCCCTAAAATTTGCAGAGAAAACTAGAGAAATTTCCGTCAGCTTATCTGATCCCTTCAGAGAAATGGGAAGTTACCTGTCCAGTTCAGAATACCGAAAACCCTAGCTGATTGTCGATTATCTCATTCCGTGCGCCATTGTCGTCCGAGCTTCCTCAACCACGATCACCATCGTCGACGAGATTCCAGGTCCAACAATCTCTCAAAATTTCACGACAAGCAGCAGCGCTCTCACCTTAATCCCTCAAACCAGGTCCGACGGGTTTCGACTCTCCTTCGACTCTCTCTTCTTTCCCCAAATATAATGAGCCCTAATCTTCTTCCAATCTCCAGAATTAATCCCCTTCCACGATTTTGCTGACTCGTGTATACCCACGCCACGTGTTATATTACTTGTCAATTTATTAACGGACGTTTGGACAATACTAACGTGTTTGTGCGTGCTTGATGTTTTCAGAAGTTGCTTTGCATTTTTGGTCCACCTAAGAGTTCTTTGTGTTGGTTGCTCCTGGACCCATAGTTTATTGGCATTTTTGCTCCTTAACCCTATGATGAATACGGATGAAATGGGCCTAACAGTAGATGATCCAATACCTACAAGGTCTGTAAATGAAGAGAGGCCCATCAGGAAGAGTAAAAGGAGCAAGAGAAATCCCTGGAAGCTCTCCTTCTTTCCGTGGTCCCTCCTCCCTTTTCTGCTTCTTTCTTTCTTTCTGTATTTCTCTTTTGCATTCCAGAATCAGTATATGGAATATATTTGCAGAAACATTACCATATAACAGGCGTACTGAGTTTATCTTCTTTATTTACTGTTTCATTTAATGATCATAACAAATACATTATTTCGAATAAAATATAGATGATGTAATATTCTAGCATTGACTCGCTAGGCTTCACAATACATTATATTCAATTCAGTTTGATAAATAAATTGATGCATACTTTTACTTCTAATTTATTGTTCTGTAAATTATACATTTTTATTTTTTAAAAAAAAGGAAGCAGGAAACATAGGAATAATACCTCTGAAAAGTGATAATGTAAGTTAATCCAGGCTCTTTGTGACTGGCTTTTTAGGTTTTCCTTTTGTTTTTCCCTTGTGGTAATGTTTTTTTTTTAATATGAAAATTTTAGGAAAGGGGTTAGATCCACCCACATCCAAGGGTAGGGCGAAATCTTCCTTCCTCCTAAGTCATACCGATGTTGGGTAAGATGAGCTGTCTATTACCCTCATGTGTTTACCTAGGCACCTCGGAGCTAGGATGTCTCCCCCAACGTCTTGACCAACTCTAGGATCGAATCTCCTTCCTTTGGTAAGAGTGTCCAACCTCTTTGCCAGTTGAACCCAAAGACGAGGGGTCCTTCTAGAGCCGGGAAATCGGGCCGGCCCGTTTAAGCCCTGGCCCTACAGGGCTCGGGCTTGAAAAATAGGCCAGAAATTTGAAATTGGCCCTGCGGGCCGGGCCCCGCAAACTGTTTAACCGTAGCTTTTTTTAAAAAAAAAAATTACTTAGACTTCCACTTAATAAATGTGTTTATTTGTAATTGCATAAATTTTTATAGTTTAAACTATAACCCCCTTTTTTATGTTTATTATTATTCGTATTAAAACACATAATTAGTTATTATAAATTTTAAAGAAGAGATGTTTTCATATTAAATAAACACATACTTTGGTATTACAATATTATATAAGTAATAAATTATAAATATATTTTGTGTAAAATAAGTATAATTATTTTTATCTCACAAGAAAATCATGCATAAACCGAAGGAATCAGAGACACACACAAAATTACGAGAGGGTAAGACATGTTGTCGTGGGCATACATAAAGCGTTCTTTTGTTTAATATTATTTGAAAAAAAAGAAGAAAAAAACATATTCTTTGTGTTTATTTGTTTTTTATTACGAATTAATTAATGTGTTTATTTGTTGAATGATTTATATTGTTTAGATATTAATGTTGATAACATTTATTTGATAGATTAAAACTTGAATGATTACAATTTACTAATTATACTTTTTTGAAAAAAATCAAAGGAAAAATAGTTAAAATTTAGAATAGTAATTTTCAGGCCCTATAGGGCCGGCCCACTTTCCCGGTACTATCGACGGCTTTGGAAAACAGATGTTTTCCTTACCCCAGGCCCTGTCGGGCCGGGCCGGCCCTAATTCACAGCTCTAAGTCCTTGTGGGAATGTTTGTCCTAGTTGTTTTGTTTTTGTGGTTAATTTAGGCCTTTGGGCCGCTGGTTATTCATTTGCTATAAAGATGTAATAAAGAGGCCCATTATTTGTTTGGTATCATTTTACTCCTTGTTTAATAAAATCGAGTTAAGTGGCTACCACTCGAGTGATGATCAAAATATTGCAAGTTAACTAATAGTAACTCGCCACTTTTTAAGGAAGAAATAATAGTTCACTCGAGTTACAAAAGAGGCACTTGAGTTGTGCCCAAAACCCCGCAAGGCACTTAAAGATAACTCATCACTTTTGAGAGGAGAAATGATTATTCACTTGAGTTGTGCCCAAAACCCCGCAAGGCACTTAAATGATTATTATAAAGAGGCACTTGAGTGATGCCCAAAGCTTCGCAGGTTACCTAATGGTAGCTAGCTATTTTTTATTAAAAAAAAAAAATTAATTGTGTTAAATCACTCAAGTTACTAAGTTGCCACTCAAGTGGCACTTAAATACTTGTTGGTTACCTCCTGGTAGCTGAAAGGAAATAACATGACAAAGTTTAAAAATTAACATTACCCAAGTGCAAATTACTCACTCAAGAGGCACATGTAAAAATCACATTATCACTCTTCAGTTACCCGCTAGTGATCAGCCTCTCTTGAAAAACTAAGAGAGGCACTTGATTGACCTACAACAACTCGAGTGATATAGTATGGTTACCGAACAGTAACTTGCAAAAATACTCTCACATTTTTTCTAATTACCACTTGATACCTCTCTACAATAAAACATCATTAGAGTGATAGGTTTTCGCTCAAGTGACTTAAAAAACAAATTTTTTGAAATCATCATCTCGGAAATTTCGACTCTTATTCCTTAGGGACTTGTACATTCACAAATAATTACACAGAAGTCTTTAGGGACTTCTGTGTAATTTCAGGAGACTTTATTGTGATTAATTCTCTTCCTTAGGACCTGTACGTAATTTTCCCTAAATTTAATTTCCAGCATATTCACTATTCGATATTTTTTGATATATTTTTTTTTTTTTTATCGTGTGTGTGTGTCTATATTATGGGCCATATCCAATATGTCATCCTAAGTACCTTCGGGACAAGACTCAAAGCCATGAGCCTTTTTAGATAATATATAAAGGCTTCAAGGTTTAGTTGTAATAAAGTGATAAACATTATGGGCCATATGTCACTTTAATTAAGGACCTTTATCTTTTGTTTGGTCAAATTTTGGACCTTTATCTGCCTCTTTAGGACTCAGAAAAATCTCTCTATATATATATTATGTAGAGAGATAAGTTTGCTACAACTCTCCCTCCCTCCCTTCAAGGCAGGTAGCTAGAGATGAATAAAAAATTTAAGGAAAAAAAAGTGGGCATGTTTGCTTCTGTTTTATTAAAACAGTTAAAAACAAAAAATAATAATAAAATTTGTTTAGAAAACTGTTTTTAATAAGTTGTGTTGAAGAAAAGCACAAAGTTGTTTGAAAAAACTAAAATATTGAAATAGTTGTAGGTGTGTTTTGTTTTTTGTTTTTGTTTTTTTATTACCGTCACATCACTTAAAAATAATGTTTTTGAAACAATTATCTAAACGGTTTTTTTTTTTCCCAATAGACAATGATTTCGTTTCTTTTTCCTTTTGGTGGGGCTCATTCTTCCTTGCGAACCAACCTAACGGGGCTTAAGGTTTCATTTTCAGTACTAAGGGAAGTGTGTAAAATTCCGGATTGTTTGGATGAACATAGATAATTAATGTCTTTATTATCTATGGGATTTGAACCAAGTTTGAAAAGTCAAGACAGAAAGATACACATGTGAGTATGTTTAGATGGGTGATTGTAGAAGTAACTTTTTTAAAAAAAAAAATTGACTTTTAAAAGATTTAAGATAGGCAAAACTTAGATAGCATTATTTTATTTATGATTGAATTGATTGTAGCATAAATGATTTTTTTTATAAAAAAAAAACATATTTAGATTATTATTTTGAAATGTCTGGCTCTTTAATTCTCTCCCATGAATACGAAATTGATCTGATCATTAGTTTATTTCGTTACACATGAAATTTAACTTCAGTAATTGACTCTTAGTATTTTCCATTTAATTCAAAATTCTTAACGATTTTTTTTTTCCCTTTTTGTGCTGAATTATATATCTTGTGCAAGATGCTTTGTTGCATTCAAATTTATTCATATAGTAGTAATTTAAAAAGGGATGCCAAAAGTCCTTGCTTTTGACGCCCATTTTCTAAATTGAGATGCCAAAAGTATACTTTTGGCAATTTTATTAAAATTCTTCCATAGAATTACAAAAATATCTCCCATTTTTTACTTACTTTTTATAATAGTGAATTTTATTTCAAATAAAATATAAATGATGCTAATAGAAAATTCTGACGTTGACTAGCTAGGCTTCACAATACATTATATTCAGTTTGATAAATAAATCATGCATACTTTTACTTCTAATTTATTGTTCTGCATAATATATATTTTTATTTTAAAAAATAGGAAGGAAACATAGGAATAATACCTCTGAAAAGTGATAATGTAAGTTAATCCAGGCCCTTTTTTTTATTAAAAAAAAAAGTTTAGGTGGGGTAAACACCGGTATCCTACTAAGGTCAAGGTACGCTTTTAGGTTCAAAAAATGTTTACAGAGGTATTTACATATCGCCACCAACGAGACCTTCACATCAACCCACGGGTATCGAACTTCCTCCCTTTTAGAGTGAAGGTCAATGCCTTAACCAACTGTATCATTTTTCATTGATTCTTTGTTGGTTCTTAGTCTGTTCGTGACTGGCTTTTTGGGTCTTTTTTTTTTTTTAATATAAAAAGAGAAGGCGGCCTACATTACAGGAAAGAAAAGGAACATAAAGGGGAAATTAATCCCAAAAGGGCTTTTCGGCTTTTTGGGTCCCTTGTGGATTCATTTGTTTGCTATAATCTTGTAATAAAGAGGCCCCTTTTTCAGTTACTTTAAGCCCTTGGGCCTCTCGTTATTCGTTTGCTATAGTCATGTAATAAAGAGGCCCTTTTTTCTAGTATCATTTTACTTTTGTTTAATAAAATTGTCTTTTGTAACAAACAATCCCTTTACAAAATGTCGAACCCTCCAAAACCTTTTATTATCAACAAAAAAAGAACACGAATATAATATAACTTAGATCACTTAGATCCCCCTACTTTGTTTGAATCAAGAGAATATAAATTAGATTAAAGCGTTATGACTTAATCAGAATAACACTCAATTTCATCATGAGATTTTGGGGTTGGTATTATTATTAATTTATTTTATTTTAAAAAAAAATGAAGAGGAAGAAGTAGTCTTTTTAAGAAGACCTGAGTCATAATTATGGATATAAGTTGTGGCCTTGAATTTCGAAAGAAAATATTAAGAAAAGGTCATCAATGACATCGTGGAAAAAAGCATGATTATCAATATTGAAAATGATTATCAGTATCAGTGAAAAGGTAACACTGAGGGAAAAATGATAACCTCCCTAAAGTAGTCCATGCAAATAAGGTCTTGTCGGAATGATTGTTTTTACAGTTTCCATATTAAGTGAAAATAATAATACCACTCCGGTCCTATTTATAAGTCCAGTTTGGCCAAATCTCACATACCAAGGAAAGTTAGTTGACACAATGATTTATGGGGTAAATTTTTAACTTTGCCCTCATTTATGATTGGGTATTTTTCAACCGTTTTCTTCTCTCTCCATCTTCATAGGTGCAATTAATATAGGTAAAATTGTCACAATCTCACTTATGACTTAAAACTGGACTTATAAATAGGACTAAATTTTTTGGTCAAACTAGACTTATAAATAGGACCAGAGTGGTACCCATTATTGTCAAACTCACCAGTTGACATTCCGAGTTTACCATTTTTACATTTTTAGTTTGCAAAATCGAATCAAGTTACTTGTAAACTCGGTTAAACTTACGAGTTTATACACCGAGTTTACCATTTTTACGTTTCAAACTTACAAAATCATGTTAATTCACCTTTAAACTCGTGTTAAATTTTTTTATTTGATCATAATCAACGGATTTATATGCGAATTTTATAGAAATTTTTTTATTAAATATGGTAAATTTTGAATAGTGATGATTTAATTTCAATTATTTTGAATTTAAAATATATTTAAATCAAATTGTTATCATTTTTTATATTTTAATTATTTATTATACACTATTAATACCTATTTAATAGTGAAAGTAAAATCTTACAAGTTTACGATTCGAATTCACGATACAAGTTTACGTCATTATTACGAGTTTACTTAAACTTGCGAGTTTGACAACTTTGATAATACCCCTTTGGTCCTTAATAAATGGAAGACCTGATTAACTTTTTTTTTTTTTTTTGATACAAGGAAAGATAAAAACAAACGCAAGATAAAACAAATCGAAAGAAACTAAAAGAAATTAAAGTCTCATGCCTCTCCTGTCATGTTGTACTCCCACCAGATCAGCAACAAGGAAGCAATAGAGCCCATCAGGGGATCAGAGAAATGGGTTAAAACTAATTTGAGTAGATTAAACATGTTATTTAAATTAATTAATATGAAATATTTTTTCTAAAACACTATAATCATTTTCTTTAATTCTCTCTCTCCCTCTCCTGCTTGATTATTATTGTTGAGAAAATATCAATATGATTAATTTTGGAAACCATTGATAAAGATGTGGAATAGGTCTTAAAAAGGAAGACATAGTTCAAAATATAAGTTACACGTTCAATTTAATTAATGCTCTTTTTTTTTCACTATGATTAATACTCTCTCATGTTTGTGTCTATATTATGGGCCATGTCCCATACGTCATCCTAAATACCTTCGAGACAAGACTCAAAGCCATGAGCCTTTTTGGATATATATTCATAAGGCTTCAAGGTTTTTTTTTTTTCCCCCCCCCCTATAAAAGGCTTCAAGGTTTTAGTTGTAATAAAGTGATAAACATTATGGGCCATATGTCACTTTAATTAAGGACTTTTATCTGTCTCTTTAGGACTCAAAAAATCTCTTAATATATCATCACGGACTTTAATTTACATATCACTCCCTCCGGCTGTCATATATATATATATATATATTAAAAATATATGTTTTCATGCTAACAAACCTTATAAATATTTTCTAAAAATAAATATTACTTGAGTAAGAATGTGTTATAATGTCACCAGAAGGTAACTAGCTAGTAATGAAGTTATTTTGTGGAAATTGTTGGGGCACTCGAGTGAAAGATATACCACTTAAGTGATAATCTCAAAATTAAACATTGCTGTCAAGGTACCAACTAGTGAGTTAAGGAATTTGTAAAAATCTTCTTAGCCACTTGAATCCAAATCATATCACTCTAGTGATGAACTAAAAATGATGTGTCACTTACAAAGCACCCGATGATGATTCTTTGAAAGTCTTCCTTGCACTCGAGTCAAGTGCCTACCACTCGAGTGATGATCAAAATCTTTCAAATTACCTAATAGTAACTCGTCACTTTTTAAGGAAGAAATAATAGTTCACCAAATTTAAAACATATTTGGCTACATTAGAATTATTTAAACATATTTATATATATATAGGCCAAAAAATTTATAACACCTCAAATTTCATACTTCAAATCGTGTCGGTTGACACATAGTTTTTTTTTATAAAAAAATCGACAGAGTTTGAGGTGCTACAGCTCATAGTAATGCGGAAACGGAGAGCATGCACTTTACATTGGGACAATGAGTGACTGATATAAGATGCCCAGACATATGCTGATGTCCCAACATAAGATGATATATTAAAAATTTCCCGAAGGAATATTCATGTGATACATTAGTACATAGCTTTGTATAATTACAAATCTTTATGGTAACTATACAATCTTCAACCAAGCCGTAACTAGACTTGGGGCAATGAACCTAACTCAGTTAATCAAACAATTTGGCCAGGTAGGTGTCTATCGTGGAAGTCTCACCGAGTTCACGGGCACTTATTGACTGATCCACATAGACTAGCCCTGCCTTCGGCACCAAACTGTTTGAGGTCACCTTATCAGATTCGTGCCAGAATGAATGCTCTGATGATGCTCTTCCGGCATTTGCTTTATCCGGTGCCTCTTCCCAGCTCCATCCATCAGTGCTCCTTTTCGGCTCTGTCCATCGGTGCCTTCTCACGGCTCCATCTACCGGTGCCATCTCTGATCCAGGTTCCTTCCCTAAATTTTAGTCAAAGCCGAGGTCCAATACCCATTGGACCTCGTGTAACAAGCTTAAACCTCATATGAAAAGTATAACAAAGATATGTATGACGATGTTCATTACATTACAGCAATACATAAGCACACAGCATATGTAAGATTAGTCACAATAACAATATATAACACACAACACACATAAGGTTATCTATGTTTGCACTAACCAGTGCCACGATAGCTATCTGTGTCCTTAGCGCTAGGAAAACAATCTCACGGCATTATCAAGACTATAATCCGTATAAAGCTGAATGTACAAACAGTGACCTAAGACAAAGCCTTAGCCACGGTACATGATCCAAGACATAGTCCTGTCCATGACCCTATGAATCATACTACCACATACATGCATACAAGACACATCAGAGTTAAAGTTACTAGTACGCGAACGTACCTTTCACCGTGTAGTTACCAAAATGCCCGACTCTTTGATCCGACTCCGGACTTCCCGGATATCCTATACATTATCGTCGGATTATTATATGATATTGTGATAAATATCATATTGCTTAGAACAATATCCTAAAGGGTTTAGTTTACCCTTCTACCCTCGGTGGATTATTTATTCTATTTTTACCTTACATTTTATTAAAAATGCAATATTGAATTTTCTGGGCAGATTTTGCTGCAACTTTGGAAAATCATAGATAATTTTACAAAAATCGGAATGAGGTTCCATAAGATTCCTCGGAATCCTTGACATGTCTATTTTCAAGGAAAAATACTCCAAGAACCTATAACACCAAGAATCATTCCCAGTTTTCTGTTTTCTCAACATTGCCCAGATTTAAGTTCCGAAAATAAGGCTTAACTTCAAAAATTCATATTTCCCTGACCGGAGATCAGAACGTTACATATTTTATATATTTGGAAAGCCCTACATGTCTAATTTTTTCTCAAAAAATTCATGATTTATTGGCTTTATATTCAACATAAAATAATAGCATTTAATTCACTGTTTGCCCAGAATTTTAAACCGGAAATTTGCCAAAGTTTTGCTACTTTGATCTCTAGCTTCCAAAAAATTTGCTCCATCATATTTTTGAAATAAAACCATTTTTAATCATAAAAACATGAAATCAAAACTATATTGGAAGATTCAAGATCAAACTAACATTTATGCTAAGAACTACAAAAGCTAAAGACTAGAAAACTAAAAGCTAGAGCTTACCTCTTGAAGAATCTTGCTACTCCTTCCTCTTTCTTACTTCTCACTAGCTCTCACTTCTCTCTTAAACTCACATATTTAGTTCGAGTTTGGTGCGAAGAATTGTGAAGGGATGATGTCTCTATTTATAGGGAAATTTCAAGATCTCCAACCATTGGATCATACTTCTTTATCAATGGTTCATGTTGATTTGGTCTTCTTGAAGACACAAATTATGAAGAAGAAACTATCATTGGTTGTTCTTAATTACATAGGATTAAGCCCAATTATTTCTTGATTTTTCCTATTGGTTGGTTTAATTAATATTGAATTAAATAAAATAATCTCTCTCTCTTCCATGTGCTTTCATTTATGACAAATCTTGAATATTTTTCCTCTCTTTTTCCCCTCTTCAAAACCGTGGCCTCATCTCTCTCTCTCTCTCTCTCTCTCTCTCTCTCTCTCTCTCTCTCTCTCTCTCTCCCCCTCCTATCCTCTTCCATCTTCAATTAATGAACCCATGTGCCAATTATCCCATGTGATTTTTGTTAATTAATAATATAATTCCCTTCTTCTTTCAACCCTTGGATCAATTTGTGTTTGTTCAAAATAAATTCTCACCATTAATCTATGGTTTAATTTTCCCATTGGTCCATTTAATTATCTAAGGATTTAGCTCAATTCTTTGATTTTCCATTGGCTAATTCAATTACAAGAGAATTAAGCTTACTATAGGATTAATTAGGACCATTGGATTCAATTGTGTTTGTTTAAATCCAACCTCCACCCTTAATTGCATTTTCTATTAACTAATTGATTTATTAACTAATCATGAAAATTAGTGCTTAATTAGCTAGAAAAGTATTATTTCATCCTCATTGGCTTAATTACTTTCAAATATAATTAGCCCTTATTTGATACTTTTAATTTGTCTCTACTCATTTAGAAGAATTATGCAACTAATCTCAATTAGTGCAAGTTTATTTTGCTAAAGATGATTGTTAATAGATAACAATTAAACTAAGTGTTTCTTTATCCCATTTTTCTTGTTTTATGAGCACTTAAAATAGTTATTATTCTATGTGATTTTATGTCACATTTTATAGCCCTCATTATGTAGTCTCATAATTAACCATTGGTTAATTAATTCCAAAGTAAAATTTGAATGAAAATATAATCAATAGATTATAATTCTTTGAGACACATATTCACCTTTGTATTTTGGTAATTATTTTCCAAAATACAATATTTACATAAATTATGAAAATTAGGTATTACAACACCAAATTTTAATTCTAATATGATAAAAATTTATTAATTTTGAGATTGTAATTTTTTTTTTCATTATTTACCATATTTATATAACTTTGTTTATTTTTAGTTTCATAAATGACTCAAAATATATATCAAACACAAATTTTTCCTATCAAATATAAAAATTATATAGGTTTAAGAGATTGTAGTATAAGTCATTTAAATTTATAATTTCATATATTTTTTTCTACAAGCATTTAAAAAAATTAATCAAATTTTTAAAAGTTTGTGATATTTACAAGTTGTCAATTAAATTTTGGGATTTAGTACTAAGGGTAAATTAGTAAATCAACATTATTTTTTTATATAAATTTTAATTAAAAAAATATTTTTAGAATATTCTTAACAGGGGTTAATGATTTGGACTTAAGTACATATTTTCAAAATAGATAGGAGGTATGTGTAATTAAGGCAAAACAGAAGAGTGATTAGAATATTTTACTCTAAGAAAAGAGTAGTATATATGTATGTGACACACCGAATCTTAAAGGGCCCCCAAAAGAAGAAACCCTAGATTTTGTTGGAGAATAAATTTGATTAGATCTTGTTGCCCCCACATTCATATTATGTATGTCTCATTAGTTTTTTCTTCACTCTTTTATATGATCAAGGGCCCCCTTTATTAATTACCACATATATGCACATGAAGATTTTTTTCATTCGTCAACATATATGTACTTAAAATTAAGTTCTTAACAAAGCATTAAGTATCAAAGGAATTTATTAAAATGAGTCACACGGTTCATTGCCTGTGAATATTGCAGCTTCCTATAGAATACTGTTTGTTGAGGATGTAGTTTTTGGATGAGGGGAAAACAATTGCAAAGGGGAGAGCAGAGAGAAAAGGACTAGGAGTGAGACATAATAACCATGGCTAGGCTTCTTCTTCCCTGTGTTTGTGTTCCCATATTGGGGTTTTATTTCAAGTGACTTTTTGGAGTATGCTTGTTTTTGGAGCATATTCATGGCTGGATCCTGTTTGTATAAAACTACATCTCTTTGTTTGTTTATTAAAAAGTTTAAAACAATTTACTTTCTAAAGTGAAATTATACTTGAGAATGTGATTTAGACTGTTTGTTGTGCTAATTAATGACAAATATCTTGAGAAGGTTAATTGTTTTTAACTTTTTAACAAACAAACGAATTTAATGCACACCGGTCAAGTGCTTGAAGTGGGTTCTCTGAGAATTTCAAGAGGTCCCATCAAGTGTACCTAAAAAATGGAAGTTTCATCAAGTGTATCAATCTAAGAATATCCCTCTCAAGCAAACAAACCATTTAAGGGGAGGGGGAACGAAAGTAAAAAAGAAATTGGTTGTTAAAATTGTAAGAAAAAAAATGAGACTCATTTTATGATAAAATGGGGGTTTATATAAACTTTCTAAATCAGTTTGTGTGTATGTGTAAATATATGTATATTGATAAGATCAATATATATATGTATACACATAACATCAAAGTTTAATTCATAATGAAATTTCGGGGTCCAATTTACTTTAATAAATTGAGAGATGTTGCTGGCATATATATATATATATATATATATATATAGAGAGAGAGAGAGAGAGAGAGAATTGTTAAGTCATGCTATAAAAAAGAATACCTAAAGGCAAATTATGTAACCAACGTCTAATAAAAGAAGAAAGTATCTTGATTATATTCAACTAATATATGAACTAAATCATATAATGGACGAAATTGCGTTTAATTATCCTGAATTATACTCAGAAAAGAAAAGAAAAAAGTAGAAAAAAAATCCGTAGATTACTCTTCATTATATGACTCACTATTATATATGCGAGAGGCCGTTTTAGTGAAGTACGGAGAACACGACTTAGGAGTTAGGACCCACACGATGGACCCCAATGCATTAATTAATCTACGTCACTATATAAAGGAAGATCGACGTAGTTGCATGTGCAGGGCACATTAATATTATTAATTATATTCTTTATCTATTCGTTTAATTGTATGTCTGCTGTTTTGACTTGATTAAATAATGGAGTTAATCATATTCATTGAAAAGCTGCTTCATTGATTCGTAAATCTGTGTCCTTGTACTTTTTGTAATCACTGGAATAATTTGGCCTTCATTCATATGATATGTGCGTGTGAAAACAGATCATATCTCTGTTTGAACAATTAATAAAGCAAACCCCCAAAAAACAGACTTTTTTATCCCACTCGTCCACAGATGGATATGAACGACACACTCTCTATTGCGTGGCATGCCCCTTCTAGATGCTTCATTCTATTTAAATATGATTAGCCAGCAATCATCTCGGGGTTAAATAAAATAAACTGGTTCCTTTTAATCCAATGATTTAAAGTGAAAACGATGTTCTCTCTGGCTTTATATATATATATATATATATATATATATATATATAAGTTTAGGTGGGTAGACACGCCTCCGCGCCAAAGAATGTTTATAAAGTATTTACAGATCACTAACTAACGGCGCCCTTACATCAACCAATGGGTATCGAACCTCATCCTTTTTGGGGTGAAGATCGATCTTTAACCAATCCCAGGCTAATCCTCATAGATTACAGATTATGAATAGTAACCTCCACTACTATATCTCATCCACGTAGTCTAGCCCTTAATTTCATAATTAATTATTTAAGAGAAATGAATCCGATAACAATATCGTGGCTTCTTCTTCTTCTCCACAACAAACAAACATGGCCAGTCCAACAGCTCACAGGATGCTTCGCTGGAGATATAATTAAATTTAATTATATCAAATTTCTCAATTTTTTGTGGTATTTAATTAATATTCTTTTTCTCACCGCCTCTCTTCAACTGAGAGAGTTTTCAAGCTTTATTTCAATGAAGTGATAATATTATAATTTTGTTTAAAAAAAAAAACAACGGAATGTGAGGCGGTTGAAAGACGTATGATTTTGTTTATATATCAGCACTTTTCCTTTCCTTTCCAGTTTCCCATCTCGACTAATTTTAACTCTCTTTTTTTACAAATACTTAACAATATAATTTTGTTTCTCTTCTCTTTAATAAGAACGAACATAGCTAAAAATGTATAATAAAAATAATTTATTTTTATAATAAGAATCAAAGTTATATGAGATGAGAAAAAAATT
Source organism: Acacia melanoxylon (assembly GCA_019022615.1). Classification (NCBI taxonomy): domain Eukaryota; kingdom Viridiplantae; phylum Streptophyta; class Magnoliopsida; order Fabales; family Fabaceae; genus Acacia; species Acacia melanoxylon. The sequence continues at coordinate 4,556,033 of JAFJYJ010000036.1, read as the reverse complement.
CTTGTCCACCTATTTATTTCCTAGATCTAGAAATAAAGTTAATTTTTTTATGTAAGATAAATTAACTTTTAGCTATGTTGGTTCTTATTAAAGAGAAGAGAAATAAAATTTTTAGCCACCGTAGGACCACTGGCGATGACCATCAGGCTCAAGCTATAGCGCCATGGATGAAGATAATTTTAATAAATCATACCAGAAACAAGAATCGATCCTACACTAGAATATCAAACTAGAAATCAAACATCAAATAAGGTTCAAAAAAGAAATGAAAATCGAAAAAATAAAAACAAACCAGCGAAGAAGATTGCATTAGAAACAAGAAACCAACAAAATTGCAATAGAAATTGAGGAAAGCAAACAAGGAAAAAGCGAAATAAAACAACATTCACAATGGAAAATCATTTATATGAGTAAAGAAAGGAGTCTATACATATGTATGAACCTGAAAAGGAAATGAAAAGAGCATGGCCGATTCGTTGAGCGGACACTCTAACTCCTAGGGATTTTAGTGCCAGGCCTTGTAGTAGGGTTGGGTTCCTGAGGTGGGTTATTGACAGGGGCCACAGCACTCTGAGGACTAGGGATTTGAGTGCGAGTTGATGTAGTAGGGTTGGAGTCCTGAGGTGGGTTATTAACAGGGGCAAGAGCTTTCAGAATATTAACGTCATTTGAAGAACTCATGTTTCTTCTTCCTTCACAGAGCTTCTTCTTCTTCAATTTGATAATCAGATAGTTTGCAATGAAATTGATAACAAAAATCTATCTGATCTCCCTTTTATAACACACTTAAACTTGAATTCAATGGAAATTGCAAAAGCGCGTTTAACAGGCTCTCCGATGGAAAAAATGAGAAGCGAGCACGAAGCAGTTTTTTGTTTGTTTTTGTTTTTAGTTGCTTTCTGCCAGGCATTTCCATATACGGTGGGAGTTGGCGGCTATAACAATGTAGAGACCTCTTCCCTTTCTAGGCAATCCTTCTCCTGATTATTTCTCAAATGAATATGTTTCTGTCGTGGGGCTGGGGGTAGCTACTCTCTCTTTTTAAACGCCATTAATCATGAAATTAGTAGGGAAACAGATGAGTAACTTCAAACCAATATCCAGGGAGATCGAAATGAGTTTGGTATTTTCTCATGCGTTGGCACACCGGTTACCATTCCATTCCATAGTAATGAATCATAATTGAAAGTTTCCGGCTTTGGGCTCTGTATCATGACATCAGGAAAAGCCTTTTCATAATTGAATTCAACGCGCGCTTTTTATGCGAAAAGTTCAAATACTTGTCCATATCCGCGTTAGTCGCTGCCTCTATTTGTAACTGATGGACTTTTCAGTTTTCTTCAGGAAAATGAAATTTAGTGAGTATTTTTAAACAATTGCTTACGAAGAATGCTAATGGAAGTGAACGGAACTTCCGAACTTGTGAATGAAAATGAATTTAAAATACGCACAATTGATTTTATATGATGGGGAAAGCATGGGCTGGTGCGAGGCATGCGCTCAGCTTAGTTATTAAGATAAAAATTAAAAGCGTCCATTGATTAAGTAAGCATCCTTAATTTTATAATGAAAACAATCAAACACTGCGTTTTTAGAATTTAATTCCAACATTCGTTGTATAATTATAACTAGAATGATGCATAAATTTATCGTAAAGTTTGTAGTTGAGATATAAATGACGTCAAACTCACTTGAATATGTAAAAGTCATACATAATTAACAAGCAGAAAATTTAGCCTTCTTGGAAAACTCATGAAGATTTATTTTGGGGATCGTCCTGAATTTGAAACTAAATGAGATTTTACCGTATCATAAATTAATGAAAATTGAAAAAATAAAAACAATCCAGCGAAGAAGATTGCATTAGAAACAAGAAACCAACAAAATTACAATAGAAATCGAGGAAAGCAAACAAGAAAAAAGCAAAATAAAACAACATTCACAAGCAGAAAAAATCTGTTCATATAGCTGCGCACTTACTGCAAAATTCATTTCCATATGCCTTGCATGTTCAAATTAAATGAAGAACCTAGCTAATAACAAGCAGAAAATTTAGCCTTCATGGAAAACTCATGAAGATTTAATTTGGAGCTCGTACTGAAGTTGAAACCAATTAAGAACTTAATAACAAAACATCTTAAAATAACACATAATTCATCAATTTTTTTCCCAATGGAAAATCATTTATATGAGTAAAGAAAGGAGTATATACATATATATGAACCTGAAAATTAAATAAAAAGAGTCATGGCCGATTCTTGATATTCTTCAACCTCGTTCAAACCCCCACATAAGAAGCTACGTTATTGAATCAAGTTTACACGTAGTGTAACATATACTGGCTTGTTCAATGTTTATCAACTTTTGGTTTTGGTCTTTAATTCTTAAGTTTTTAACGTTAATTAATTTGAAAAAAATACAATGAGACATGTTTAACATTAATTACATGGACAAAAATGACATTTTGACATTAATTACTCTCAAAGTGACTTATATTATGAATCAAGTCATTCTTCTAGAAGTGACTTATATTATAGAACGGAGGGAATAAAATTTTTTCCTTGTCAGGGACAACATTGTTTTATAAAAGTTGATCATTTTACCCCCAAAAAAAAAAAAAAATATATTTTCCTGAAAAGTTATAAAATCATATTGGCAATTAGCACCCAAGCAAACCCTAACAATAATTAATTACAAATTAAGTAATGGATAAGAAAATCTGCTTATTTAAATTTAATTATGGAAAACACATTATTAATTTGAGTTCATATGCTCAATAAGCTTTTTAGTAATAAAGAGGTGATTTATAATGTATTCACTATGATCTTAAATCAAAGTATATGTTTTGATGTTTATTTGGGCAAAATAAAAAACATAGAGATTACAACAACAAATCTTATTTATTAATTTGAAGACGAGAATCCTCCCACTTATCATGTGTGTTAAATCCATGTTGAGAAAAACACTGAAGAAATGCGCGATCGAGATCCATTGTAGATGGATCCCTTTGAAAAGAAGTTGTTATTTCTGGTTAATTAATTGCATGTGGCACCCCATATATGTCTTCACATGGATTCCAAGAGAAGTCAGATATTTTACTTGTGTGACCCCATGAATGAGCAACAGTTCCGGAGGACCGTCTTCTGCATCTTCAGGCGTATATTCTATGTTTATGGTGCAAGATTGCAGGTTGCAATTTGAAGAAGACCCAGTTTTGGAGATGATGTATCAGTATAAAATGTAAAATTTATAGTAAGTGTATTATTAATAAGTCAAATATTAGAAATTGAGTATTTTAATAATGGAGGGAGCTGAGCAATCATTTTATGCTGGTATTTTGGGGTCAATAAACTGAATTTTCACTTGCTCATTGCTCCCTGGTCTGGGGAGAAAGAGAATGGTAAAATGTCAAGAGTAAATTATATAATTCTTTAGTTTTATTAAAATTGCATAAATTTTATATTATATAATTTTTTACACACTCTTTTCAAAGTTTAAGAGCTGCCTAATATTTATATTCTTTATTTTTATAATAATAAATGTGCACTAAAAATAGTTGAAAAAGAGAGATGACAGGTATGACTTATAAGGATATGATATGTTCCTTTGTAAATGCATGAATATGCGAATTTAAATACATTTACTTTATATAATTAATTTCTCTAATGCCCACATTTTCTTTCCTTTTTTTATAGTGCATTAAAAGACGTCGACATCTAAATAGAATTCATTAAAAATATTTATAGAAAGAAGGGAAAATTAAATTGTACACATGAAGAAGCATAATTAAGGAACTAATTAAATCAATAACCAAATTTTATCATTAAGGGAATAAATTGCATGAATATGATATTGACATATGGACTTAATATCAGCTAGCTAGTACTTCAATTCAATATCCGCTCAGATTTTTAAACCACTGAGAGTTGAATATACATGAACAAGCTAGTCTCACACTAGATCAAACCTAAATTGTGTGTTTTTTTTTCGGTGGTCTTAATTCATACTCAAGGTGTGAGGAGAGAAATTAAAATGTGGTCCCAAATAATCTATATACTGTAGATGGATCATCTTTCCGTTTAATTCATCATATTTTTTTTCATATATTTTAACCGAAATACTCCCTCCGGTCCTAATTATAAGACCTAGTTGACTTTTTTGGAGAGATTAAGGAAGCTGATTAAATTACTTTAGAGTATTTTTATTTTTATTTTTTTCTTCAAACTAATTAGTTTGACTAATAAACTAATATATAATCTAAAAATACACAACATATGAAATGATTGTGTAACTTATTTAGCTTCCTTGATCTCTCCAAAAAAAGTCAACTAGGTCTTATAATTAGGAGCGGTGGTAGTAACAACTTTTTTTCGATTTTTTCCTTGTTCAGTTTTAGTCTCTCCCATGGACACGGAATTAGTTCGTTTCTAGAAGTGCTGTCAGGCTGTCTGCTTTAATCTGTTTGGTTTTTGTACATTCTGTGGGCAGATATTGTTCCCAATAGAATTCTGCTAGGGAGTTGTCTTTTATCTCTCTGCTTTCCTGTCTTTGTTGCGCTATTAGACATGAGAAAGACTTTGATATTGGTTCTTTTATTCTTAACATTGGTTCTTTCTTCTATCCCATTCTGTGTAATTTACTGTGATTCAAACAACATTTGAGCCTGAGCTTTTCTTCTGCGTGGCCTTTGTATTTTTTTTTTTTAATTAGGCTGCTGGAAAGTATAAACAGTAGGGAAAAACCTATGTTGTCCAAGATGGGGACATCATATTCTTCAAGTTCAATGTCTCTGGTGGGGGAAAGAAGTGAAACAAGTAATCCATTTGTAGCAGAAGATGGCTGTTTTGCTTGGAATATGCGCTTTATTAGCAGACAAGCCTACCATTCTTAGCAGTTTGAGAGCTTGAGTTGTAATTTATGAGACATGCTGAACTTTAATTGAGGTCAAGTATTTATAGGAAATATTGGTATTGCATTTTTTTTTTCTTTTTGGTATTGCATGGTTTGTTTGATAGCCATGTCGAGAGCTGTTATCTGATCCACTGGTACCACGCTGCTTCCTGCTTAAGGCGTTTTTGTTGGTATTTTTTTAAGAAAAAACTTGAAAAAGAATAACAGCTTTTAATCCATGACCTTGTGGAGTTCACGTTACGTTGCAGTGCAGATATACAGCCGATTGGCAATACACACATTTATTAGCCAAAAAAAAAAAAAAAAAAAAAAAAATCAATTTTTAATAAATTGTTGGGAGGAAATTTATCTTTGTTCAGTCGTCGTGGTCAACTTCTTGACAAGACTTGTATTGAAAAATATCCATTATTTGGGAGGCTATATTTATTACTGTATTAGATTTTTTGAGGTTCACAAAAATGTTTTTAAGAATATAATATTAAATAATTGGTCTTATTGTGAAATATAATGATATTTTCTCCTTTTTTTCAGACAATTTAACAATAATTTTATTATGTATAAAATTTATTATATAATTTTTGTAGGTTTTGAATTTTGAATTATAGTTTTCTATATTTTCCTAACTTAATTATAGGGAAGAGAATATGGCGACGTGGGATGAAGCGGATGGGGAAGGGTATGTAATATAATTCATTGGATACGGCAAATTTTAAAATTCCATGTTACAAATTTATTCAGGTGTTTGTGCATGTCCATTCAAATTTATACATTTATGTCTTGAATTATTTAAAATTCCATTTTTGTTAGAATTTGAAGATAAGGGCAAACAAGGCGGTGGAACTATGTTATGGCCAGTTATGGGCCTTGGCCCCACCTTAGCCTTCTCTTATCTTATATATTTATATGCATGTATTATATAATATTTTATTTTGGCCAATAATTTGGCCCCATTAAGTATTTTATTCTACGTGTTTTACTCTTTCTAATGAGGGTAATATTGTACTGATTAGTGAAAATTTTTGGGTTATGATTTTGGGAGAGTCTTGAGTTTTGACAATAGATATATATGTAGAGGATGATTGTTGTCTTATGATTTTATAATGAATTTCTATTTTAAAAAATAGATTATAATAGGTTATTTACTTTGTTGAAATTGAATTAGATCTTTATGTTTTTTTAAAATACTTTATGGGAGTCATATTATATTAGTTTTATTTTCTCCAATTATTTTATTTTGAGGTATGTGGAATACACATTTAGGTGTTAATTTTATTAAATTTCATTATACATATAATTATTATGATTGTGTTTATAATATCTTTAAGATAATGTTTAGTTCATTACTCATTGAGTTGTAAAATGAAAGTAAAATTCCTGGTTCTACGGGCAAAACCGACCGGTACATGTACCTAACTAACCCAACCCCCACATCCTATTCCGAGGCATGGCACTGTTTTTTCACGTAGGTAGGAATGATTAGATTGAGGAAAAAGTTAGGTAAGTTAATTAAACAAAATCTCCCATGTTTTTTTAATTTAGAATTGTCTTTGACTACAACTATTTAATTTGAGTACTTTTTTTTACTTGATTAAGGGTAGCTAAGCCAGTTTGGACTTCAAGACTAACACATTTTGATATTTAAAATGTAAAGAGTTTTAGCCTCTTATAAGAAGTACGCTTTTCGAAATTTAAACTTTTATTATTTTCCTTTTAGGAATGAAACTTATTACCATCTCAACTATTAACTTGATAGTGTGACAACTATTCGGTACTTTAATTTATTCTAGCCAAAATTAATTGCACACACTTTGTAGGTGAAATATTTATAATTTATAACTCAACATATGCATACAAGAACGAGTAAGATCTACCAAAGTTTAATGCTTAACGAAATTTCGTTGATTAATTTACTTACATTAAACCCAAAAAAAAAAAATTAACATCATCAACATGGCCATGACAGGAAAATTTATTTCTCGTGCACTATCAAACGATCGAGGACTTACATGTATTTTCTTTAATAAATGATTGATAATAAAGCAGAATTATCAATCAATAGCATAGTTTTTTTCACCATTCTTTCCTTTTGTGCTGAATTGTGTCGTGCAAGATGTTTCGTTGCATTTGAGGTGAAATTTGTGCTATTTTTTGCTTAAAAAAGTTCAACTTGAACTTTGCCCGGCGTTGCACACATTTTCTTGGCGAAATATTTACAAAGTTTCAACGTATATAGTAGACTTGTTTAAGCCCTGGCCCTTTAAAGGGCGGGCAAAAAATGGATGAAATATTTGAAATTAGTCCTGGTAAGGGCCGGCACGACGAGCCTCGGGCTTAAACAGTGACCCTTTTCACTTAGCTTTTTTTTTTTTCCTTTTTGAATTTATTAATTTATATATATTTTGTATTTGTTATAAAGTTATTTATCCATTTAACTACAAATACATAATAATTATACTCTAATTTTATGATTTGATTTATTATTTGTTGCAAATAAAGATTATGGATGTGTTCATGATGCGGAGAAGAATTTCATGATATTCTTACTCATGAGCGGGCTACTACTCAAAGTGAAGAACAATCAAATGTCGTTAAAATCGATTATAGTGACGAAGATGACGACAATAATAGTCATCGTACTAATGTCACTTAGTGATATGCTTTTTATGTTTTATGTGAGTTATTTGTGAACATAGTTTGCTTTTGATTATGGATTAGTGACTGTGCTTATTTATTGAATGATTCGTATTTTAATTTACTAATTATATTTTTTTAAGAAAAAAAAAGTGGATGAAAAATAGTTAAAATTTGGAATAGTAATTTAGGACGCCTGGGGGCCGGCCCTGGTGCTCTCGGGCCGGGCTTTGAAAAACATATGTTTTTCTTACTCCGAGCCCTGGAGGGCCGGCCCTGTTAGGCCCTGGCCCTTCACGGGCCGGCCCTGGAAGGCCTGACTAACCCTGATTGCCAGCTCTAGTATATAGCATATGTATGTCAATATTCAGGAGTAAAGGGAAAATGAATCCATATATTAATAGTAAGTGGGTGTTTAGATTAATCTATTTTAAATAATTTTGCGCTGCATAAAATAAGAGATCTAGCTTTTCTCTTTTTCTTTTCTCATCCGCTCACGTCTTTTTCCCCTTTCATAACCATTGGATCAAAATATAATGGTCCTCATTTAATATTTCCTTCTCATCCTTTTCTCTATTTCCTTCCCATTCTTTTCTCTATTGTAATAATATATTTAGAAAATATTAAATGTAGACAATAAGATTTTGATCCAATGGTCATGAAGAAGGAAAAGGATGGCAATGGACTAGAAAAGAAAATGAGACAAGTCAAGTCCACAAAGTAAGTATATGAGAGAACTTGTCTTGTAAAAAAAAAAAAAAAAAAAAAAAAAAATGGTTATAGGGCGTACCAAACATGCACTTAGTAGGCTACTGAACTAATCCTTAATAAATGAACCTAAGGATGGTGGGGGAAAAAAATCTTTTGGAAGAAAATAAAATAGGTGATTCAATTCTATATTGAATAAAATAAATATGTTGGAGTTTTTTAAAAAATTTAACTCATCACAAGGCATGCATTGACCTTGGTGAGCCATTTCAACAATTCCTCTATACTTTTTGTTATTAAACAAACACAGTCTTGTTTAATGAAGATGCAGATCTTTAATTTTGATTAATTCTTAATTCTTATATCAAAATCACTTCACCAAACAAACAAACAAACAAACAAGTAGATTGAGTTTTAATTCTCGAATCCAAAGGAAACGAAGATTATTAGGTGTCCAATCCATCTTTATCTATCCAGCACCCTTTGATGTTATTTTTCAGTAACATCCAGCGCCTTAATCTTATTTATGATTTAAGATGATAGATATCATAGCTGCACTATAAATAAGATTAGGATACCAGGAGCATCATAAAGATAACATTAAGATACTAGATACATCATAAATAAAATTAAGATGCGAGATGCAATTAAGATATAACATCAAGATGCTAGACATTACTTTGCCCCCTTATTAATTATATTCTCAATCAAAATGATAATCATTGAATTAAATCTAAATTTTAATTATTTTGCTGTTTATCTCTCATTCTCAAATTTCAAAAGGAAAATGATTGACCTTCTCTAATTAACTCAAAGCTAAGGTGGAAGATATATATTCTTAATCCTGAATTCCTTACGGTGTGGGCTTCAAGCGCATCGTAGGTGAACTCAACCCCCTTCCTAAAATTCATTTATTAATAAACCCATTCTCATCCCATGAAATGTTAATTTCTGATATCAATGACTTCATATAGAGAAGTACGAGAAAGCCCAAACGAACTAACAAGCCGGTCGCTGAAGCCATAAAATACAGATTCTGTGACTTCAAATTTGATTTTATCGTCAAATTTCAATCTTCGACAATAACAAATGATAACACAGCTCATCGTAATAAATGAATACATACATATTGGAGAGCTTAATGGGCATGAGCTACTTAGCAAGCTACCATCTCATACACCAATCAAGGCAACGTTGGTTCACGTCCAGTGAGTCTGAACAATGAAATTATCAAACAGTTGAACGAGACATTAAGTAACTAAGCAGCAGGTTTGGTTGATTCTTCAGGCAGATCATCTTCATCATGGTATATGTTCTCAGCCATTTGCCATATTTGGAGTATGTTGTCCTCAGCAACACTTGCAACAACCCAGTCTTCACATGGATTCCAAGAGAAGTCAGATATTTTACTTGTGTGACCCCCATGAATGAACAACAGTTCTGGAGGACCGTCTTCAGCATCTTCCGGCGTCTGCTCTTCATCAATCCTACAATACACAATCAAAGAGTATCACTTAATCAGTCCCCCAAGAAAACATTCTAGCTTTCGTGACCAGCTCTAATTAGGAAATTAGACTTATCGTGAGTTCCAATGTTTGCAATGATCCCACTTTCAACCAAATATCCATCCTTTAGTACCCATTTTGAACATCTTGCTTTTTCCCCAAATAAAAACAGCTAAACAGAAACTTTCATGACGATGATAATGAACAAAGATAGGCCACATTCCTCCTAATAAAGACAAAATGGCCTAAAAACAAAACTAACTGGCCGTGTTGAAAACTGATGAATCAACTCTAACGGTTTTTTGTTTATATTCAAGCGTTCCATGTTCCAAAATGGTAGCATCACTTGGACTTATTTCAGAATTCACAATAGCAAAGTGCAGTAAAGCATTGAGGATGACAAAGTGAACATATTAAGGAATACCTGCTAAGATCCCACACCATAAGTCTCCTACCAAGACAGCAAGAAGCTAAAATGGTCTCATTTTTTGGATTCCAGCCAACCTGGAAAACCTCCTCCCTGTTGCACAGGTATATAAATTCGTTTCAACAATTGAAAAATATAAATACATCTGGAGTAAATATTGAAAGCATTAGAGGAGGAATGTTACTTGTGACAATCAAAGGTGTGAAGAGCAGTATTGATCTTGCGTAGATCAAACAATTTCACAGTTTTATCAGTAGATCCGGTGGCTACGACCCATTCATTAAAAGGATTAAAAGCTAAGCAGTTAACCTACAAAACAATCCCAAATAAAAACCTACATCAAAATTTGCCAAAGATATTAAAATTAAAAGAATTACAAAGCAACAAAAGCGCATTGAAGAATAACAAAAGGTATAAATTTTAATGGGAAAAATCTTATCCAAAAGCAGAGCATCAAAAGCCATCGAAGTGAAATAGCACTCACCAATGTACTGTTGAAGTTAAGGCCACTGTTAATTTGAGCAGTGATGAAACTCATGCATTTTGCTCACTGGCTTTTCCATTATCAATAACAAGTCTTTCCAACTTTTGAGACAATGACCCAGGCATCTCTACTGGTTAATTCATTTTAATATATAGGCACACAGAGGACTGGTGACTCGTACAAATGATAAAGAAATTGAAGCCATTGTTAGAATGTTTGTAAGCTCAAATGACTTTTTTCACACCTCAAACCCAAATTAAAGGACTCCCATGGGAAGTAGAGCCATATAAAGTATAACGAATCTATTCACGGTCTTTAATAGCTTAAACATTGGTGTTCAGTAGGTCCTTGATAATGTATACATTATAACAAAGGCAAAGTGCTTTAGCTGCCATGAACACTTTCAACAATAAAACAAATTCCAGAAAAAATCCAGTATCAATATTACAATTTAAAATAATAAGAAAGCTGGCAGTTATATAGATTCACACTTGATACGTAATAGACTGATATTATATGGGCTGAAATGAACACAATAACTCAAAACCATGCCTCTGTAACCAAGAAAAAAAGAGTTGTCTTTTGGACTTGCCTCACTTTGATGAGCAATTACAGATTGGACAGGCTTTGATTGTGAACAGAGATCCCATATAAACAAGTATTGGTTATCACCAACAGAACCAAATAAGCATTCATGCCTCAAATGCCATGCCACATCTTCAACAACGCCTTCATGAACCTATTTAGACAAATGAAATGAAATTAATGTCAGAATTGGTGTGATACATTCCAGCCGATGTGATTTTTTTGTTCTTAGAAGGCATAAATGTATGAGCAAAGAAAATAGACCTAACATGTTGCAATACACCAAAGATACCACGTATGCATAATGAACTAAGACAAGATAATGACAAGAATGATGCAACAGGTTGACTATATTTATGTTGCAATGTGATTTATGATTTAAAATCATCCTTCCAATTCGCAAAATGTAAGGTGATTTGATAAATCTTTTATATATGCACCACTACATCATCCAAATAAAAGTAGTCCACATGCCTTTTAAGCCACTTCAATTTGAAATGATTCAAACTTAAAAGAAAGTATATTCAGAGACCTATAATTAGCAGTAAATATTTCTCTATTAGAAAGTTTGCTGAATCCACAGTAAATATACAAGCAATTACATCAGATTCAACTACATCAAAAAAATGAATCCGAAGTGGGAAGAAAATATATAGTACCTTAAATATCTGCATAGCATCCAGGGTTTTGCTCTTAGGAGTAGCATTTATATCCCACAAGCATATATGGGCATCATCTGAACCACTCAGTAAATGGCCCTTCTTGAACTTACTCCATGATAAACCATATTCTTCAGTATTGTGACCTCTCAACCTTAAATCAGGATTACATGCACCATCTAGAGGAGGTTTAGATGGATGCTTGCTATAATCAAAGACATAGACTTCAGCACTAACAGTAATGATGAATTGATTTTGAGGCATACAACGAGCCCTATTAACCTCTCCATCATGATTTATTTGCTGGATTATTTGTACCTGTAAGAAATGAACATAACCTTAGAGAACATAAAGCATCTAAATTAAATACAAGAACTTCGACCATTACACAACCATCAAAAAGCAAAGTTGCAAAGAGATAAATTAAATTATGCTTGATGCTTGACTTAAGTAAACTATCCACTGACAGGTTAATCATCACCTACTCGTTTGACTGCTGAAATCGAGTCAAAAGTGCAGCGTTATGCTCCAAATTCTGGAGGACTGATTTGTGGATTCATTCAATCACCAAATAGAGAGTTTAATTGGATTATTATAATATCTATGAATCAAATTAAGTATAAATATCTAACATTACACTTTTGCATGTAAAACATCGGGATATGGCCGAGACGCTCCACCGTTATTACGTCATTCTTCGTTGGAAGACACTCCCTTTGATGTTCACAAACAGCTATGTCAACGGGATGATGTATTACAGACACTGAAGATTAACATCCAGAAGGCTCAATTGCGTATGAAACATTATGCCGATCAGACCCGTACTGAAGTCGAATTCAATGAAGGAGATTTGGTTTGGGTCAAACTTCAACCTTATCGGCAACATTCGGTGGAACCTAGAAAATAACAGAAACTTGCGTTGCGATATTTTGGTCCATTCAAGATTCTCGAACGAATTGGTCGCGTCACGTATCGTTTACCCGCCCATGCCAGAATCCACTATGTTTTTCATGTGTCTCAGCTCAAACGTTTTTTGGCCCTGCGTCACAGACTCCCTCGATAATTCTACCGTTGGTGGGTGTTTGGAATCAACTTAAAACTGACTTAAAGTCAGAAAAGGCTAGAAAAAAAAGTTCAGGGAAGAAAAGTCAAAAGTTGAGTGTTTGGGTTGAAATTTAAGTTATTATTGGCTTCAAAAAGTTCCTAAAAGCTGGTTAAGGAAAAAGGCTTCACCATGGAGAAATTTTTTCCAAAAGCGCCTCCTTTTTGACATAAGTTCCCGCCACTTCTACCACCATCAATCCAAACACAAATCATTATTTACAACCTGACTTTTTTCCTACCGGACTTTTACAAAAGTCAGATAACTTTTAAGTCACTGTTCTTACTGCCAACCCAAACAAGCCCAATATCTATACTAGAGGGTCTGGTGATCACTCCTTCAACAATTTTGGACTCTCGAATTATATATAATGGTGACAAATTAAATGGGTTATTAATTCGATGGGATGGGTCATCGACAGACACATGGGAAAATGCTGATGAGCTATCGTGGTTATATCCTAACTTGGAACTTGAGGACAAGGTCCCAATTGATGGGAGGGTAATATGATGAATGTGGATGAAATGGGCCTAACAGTAGATGATCCAATACCTACAAGGTCTGTAAATGAAGAGAGGCCCATCAGGAGGAGTAAAAGGAGCAAGAGAAATCCCTGGAAGCTCTCCTTCTTTCAGTGGTCCCCTCCTCCCTTTTCGGCTTCTTTCTTTCTTTCTGTATTTCTCTTTTGCATTCCGGAATCAGTATATGGAATATATTTGCAGAAACATTACCATATAACAGAAAACGCGTACTGAGTTTATCTTCCGTATTTACTGTTTCATTTAGTGATCATAACAAATACATTATTTCGAATAAAATATAAATGACGTTAATAGAAAATTCTAGCATTGACTCGCTAGGCTTCACAATACATTATATTCAGTTTGATAAATAAATCGATGCATACTTTTACTTCTAATTTATTGTTCTGTGTTATAAATATATGTATTATGTGGATGTCCATTGCATAGTAACCCTTGAAGATGCATAAATAGAGTGCTTGTGTAAACATTCGGAACTTACTTGAAATGAATTCCTCCATCTCTGTAATTTATCTCTCGACTTCTCTCTACTTTTCTATACATTTTCTTCGCTTTTATAACACGTTATCGCACGAAGCTCTAACCAATTGAGCTTAGTGTTGTTCTTCATCACCATCATCCTTTTCCTTCCTCTTTGCACCGTAGAAGATTTTCAAATCATTCAAAAGGAGGAGTTTTTAAGCTGAAAAATGATTTTGGATCGGTAGTAATGTGATCTATCCACTCAGGTATGTTTTCTATTAAGTTTTTAGTTGTTGATTTTTGAAAAATGATTCCTACGTGCGTTGCGAGCGAGAGAGGAAGACGAAGGTAAGGTTCAGGCGAAGAGGAAGAAGAAAATGGTCTGTTGAAAATTTTTCATGTGGATCCCACGTTTTTATTTTATTATTAATATTACTATTTACAAAAAAAAAACAAAAAAACAAAAAAAAAAGTCACTGATGTGTTTTGAAAAAAATGTCCGCGGGACCCACATGTTTTTAATATTTTATTAATATAATTACTATTTATTATTATATTATATTTAAATAATAATTACTATTTTCATAGTAAACCGTCATTTGAAAAAAAAAATAGTAGCGATTGCGCAATGATTATGCAATGTTTTTACTATTTGAATTGCACAATAATTGCGCAGATATATATTAATCGTTTATTGTTTTAATATAATATTTTATTTTATAAATGTTGCTAACATATTTATGATTCAGCATTTTATTTTTATTATTGCTAACATATTTATATTTAAGTATTTATTTTTATGTTAGCATTTATTTATGTTTATTTATTTATATTTTATAATTATTATTAATTTCGACACCTACTTGGGGTTAAACCTCCTAACCTAGAGTCTTGATTTAATATTCAAAGCATTTACCTTTATGTTTTTTTTATTTATGTATTTATATTTTAATTACGACACCTACTTGGGGTTAAACCTCCTAACCGGAAGTCTTGATTTAATATTATGCATTTAATTTTATGATATTTAAATTAAGCATTTACTTTTATGTTAACTAACATAACATTTACTTTTATGTTTAACATTTATTTTTATGTTTGCTAACATAACATTTATGTTATTGTTTCTAACATAACATTTATTGTTTATGTTTAATTTATTATTTGTCATTTTATTATTATTATTATTATTATTATTATTATATGATCAGACGTCATATATAATGGCCAGGAACCATATATATAAGTTTATCCGAAGATAAACGTTTAAAGCCATATTGTGATATGAGCTAAAAGTTAGCAAAAGCCCGATGAGGCATAATTTGGCCAAGCCAAGAGAAGATATAAATTGGCGAAGTAGCCCGGAAGAATGATAATTTAGACAATGCCAAGAGAAGGCATAAATTGTCAAGAAGCGAAGAGGCATAATTTGGCCTGAAGCCAAATGATAATTTGGCATGATGTTGTGAGACATATTAGCCTGAAGCAAAGAGATAAATTTGCCTGGAGTTGAGTTATGAGACATGGCCTGATCCATAATTTTTGTATGGTATCATTTGTATGAAAGTCTCAAAATTATATATTTGGCATTAAAAGATTCTTTTGTTCTTTAGAATAAATTAATGGGAATATATGACCATGAGAAGATGGTTGTTCTTCTAAAAGTTTATTATATATGGGAATATTCAATTTGCTCCCAAGTAGCAATATTGTGAAAGAATCAAGAAATATTTTGATTTAATTTCTTGCATGTGATCAAACAAAACATTGAGTTTTTGTTTAAAGGATCATGAATTTCCTCCAACATAATCAACTACATTAGTGAATGTAGTAATGAATGAATTTAATTGTGGTTGTGGATATGTGTGTAAATATGTTTACATATGGACATGGTTTTATTTATGGTGGTTCAAATTCTCACCTTAGGAAGTGAGGAAAGATTATTGATAAGAACCACATAATGAGATATTATTAGGTATAATAAACATGATAGAAACTCATGTTATTGTTGTGGTGGCAAGGGTCATTAGTTTTGTATTTATTGTATGTCATGATATATTTGTTAAAAGTCAAATATTTGATATAAATTATCTGATAAGATAAGTATTATAAGTATTATAAGCCTCAAAATCAATTTTATAAGTATGAGGGTTAGATTTTTGGAGATGTGGACCGGACCTATTTGGAATTTTAATATTTCAAGGTATTATTTAGTAATTTACTAAAATATCATTTATGAATTTTGGGGTCATATTTTGTAATTTTCTCCGGCAAATTTCTCACCCACGTGAAGTCAGGTGAAGGGGAGAAATTTTTGGCCGTGGGTCCCACGTGTTTATATTATTTTATTATTATGAATAGTAATTACTATTCACGAAAAAAAAAAAAAAATGTTGCTATTTTTGAATGGCAAGTAGCCATAATATTATATTTTTGGCAAGTAGTCATAATATTATGATTTTATGACAAGAAAATTTATCATTTTTATAGCCATAAATTTATTATTTGATGTTTAAGAAGTTTATCAATTTTTATTATTGTTCTTTTATAAAAGAACAATATTGGTTTAAAGAAATGGCATGACAAGAAAAATTTTATGGATTATTATAAATACTAAGACCCCGAAGGTATATGTATATACAAAGAATTTTAAGTTATTATATATATACAAAGAGTTTTAATTAAGTTATTGTCTTAAAGACAAATAACTTGCGTAGAAATTATGCTACATATGAGTAATAATTCTAAAGGCTAATAGTCTTGGAGACTAATTAGCATAGTTTGCCCACTTAATTTGAAAGGTCAATGTTCATACTAAATTTGGTAGTATTAATTTGAGGCTTCGGAAGAGCAATGAAAGTATAAATTTGATTTAAGGCTCCTAAGAGCTAATATTTTGTTATCGAAGGGACAAAATTATGCATTGAATATGCATTTTATTCTACCAAAAATGAAAGAAACTTTTTGAGTTTCAGAGATATCTGCAGAAATGGATATCATATAGAAAAGTATTGAACCACATACAATTGTAAACCAAAAGTTTACAAATAATAATTCAAGGTTTGTAAAATGTAAACCAGAAGTTTACAATATGACCAGTAAGGTCATATGTGATTAATAATGATATGAAAAATTATTGAGAATTCATATTTTGATGTGTAAACAAATATTATAAATAGAAAATGATTATTCATTTTTCTAGAGCTGATATAAGGAGGAGATATTTGAGATATTTTCCATTGAGTGTACAGAAGTGCCTGTAGCACTATTATAATGCACTAATATAGTCCTCAAAGGAGGATGAGAATGTATGCTGAGTGTTAATTTCATTTGATAATGAATTAAAGGATTTGAAAGTGAAAACCTACATTAGGATTGAAATCCATGAATGTATGTGAAGTATTTTATAAGGACTCACACTTGAGGGGGAGATTTCTAGAATACAAGTGTGAGTGAAATTTTGAAGAGTTATATACTTCCTACATTAAGCCTCTTTTATTGAGAACAAAGTCCTTGAATTCTAAGGTGAAAGTTCTGTCTCACACTTGGGGGGAGATTGTTAGTATGCAAGTGTGAGCTAATTTTTAGAATGTCATACTCATACTTCCCACATAATGACAAATATGATCTCCCGAAAATGAATGATAAATTATGATTGTGGATCATAATGTTACGAAGAAACCGTAAGTTTAATGAGATGAGATATATGTTACGAAGAAACTAGAAGTTTACTATTTGTTGGCATGACTTGTTTGATCATCCAAGTCATATATAATACAAATAAAAATTTGTATTGACATCCATTGAAGAATCGAAAAATTCTTCATAAATAGTAACTTGTTCTCAAATATAAATGACTATGAAAATGTCATAGGTCATAATTGGTAATAATGGATCTCTGAAAATATATCAAACAGATTTATATGAGCCCATTGAAATAGCATGTAAACCATACAATGATATGATAAATTTAATAGATGCATCTATAAGATGGTTACATGTGATATTATTTGCTTGCAACATGAAGTTTGCGAAATAATTGCAACATGAAGTTTGCAAAAGAGATTGCAATATGAAGTTTGCAATAATGTTTGATGTTTGAATAAATTAAGCGCGCAATTTTCCAGATGATATGATTTAAGAATCATAATTAAAGCCTCCATAAATAAGCTGGATGAATGCTTATGAGAACAAAATTTTATGTTGGTATACTTGATATTATATAGCAGCATTTATATAAGCCAACAAAATTCTCCCGGTAAAATTGGATTTTGGTCAGAAGACAGACAAATTTCCATCCTAAAAGGGTTAAATGTGCAATGATTATAAATCCACCACAATGCACATAGATGGATATAGAAAGAAATTTTAGATAAATGTTGTATAAGTACCTTCTATTTCTTGTTTGTCTCTATATGAAATAGTAAGATGTTTCTAAAGGAAACAAATGGATATAGGAGACTTATACTGCATGATTAGTCAATTGTCATTTGACATTGTTTTCTTACCATGAGGGGGAGAAATTGGATAGCTGGAAAAGTGAATACATGGAATGCATTATAGCATTGTATATATCCTCGAATAAAGTAGTATGAACCAGAAGTTCATCAAATCATGCATTTATGAATTATTTGCAGGATAATATTACTGACCCAAATGAGATTTATTAAATCTCATACTCCAGCTGAAAATGCTCCAATCTGTATAAATATGAATGTGGCATGCTCGAAGCATGAGAAATTATTCGGTTCCAATTATAAATGTTATGGATAAATTGGAGCAATAATTATGATGATCATATTAAGGAGGTAGATACTCCAGAAGAGTATCGTGACATAACTAATTGTAAAAACCTCAAGAGAGGTTCAGGTACCTGAATTATATTGATTTTGATAAGTTATGTCGAATTGGAAAAATGGAACTGAAAAGATGAAATTGTCGACAACAATTTTGAAAGATGATATCACGTGATCAAATGAGGATATTATATAAAGATATGTTACAAGAAGTTGACATAAAGATGATTGGCCAAGAGGATAAGTGAAATTGAAAAGACGCCAATATAATCATATTATGATAGTTATGGACCTGAAGTCCTAATTGAGATATATGAATGTTTATTGTTTATGTGAAAATAAAGATTTTCACGAGTCTAATATGATTATGATGTAATATATGATTTTGTGGTGGATACAATAATTTTGTATATATTGTTAATCGCGCAGTTTATGAAAGAAAGATTATGCGTCTATGTAGATATTGTTATATAGCCTATGCATAAGGCTTACTAAATTATGAAGATTACAGAAGAATCTTCAAAGAATCAAAAAGTGCTAGTAGCACATGTCCTTAAAAGGACTTAAGGTGGTAGAAAAGGACTTAAGGTGCCGGAGCACATGTCCCAAAAAGATTTAAGGTGCGAGAAGCACATGTCCCCAAAAGACTTAAGGTGCCAGAAGCATCAAATGATTTATTGTGCTAGAAGCATAAGTCCCTGAAGGACTTAGGATGCTAATCAAAAGCATTTAATTCAAGTTATTGAAAACAATAGAGGGGAAGAAGTCTTTGTATGACTTAAATCAATTAGGGCACAGTGGTATAATCTTCTCAAGAAATATGTTGAAAGAAGGGTATAAATAAAGTGAATCAATATGCCCATGCATCTTTATGAAAAGATCTAGATGTGAATGTTTTAATTGCAAGTTATGTTGATGATATCAACATTATTGAAATGCTGAAAAGCTTCAATAAAGCAATTAATTGTTTAAAGAAAAATTAGAAATAATTAATGACTTGAGAAGAACGCAATTACGTATTAGATTACAGATTTAATACCTAAAGAATGAGATCTTTTGTTTATACAAAAGAAGGTCCTAGATTGATTTTATATGGATAAGTCATATCCATTATATACTTAAATTATTTGCGGCGGATAAAGAACAATTTCGACCTCAAGCAAAGAAGTTGAAGAAGGGCAATATCATGTTTATTAACATGAGATAATTCTTCACCAACACAAAAGACAAGGTAGTAATGTAGTCATCGGGGGAGTAAATCTGATGTAATTTAGAAATACAAGTTGATGTACGCTGTACTCTTTTTCCTTATCTAGGTTTTGTCCCACTGAGTTTTCCTAGAAAGGTTTTTAATGAGGCAGCATTAGAAAATCTGATGTAATTAAGAGGGGGAGCGTCGATACACGTTGTACTCTTTTTCCCTTATCTAGGTTTTGTCCCACTGGGTTTTCCTAGAAAGGTTTTTAATGAGGCACATAAGAAAGTGTATCGATGGATAATGTACTCTTTTCTTTAGCTAGGTTTTATCCCACTGGGTTTCCCTAGTTAAAGTTTTTAATGAGGCATATTCATAATGGACATCCAAGGGGGAGTGTTATAAATATATGTATTATGTGGATGTCCATTGCATAGTAACCCTTGAAGGTCTATAAATAGAGGTCTTGTGTAAACATTCAGAACTTACTTGAAATGAGAATTCCTCCATCTCTCTAGAATTTCTCTCTGACTTCTCTCTACTTTTCTATATATTTTCTTCAGTTTTATAACATTCTGTAAATTATACATCTTTATTTTAAAAAATAGGAAGCAGGAAACATAGGAATAATACCTCTGAAAAGTGATAATGTAAGTTAATCCAGGCTCTTTGTGACTGCTTTTTTGGTTTCCCTTTTGTTTTTGTGGTTACTTTAGGCCTTTGGGCCTCATTTTTTTTTCTTTGGTTGCCTATTCGATATCCAAAGCTTTGCTCTGACTAATCCAGATCCGACCCGGGGTCGCGTACCTGACAATGGTGAGTGAGTCTCCCAGCGGGGGCTTCTCTACATTCACAAGGCTCGAACTCGAGACCTTACTTAAGCGACACAAACCGCTTACCACTTGTGTCAACCCTTGTTGGTGGGCCTCTAGTTATTCATTTGCTATAATGATGTAATAAAGAAGCCCATTATTTGTTTGGTATCATTTTACTATTTGTTTAATAAAATCGAGTCAAGTGGCTACCACTCGAGTAATGATCAAAATCTTGCAAGTTAACTAATGGCAACTCGCCACTTTTTAAGAACGAAATAATAGTTCACTCAAGTTGATAGAGAGGCACTCGAGTGATGCCCAAAACCCCGCAAGGCACTTAAAGGTAACTCACCACTTTTGGAAAGAAATGATTATTCACTTGAATTACAGAGAGGCACTCAAGTGATGCCCAAAGCTTCGCAAGTTACCTAATGGTAGCTAGCTATTTTTTTAAAAAAATTGTGTTAAGTCACTCGAGTTACTAAGTTGCCACTCGAGTGACACTTAAATACTTGTTAGTTACCTCTTGGTAGCTGGAAGGAGATAACATGACAAATTTTAAAAATTAACATCATGCGAGTGCAAATTACTCACTCAAGTGGCACATGTAAAAATCATGTTATCACTCTTCAGTTACTCGCTAGTGATCAGCCTGTCCTGAAAAACTAAGAGAGGCACTTGATTGACCTACAGCAACTCGAGTAATACGGTATGGTTACCAAACAGTAACTTGCAAAAATACTCTCCTATTTTTTCTAGTTAACACTTGGTACCTCTCTGCGATAAAACGTCACTAGAGTGATAGGTTTTCACTCAAGTGACTTTAAAAACAAATTTGTTGATTTCATCGTCTTGAAAATTTTGACTCTTATTTCTTTATGTCGAATGTAACCACAATATTTTTATTGTTCTTAAATATCATTAGCTCAACATTCTGGTGTTTTATCTGGTACTTTGTAATACTTTCAAACTTCCAAAAGAGAAGATCAATAAAGAAATAATTTCCTAGCAATGCTTCAAAACTTTTAAATCACTGGAATGATTATGAAATTTGTTGTTCTTGATACTAACCATTCTAACTATTTACTACACTAATACTTAAGTGTTTTTCAAGTGATCAAACAAAGATTAACTTACATATTGGAAAAAACACTTTTGTATAAGAATCATCAAATGCAAAGGACATTCAAATGTCAAACATTCTCTCTACCCCAACGGCTTATTCTTTAGATACAACGAATGTTCAAAGACTTCAACATATATATATATATATATATATATATATATATATATATATATATATATATATATATATATATATATATATATATATATATATATATATATATCTCTCAAAAAACTGAGGAAAATATATATATATATATATATCTCTCAAAAAACTGAGGAAACTCCAATGTATACATTTTTAGCAAGACAACGATTATTAATTCATTCAACCTATAAATACCCAGAGCATATTGAAGATGAAGTACCAAAAAAATCTCAACGAACTTCTACGAAAGCTTACTATTACATTCATTGCAAAGTCTTAAGATCTTAAATTTGATTACGTACTTCAATGATCATATATATACTCTTGTGACAGACCTTTATTCAATCATTCATTATCTAAGAGAGACTTAAGATTGTGGAATCTTGAGTGGATGCCAAGTGGCAAAGTGTAAAGGGGAGCAAAAGTTCTTTGAAAAAGAACTAAGCTTGTACTGAGTGCCAAGAGCCCCAATCTTGAAGAATAGTAAAAATCTTAAAAGGCTTCGACGACTGAACGTAGGTCAAGTGGTTTGAGCGAACCAAACATATAAATTTCATGTGGTGACATCTCTTCAACTCTATCATAGTTTTTTTACTGTTTGCATTAAAGTTTAAGATTTAATTATCACTCAACTCACCCCTCTTAGGTAAAAGTCTTGTTCTAACAATATATCACTTTGGTCATATTTATAAGTCATTTTTAACTAAATCACACATACCAAGGAGAGACAGTTAACTCAATGATTATGAAATAAATTTTCAACTTTGTTTTTATTTATGAATGAGTATTTTTCAACTCTTTCTTTTCTCTCTATTTTATTGGTACAATTAATATGAACAAAATTGTTACAATCTCATTTACTACTATGAAATTAGACTTATAAATAAGATTAGAGTGGTATAGAGTAGACAATTAAACAGAGTCTTTGTAAATAAAATGTTTGGTATTTATATGGTTATATTTGGATAGCAAAGAGATAAAGATAAATTAGGCCTCACATATGCACCGGGATATGGTCAGAAACTTATACCAATTCATAGGGCAAAAAAAAAATCAATAATTATAATATAGGTTTCCAAACTTTTAAAATATACTCCCTCAGCACCGTGCTTTATTTCAACCAAGGATTTTTTTTTAAAAAAAAAACAGTTAAAATTAGTTTAAAATAATAAATATGTAAAAAAATATAACATTTTTCTGAAAAAAAAATATCATTGTTGATTAATGAGTAAAAGAGAAAGAATAATGATGACAAAATGAAGAAAGAGAATGTATGATAAATAAATGATATGAGAAAATGAGGATAAAATGAGTAAAATTGTATTATTATTTAGACAAAATTAAATAAGACCTTCTAAAAAAACAAACCCACTATAAAAAAATAAAAAGGACATTATATACAGACACGCGGAGGAGTAATGTATAAAAAAGAAAAAGCTGCAGGTTTTCCTAGCTTTCAGAGACTTTCTGAAATCAAGACAAAAAGGATGATAATAATAATGACTACTCTGTGTCTAACAAAAATGGTCCAATGTAAGTATAGGATCTGATCGGAGAAAGCGTCCGCGATTTGTGCGATACTTGGTCTGGTTTTCCTTTTTTATTTGTTCAGTTCTGAAACACAAAGTATAGGATCCACACATTGTTTCGTTACAGTATTTTCTTATTCAAATTTATAATCACCAATACTCAAATTTATTAAATTCACACTTTTAAAGACTAATTATTTGTTTTTTAAGTCATGTCCTACTTAGGTGACACCAAAAAAAAAAAAAAACAAGTAATGACGTGTTTCCATATCTATTCTCTAACACTATGAGCGACAATTTTTTTATTTTTTTTACTCTATTAGCCATTTAATTCAAAATTCTTAACCATTTTTTTCCCTTTTTGTGCTGAATTTTGTTGTGCAAGGTGCTTTGTTGCATTCAAATTCATTCATATAGTAGTAATTTAGTAGGCTACCGATCATGAACAAATCCTTAATAAGTAAACCTGAAAAATGGCCAAAAATACCTACACTTGGGGAAAAAAAAAGTGATTCAATTTTATTTCGAATAAAATATAAATGATGTTAATAGAAAATTCTGGCGTTGACTATCTAGGCTTCACAATACATTATATTCAATTTGATAAATAAATCGATGCATAATTTCACATCTAATTTATTGTTCTGTAAATTATACATTTTTATTTTTTAAAAAAAAGGAAGCAGGAAACATAGGAATGATACCTCTGAAAAGTGATAATGTAAGTTAATCCAGGCTCTTTGTGACTGGCTTTTTTGGTTTCCTTTTCTTTTTCCCTTGTGGTAATGTTTGTTTTAGTTGTTTTGTTTTTGTGGTTATTTTAGGCATGTAATGTAATATTCTGAATTTTGGACCTTGAGATTTGGGAATTGCTTATGGACACTTTGTCATAACCCCATCTTCATGTAAATTATTGTATGAAGCTAATTAATATTATGTTATTGAGATGTATGGAATTTTCATTAAAAATAAGACAAATGATATTTGTTTCCATCTAATTGGCTAATAAAGGAATATTATTGTAAAGGGGACACATGGAAAGGTGGATAATCATGAAATGGACACCTAAGTAGACACATGGAAGATAGATAATTATGCAAGGGACACCTAAGCACCCATGTGACAAAATAATATTTAAAGGAGAAAAGATGAGGACAAATATGCATAAATAATTAATTAAGGGGACACCTAAACTACTAAGGTGGCAACATGCAATTTAAAGAGGAAAGATAAGGACACTTGTGCAAAATTTATTGACAATTTATGCCACCTAATCATCTTAACCATTAAGCAAATCATCTCCACCACAAAATAAGGCATGCGATCAAGGGATATTCTTGACCCAAGGAAGGCCAAGTGGCTCGTAACATGGAAAGGAGGAAGAGAAAAATCAAGGTTATCTAGAAAATGGAAGAAGAGCCTAGAGAATTATTCGGGATAATTACAAGGGCAAATTGGTAAATTCTAAGGAGATATTTTCCTACCAAAAACCTCTATAAATAGGACTTCATCCTCCCTCATTTGGCACCAAGGAGGCACCATACACACACATAAGGAAAAGAAGAGAGTAGTGGGTTTGAGAAGTAGAACCAAGAAGGAGCACAAGAAGAATTACAAAGGAAATTGAGGTAAGGAAGTTGTGGAAATTATTCTATTTTCTTTAAATTCATATGGCTATGTTCAAGATCATAGTTAATACCTTTACATGATATTATTGAATCCCAAGCCACCATTACAAAGGAATCCAAGAGGTGGTAAAAGGAGAAAAAATTTAGAACAAGTAAGTTATCTCCCTAATCTCTTGTAATTTTAGGAATTTTGGTCAATAGTTAGAACATGAGGATATAATGTTATTTTGGTAATTTTGATGGTTTTAAAGTTTTTAAAACAAATTTTTGTATAATGAAGAACATGGAGTATGATTTTGGAAGAATTAAGGATAAAATAAGAAGAAATACAAGTTGAGTAACTTTAAATCCAACAAGGGCATTTTCATAATTTGGGAATGATTTGCGTGTCTCTGGCCTTAGCAAGTATTTTTAGTAAAAAAATATACATGTCAAGGGTCACTTAGATTTTTAGAACACTCCAATCGGATTTTTCTATAATTAGTTATAAATTTTGAAAGTTTGATCAAATTTCTGGAAATTCTTGGGCCTTACGCAAAAATTAAGGAAAAGTGACCAATGAAAGAATACTCATTAGCAAAGACAAATAATGAGTTTCAAATGATGAAAGATCCTTCACATAAGTCGTATAGTTATATACTTTAAGAGGGAAGAATTATATTGATAATGATACCATTTATATTGTATTACTTGAGGTCTATTATTTCTATTTAGTAGCCGGGAGTTTGTTATTCAACTAATCAGCTATTTGCAGGTAAGTAACCTTAATCTCATATATTTTGTATATATATTTTACCATGATTGTGTATGCATTCGGTGTTATTGTGTTTCCAAGTGCTTTGGTATCGGAACTTGCTGTGTGCGACCCCTGGCATGATTATGTGTCTTATTGAGCAGTATATGTTATGTGTGACTGCTCATTCAGGTTTAGGTTGTATGCCTCGCTGTGTGCGACTTTTGAATATAAGTTACTTTCATTTTAATTAATATTTTTTTCTTATTTTACCCCTATAATTAATATTCACTTCCGAAGTTAACTCAATCATTATATACAACCTCTCTCCTATGTGTGTGTCTATATTATGGGCCATATCCCATACATCATCCTAAGTACCTTCGGGACAAGACTCAAAGCCATGAGCCTTTTTAGATATACATATAAAGGCTTCAAGGTTTTAGTTGTAATAAAGTGATAAACATTATGGGTCATATGTCACTTTCATTTAGGACCTTTATCTGTCTCTTGAGGTCTCAAAAAAATCTCTTTATATAAAATCACGGACTTTAATTTACATATCACTCCCTCCGGCTGTGATATATGTTAAAAATATATGTTTTGATAATACTAAACCTTATAAATAATTTTTAAGAAGAAATATTACTCAATTGAGAATGTGTCCTTCTATCATTGGGTTAAGGTCTTTTTTTTCTTAAAGTATCTTATTTCGGGGAAGCGATGTTGCTTTTCGAAGTTTAAAAACGTAACAATGTTGTCCCTCCGTTAAAAACCCTAACGGTCACGTTTTTAAACTTTAGGGGCAAAATTGCTACGTTTTTTTGGAGCAATGTTGCCCCTCTGTTAAAAACCCTAACGTTGACCGTTAGTTGACCAGTTAAAGCGATTAACGGAGGAAACATCTTCTACGTTTTTAAACTTCGCGGGCAACATTCTTCGTCAAAAACTTCGGGGAAAAATTCTTCGTTAGGCATCTTTAAGAAAGAAATTGCACCTTAACCCTTTATCATTAGAAATAAATTGGATAGTGATGAAGTTATTTTTGTGAGAACCGTTGGGCACCTCAAGTGAAAAATGTACCACTCGAGATATTCTAAAAGTTAAACATCACTGATGAGCGCTTTTTGTTTTTAGCGTAATTAATCAAAAATAAACCAAAGGATTACGTATATCAACCTTAGGATCATTCTTCTCTCGAGGAGCGCTTTTATTGAATCACAAGTAATTTAAATGTAAATGCAAATCACGATTAAAACAAAGGGAAAATAGGTTTTGGCTTTTCAAATTTATAAACTAAAATAAGAATGCAATTAAATCAAATGTTAACTAATGTTTTTGGTATTTTCTTTATAAAATAGTGAATGAGTGCATGAAATGGTATTGAAGTGAAAATATGAATGATGAATGTTCTTGTAATGAAGAAATGACTATCCTTGCTCATAAAAGATTATGGGAGTTAAAATTCATCATCTTAAAAAAACGCAAGATAACACTGAAATCCAATATTCTCATTAATAGTAGGCTTACAAAAACATAGCTAACTACTACCTCGAGAAATTGTTAAAAACCACTGATGTCGCAATTAAAATTGGAATAATGTAATATGAGTCTTGAAATTAGTGACATACTTGATCCTCAAAGACAAATCAACCACATTAACTATCAATAACACGCTTAATTAATATAATCTCATTGCAACCACAAGAAATTAAAACACATATTTTTCACATTACAAAATTCAATCTCAACCACAATTATCAAACTAACAAAGACAATAAACATTAATCTCATTTCCAAAATTTATACACAATAATTCCTAAAACTAGGCAACCTAAATATATAAATCTGGTAATAGAATGAACAAATTAACTCCCTTTGAAGCTCTGAACTCAAGTCAATCTCCACCACCAAGAAGCAATGGGAATCAGCCGCTGCCAACCATCAAAATAAAAATACCTCCTCCAATTACTTTCAAAGTTCCAGCATATGCAGAACACCACCACACAAAATATGAAATTAATGATAAATGCAGAATATTATGGGTGAAATCAGCATAGAAACAGGGGAGGCAACAATTAAATGATGAATAAAGGAAGGATAAAGGTGTGAGTGAGAGAGATTGAAGGCGATGATTGGTCTGTGATGGCGAGGCTGACGGTGGATGAAGGTCTGAAGGTCGCCGGTGACGGTGGAGAAGGAGAGGTCACCGGCGACGGAGGAGAAGGAAGGAAGGAACAAATGTGATGGTCGAATGATGAAGGTCCGAAGTTGAAGACGATGAAGGGTGTGAAGACGTTGTGATCATCCAGACCAAGCTCCCTGTTTGCGCAGCCTCCTCGTGATATATCATCTCTGTGAGCTAAATCCCCAAAATGAAGATGAAACCTAATTGCTTAAAACGCATAGCTTCATGAGGGACCTAACCAAAACTTTCAAAAGTATTACAGGAGGGACTAAAGTGTGAACTTCCAAGATATGCGTGAGGCTCAACTGTTATTTCCAAAAATATTTGGGTCTTGTTCTGTAATTTTTCTCTGACCTTTTTCTTCATTGATTTCTAATTTTCAGAAATTGTTGGGGCCTTTCTTGTAATTTTTCCCAGTCCTCAAAACATTAATTCTGACCCCAATTGACATTTTCTAAAATCTTGAATTTTCTTCTTAAATACCTACAATACAAGATTAAACTCAATGTAGCATCAAAAGTCCAAGAAATCATTTGCATGAATAATTAATAAATTATGACCATTTTGCCCCTAATTTCACTTAATTCAATACAAATGTCCCTAACTCAAATTAGTGCTTAATCATGCAATAATGTCAACTAAAATGCATTAAGAATCCCAATTTAGTTATAAAATATCATATAAAAATATGGTTCGATCAATCACTATCAAGGTACTAGCTAGTGAATGTAGGAATTTGTAAAAATCTTCTCAGTCATTTGAGTCCAAATCATGTCGCTCGAGTGATGAACTAAAAATGGGTGTGTCACTTGCAAGGTATCCAATGGTGATTCTTTGAAAATCTTTCTTGCACTCAATTCAAGTGGCTACCACTAGGGCTGAGCAACGGGTGGGCAGGCTGCCCCGGGGGATAACCCGTAGCCCGCCCGTTTATATTTCACGGGTACAGGGAACCTCGTACCCTGGATGAACCCGTATAAAAACGAGACGGGTTAAACGGGACGGTCTTAGCGGGTACAGGGAACCCGTTTAAGCAAGACCCCAAATAAAAACAAAGGAAAGAAAACTCAGTCACGGTTCATGGAAAGGAAGCAAACCACCATCGGGCTCATTACAGGAAGCAGGACATCTGACATTAATTCTTACTAATACAAACCACAGTTCAAATTCAACATTTGGCGTTGAAACCTCCATACAAAAACCTACTGGCCTAAGGCCGAGAGTGAGACTGTGAGAAGTCGCAGGCGAGAGGGAGAGGTTGAGATCGCCAGAGGCCGAGAGGGAGACGGCGAGACCGAGAAAGGTAGAGGTTGCGACGAGCGCGAGAGGCCGAGAAGGAGGGTTGAGGGCAAGAGGCCGAGCGTGACGGTTGATGGCGAGCACGAAAGGCTGAGATAGAGATCCAAAGAGACGAGAGACGAGCTTCAAACTGATAGAAACAGGACGACGAGAGGCTCTGGCGATAGAGACAGGAGTAGAGACGGTGAGAATTAATATTTTATTTGCAAAATTGAAAGTATAAGTTTTGATTAAGAAATTGGTTCACGTCTGTCTTGGAAATTTAATAAAGGTATTTAATAAATTATTGTGAATGGGGATACTTAAATGGGATGCATTAAAAATACCTTTTTTCATTTAAAATTTGGCACGCACATACATATTTACTTAATTTATTTAAAGCCCTTTAAACAAATGTTCAAAGCTGTAAAGCATTAAAGCTACGGTTGGAGGGAGTAGTGCCTATACACTGCCTTTCACTTTCGTCTGAAGCTCTGATGCAGTGACGCGTCACGGGGGGGGGGGGGAAAAAATAAATAAATGACGCAGTGACGGTCACAAGGGGAGGGAAAATAAAAAATTTAAAAAAAATGCATAAACGGGTAACAAAGCGGGTGCGGGTAACCCGTGCCCCGCCCGTATAACTTAAATGGGTGCGGGGTAACCCGTTACCCGTGACAGCCCAATCTGGGCGGGTCTAATCCGGAGAATTTTTCACGGGGCGCGGGCGGTTGGGCGGGTTGTGGGGTGCTTGCTCACCCCTAGCTACCACTCGAGTGATGATCAAAATCTTGCAAGTTATCATCCAATTTTTAAGAAAGAAATAATAGTTCACTTGAATTTCAAGAGAGGCACTCGAGTGATGCCCAAAACGCCGCAAGGCACCTAAAGGTAACTCGCCACTTTTGATGGAAGAAATGATTATTCACTCAAATTACAAAGAGGCACTCGAGGGATGCCCAAATCTTCGCAAGATACCTAATGGTAACTAGCTATTTTTAAAAACAAATTGTGTTAACTTATTTGAGTTACTAAGTTGCCACTCGAGTGACATTTAAATACTTGCTGGTTACCTCTTAGTCATGACAAAGTATAAAAATTAACATCACCCAAGTGTAAATTGCTCACCGAGTGACTCATAAAAAATCATGTTATTACTCTTCAGTTACCTGCTAGTGATCAACCAATGTCTTGAAAAACTAAGAGAGGTACTCAAGTGATCTACAACGACTCAAGTGACACAGTATGGTTACTAAACAATAACTTGCAAAAACACTCTCGCATTTCTTCTAGTTACCACTTGGTACCTCTCTAAGAAAAAACATCACTAGAGTGATATAGGTTGTCACTTGAGTGATTTTAAGAACAAATTTCTTGAAAACATTGTCTCAGAAATTTTGACTCTTATTCCCTTATATATGTTAGCAATATTTTTTATTGTCCTTAGACATCATTAACTCAACTTTCCAATGTTTTTTCAAACTTCTAAAAAAGAAGATCAATCGAGTGATGTTTTCATTGAAAATAGAGCAATGCTTAGAAACTTTTAAATAATTGAAATAATTATGAAATTTGTTCTTCTTGCTACTAACTATATTCTAACTCTTTACTACACTACTATTTAAGTGTTTTTTAGTTGGTCAAACAAGGATTAACTTACATATTGGAAAAAAGGCACTTTTGTGTCAAAAGCATTAAATGTGAAGAACCTTCAAATGTCGAACATTCCTTCTGTTCAACAGTTAACTCTTTGACACAATGAATGTTCAAAGACTTCAATAGATATATATCAAAAAATCGAGGAAACTCCAATAGATATATTTTTAACAAGACAATGGTTATTAATTCACTCAACCTATAAATAAAAGCATTGAAGACGAAGTACCAAACTTGAACGAACTTCTACGAAAGCTTACTATTACATTCATTTCAAAGTTGTAAGCTCTCAAATTCAAGTCTGTATTTTAATTAGTGATCATATATCTACTCTTGTGACAGACATTTATTGACTCATTCATTAGCTGAGAAGACTCAAGATTGTAGAATCTTGAGTGGTTGCCAAGTGGCAAAGTGTAAGGGGAGCGAGAGTTCTTTGTGGTAAAGAATTAAGCTTGTACTGAGGTGCCAAAAGCCCTGTGAATCTTGGAGAATAATGAAAATCTCAAAAGGCTTTTAAGGACTGGACGTAAGTCAAGTGGTTTGGACCGAACTAATATTAATCTTGTGTGGTGATATCTCTTTAACTCTATCATATTTTCTTTACAGTATACATTAAAGTTTAAGATTTTAATTATTACCCAATTTACCCCTCTTAGGTAAACGTCTTGTTCTAATAATATACAAAGTAGAGAATTAAACAGAGTCTGTGTAAATAAAATGTCTGGTATGTATATGGTCATATCTGGATAGCAAAGGAATAAAAATAAATTAAGCCTCACACACACCAGGATATGGTCATAAACTTATAATTCAATTTTATTTTATTTTTTTGGGGGGAATAAAAAATTATACTCCCTTCGGTCTTAATTTTAAGACATATTTAACCGATTTTAGGGGGATTAAGGAGAGAAGTTAAATTAATTAATTTTACTCATTTTCCTAAAATGCTCTTATATAAATTTAAAATAACATAAATAAAAGTGAATTTATACCTCTCCGACCTAGAATTTTCCTTTCCACATTTTTTTTAATTTAAATAATGGTCTTACTATATATGTGTGTATGTATAAATCTACATACACACACACACCCACCCATATATCTATACACACACACACATATATATATATATATGCATACACACACATATACACGCACACACAGATATATATGTGTGTGTGTACACACACATATATATTGACACACACACATATACATATATATGTACACACAAATATATGTGTGTGTAGACACGCACATATATACATACATATATATATAGACACAAATATATACACACAGTGGTGGACCTTAGAATAAATATTTGGGGACCAAATGTATACTTATTAACTAATTTTTTAAAAAAAAAAAATATTTGGCGGCCAAATATATAAGTTTTTGGGCCCAAAAAAAAATCCAATTTACATTAGATATTTAGGACAAATTTTTTATTTTTTTGGGGCCATGGTCCCCCATTGTCTACAAGAAGATCCACCCCTCTATACACACACACACACATACATATATCTGTGTGTACGTGTGTGTCTATATATATTTGTGTGTAGACACACAACACACACACACACATATAGACACACACACACACACACAGATATATGTATGTGTACGTGTGCGTGTGTGTGTATTGGCAAATTAATGTCAATTGATCGATAAATAAATTAAAATCCAACAATTTAAAATTTTCACTGACTGGAAGAGTTTACATACCTACATACATATAATTAGGACCGGAGGGAGTACTATACATAATGGGCGAAAGCGTGTGGTAGGCACTGTATAGCCTTCGGAAAATGACACTCGCATTAAATAGGGGGGAAAAGCACAGGATATAGGTTCCCAAACTTTTAAAATAAGGTTAAGTAGTAAATCTATAAATCTGTCCCAGAAGTATACACTGAGAAAGCAATGTTTCCATGAAAGTTTTTTTTTTGTCTCAATGTTGCCCCAGAAGTTTTAAATATTATAATGTGGCCCGATACCGTTAAAAAACTAATGTTGACCGTTCAAAAATGGATGTTGACCGTTAACCTTTTAACGGAAAAAGACAACATTCTTTGCATTTTTAGACTTCCTGGACGACATTGAAACAAAAACAAAAAAAAAAAAAAAAACTTTCAGGGCAACATTGCTTTTGGACATATACTTTTGGAGCGAATTTAACACTTAACCCTTTAAAATATACTCCCTCACCTCCGTCCCTATATAAAGCCCTTTCAACTTAATTATGATATTTTTTTTTTAAAAAAAAAAACAGCTAGAAGTAATAAATATGTAGGAAATATAACTTTTTTCTCCAAAAAAAAAAATGCCCCTATTTATTAATGAGTAAGAAAGAAAAAGAGTAATGATGAGAAAAGGAAGAAGGAGAATGTATGGTGAATAAATGCGGTGAGAAAATGAGGATAAAATGGATAAAAATGCATTTATTATTTAGATAAAATCAAATAAAATTTTATAAAACAAACACTACGTATTCCCTAACACTACGACAAATTTTTTTAGTCTTAGTATTAGCCATTTAATTCAAAATTCTTAACGATTTTTTTTCCTTCTTGTGCTGAATTATGTTGTGCAAGGTGCTTTGTTGCATTCAAATTTATTCATATAGTAGTAATTTAGTAGGCTACCAATCATGAACAAATCCTTAATAAGTGAACCTGAAAAATGGCCAAAAATACCTACACTTGAAAAATTAAAATAAAAAGGTGATTCGATTTTATTTCGAATAAAATATAAATTATGTCAATAGAAAATTCTGGCGTTGACTGGCTAGGCTTCACAACACATTATATTCAGTTTGATAAATAAATCAATGCATACTTTTATTTCTAATTTACTGTTCTGTAAATTATACATTTTTATTTTAAAAAAAATAGCTCGGAAGCAGAAAACTTTGGAATAATACCTCTGAAAAGGGACAATGTAAGTTAATCCAGGCTCTTTGTTGGTTCTCACTTCTCAGTCTGTTTGTGACTGGCTTTTTTGGTTTCCCTTTTGTTTCTCCTGTGAGAAGGGTACACCAAGCTGTATGCTCCATGGGATCTGAGCTGGCTAATTAGTCATCAACAAATATTAATGTAAACTCGTATACGATATATGAAATAAATAAATCATATTATTTATAAATTAGTATTAGTAATGCAATATTTTAACGTTGCTTTTTGATAGAGATTGTATGGAGACGTCAAATCAAGTAACTGTTGAGCCCATTTTGGATGCTTTGTCGGTTTGATACCTTGATTTGTCCTCAGTCCTCTCTTTTCATATAAATTGTGATGCCATTGCCAACACAACCACTCATCCAAACGAAGAAGAAGCCTAATCAGTTTGTATGAAGTTCAAGACTTTGAAGATCATTTGCAATACTCAGTTGAAATGGAGATCAGAAGAATCCAAATGCTTAGAGAAATTTCCGTCAAGGAATCTAAAGACGATTGTACAACTTCCATCATTGACTGAGGATTCCTCTATGGATTTGGATGCTTTTGATCCCATTTTGAATGCCACCAGGTTCCAGATGCTAGCTCAAAGCTCTCTCATCACTCAAGGAACAATCACAGGGTTATTATATTAACAACACCAAAGTGAGTATCTACTATCTAGTCATTTCACCTTTTTAACAAGTGATACATTAGATGACAAACTCATACAACAAAACCAATTATCAACTACTGTATGTATTTCAAAATGGCTTGTGTATACTGTATTCTTTGTGATAT
The DNA here is from genome assembly GCA_019022615.1 of Acacia melanoxylon. Taxonomy (NCBI): domain Eukaryota; kingdom Viridiplantae; phylum Streptophyta; class Magnoliopsida; order Fabales; family Fabaceae; genus Acacia; species Acacia melanoxylon. The sequence goes on along the minus strand of JAFJYJ010000036.1, from coordinate 4,521,183 downwards.
ACAGTATCAAATTTATGATATACAGTATGACACCTCTCGTGTCCGTCGCCACCCGTTTTCCCTTTTGATGTCATTGACTTAGCAGCCCCCGGTTTTACACTCCCTTTTGCAGCAGATGTAGCATCTTTGTTCTGCAGACTGCAGAATTAATGTTGAGGACCACCGGAGAAAATTGCAGAAAATGACCCAAAATCTGATTTTTGGTCGAATCATCATCTTGGAAGAGGGATTCAACTTCTCTCCATTGCTCTTCCCCACCTTTGCCTCCCCTTTTCCTTTTACTACTATTAGATTAACTTTTCAATGGTCTAGATTCAACATTTTATAAAAAAATATTATTACAATTTTACTTTAACAATATATAAATTAATTTAAACTGTTAAAATCTAATATCAAGAGCTATATTATTATTGTTATGATAATAGAGCATAGTTTTTTTTTTTTCACAACAGTTCAAATCATATTTCAGCTGAGGAGACCATCGGAGCTGCACTTCCACACCACCGCCGTCAACTTCTTCCTCTTCCATCACAGATTCGTTTTTCTTCCTTTTTCTTATTACATCGTCTCTTTTTAAGCTTTTCCACTCATCCTGCAACCCAACCGACAGACCCACTTCACTCCATCAAAAATTCGACACTCACCCTTCATTCCATGACAAAATTGCCGTGGAACTAACCATGGCTTTCATAACCCTTCTTAAAATATAAGATTTATTCACAATTTTGTTTACCAATAAGTATAGCTCAAGTATTTTTTTTGACATGCGGTTGATTTAGTTTGTAAAAGAACATCGTTACACGCATATCTTTATGTAGTGAGTTGTGTACACTGGTTATTTAGTCTGCAACAAAGTAAAGACTAATGGCGCCACTGGTTGGAGGACGGGTGGGGCCCACGGGGTGTGGTAGGTAGATACGTTAGGATCAGACCTCGGTGACAAAAAATATATTAATTAAATAAATAAATAAAAACAGTTGGATATGGAGATTAGAGAGAGAGGTGGTGTAGTAGAAAATGACAAGTTGATGTTCTTGTTTTGGGTAATGGGGGATCCACTCTTCCTATTCTCTCTCTCTACATCCCACTGCTCCATCTCCATTCCATCCATCACATGCTTTCAAAATCTTTCCGTCACTTTTTTTGACACCAAAAATAATCTTCCCTCGTTTCCGACTTCTACTCCTCCCTCCAAATAATTCAATCCAATCTTCCTCTTTTATCACTTCTCACCTAAATGTCCGTTTTTTTACTACTCAGGTGATTTTACAGTGTTTGAGATAGTTTTGTCTCAATTTAAAAAAATGTTTAAACAAATACTTTTTTGTACATCCCAAACAAACACTAGCGGCATGTTTGAGAGTTAGTGTTAAAAAAGATGTTTACGTTTACGTAAGTTAAAATAAAATTTATCTTAGATACTTACATCATACATCCTATATTAAGATTGGAAAATCAGTTTTTACATATATATATATATATTGATTGTTATACTATCGTGTGTATGTGTAGATTTATACAGAAAGCAGTCTAAACAGTAGAAAGAGAGTGATGTTCAAACAGCTAAAAAATTAAATGTCTATTTTTATTGGGAATCCATCAAATAAAGTTACAGGCACATGTGTCTTTCAAGTTTAAACTGTCACATAATAAATAATAATTCTCAGACAACTGAAACGTTCTGGTCAGCATGAGTTCGATGATCAAACCTTTCCTTAGACTGCACTGCTGTCAAGTTCAGATATAACTCTCTCCTTCCCTAGACTAATCTGAACCACTCAGTAAATGGCCCTGCTTGAACTTACTCCATGATAAACCATATCCTTCTGTATTGTGACCTCTCAACCGTAAATCAGGATTACATGCACCATCTAGAGAAGGTTTAGACGGATGCTTGCTATAATCAAAGACATATACTTCAGCACTAACAGTCCTTGTTGCAATGATGAAATGATTTTGAGGCATATACTCCATCATGATTTATTCGCTGGATTATTTGTTCCTGTAAGAAATGAACATAAACTAAGAGATCAGCAAAAAGCATCTAAATACAAGAACTTTGACCATTACACAACCATCAAAAAGCAAAGGTGCAGAGAGATAGATTACATTATGCTTGATGCTTGGCTTAAGTAAACTATCCACTGACAGGTTAATCATCACCTGCTCGTTTGACTGAAATCGAGTCAAAGTTTCTCTAGCATATCTGCAATGCAGCGTAATGCTCCACATTCTTAGGACTGATTTGTGGATTCATTCAATCACCAAATAGAGAGTTTAATTGCCTTATTATAATATCTGTGGAATCAAATTAAGTATACATATTAGGGATGAACATATTTTGAGATGAATCTAGACACCACTTTTAATGATATAAATCATTAAGTAATTGGGCTCATTCTCTGAGGTGTGAATGCCCAGAATCATCTTCTGGACGGAGTAGTCCTTCCCCGGAGGCTCATCTCGGTTAGGCAGCCACTCTACAATGAGGGAAGGCCATTCTAGGGCATAGGTTATTACCAAATCTTACAAGAACGGAGTGTTTTTCTTCCATATTTTGTACTCCTCGTTTATCAGTCTCTCCTCTATCCCTCCCCGCATTTCATCCTCATCTTTTCCCATTGTCCTTATTTTTTATCTCTTCTTCTCTAGCTTCCTTACTTTTTTTATATGATTTGCTTGCCCACAACTGGAAGCGAGCTGGAGAGGAAATTCCTGGCAGAATAAGACAAGTTACAAAGAAAACAAAATTAATTTAGAAGCCCACAGCAATTCTTCAAATTTGATTTCGATGCATTATAGACAGTATTCAACAATGAGAAACCAACACTGCTTCGTTTTCTCTCTAACTTTATCGCGATTTCACTCGAATGTCCAACTTGAGGATGATTTCCAGCCAAAAGTTGGAAGCGAGACAGTTGTTACGAGGCAGAACGCACAATCATGTCGAAGCATGTCCAAGAACTTTGTCTGGAAATGCAAAAATCAGAATTTGAGTCATTCAGCTTTACCTGAAATCCAAAAATGGTACAAATTTCCGCAGCTTCAGATTCGCAGGTTCGCGCCCAAATATGGAAATAGAGACAGGGCTAGAAGTTGATGACCCTGAATGCTTGGTTCTACTGTCTTATGCGGCAGCAACGCAGAAGAACAAGATTTAAACCCTAGGCGGGTAACCCAAAAATTGGGGTTCGATTCGCGGAAAATTAAATTTTAACATAAAATTTCTGTGCAAAAAAAAGGTATTACATAAAAAATTTGTCTTCCTTGATCTCTTTAAAAAAAAAAAAAAAAAGTCTTATAATTAGGACTATCATATGCACTAATTAGAAGGCAATTCATGGCTGCTAGATATACAAGTATATATACAACGATCCGCAAATTACGTCCATTCAGCTTAAAGATATTATAGAGATTATGATTTATGGTCATGTCGTAGTTAAGGTATCTTAGTCCGTGTCATCATTAACCTGGCAACCTGATAAAAAGAAAGTTTATGCTATCATAACAGACTAGCTAGGCGTTAAAAGTTTACAGTCCTATTTATCACTCCTTAGGGTCATAAATATAAATGAAAGTGCAAACAGAGAGCGAGAGGTACGTAGACGCGTCAAAAAGAAAATACTCCATCCCAGAGGTGAATCGTTTGATTTCATACAGCTATTTTTTAGTGAATTTAAACAGCTAAAAATTAGATGATGCCATTTTTTAGCTGGCAATACATCAAAGTGAGCGCGATCCCTTCTCTCTCCCTTCCCAGTTTTTCTTGTTTCCTTTATATATCAGCACTTTCCTTTCCTTTCCAGTTTCCCATAAACTCTCATTTTTACAAACACTTAACAACATAATTTTTGTTTCTCTTCTCTTTAATAAGAACAAACATAGCTAAAAATGTATAATAAAAATAATTAATTTTTATAATCAGAATCAATGTTAAATGAGATGAGAAAAAAAATTCTTGTCCACCTATTTATTTCCTAGATCAAAGAAATTAAGATAAATAACAACATAACTTTTAGCTATAAATTTTTAGCTATGTTGGTTCTTATTAAAGAGAAGAGAAATAAATTTTTTAGCCACCGTAGGACCATTGGCGATCTCCATCAGGCTCAAGCTATAGCGCCATGGATGAAGACTGTTGTAATAAATCATACCAGAAACAAGAATCGATCCTACACTAGAATATCAAACTAGAAATCAAACATCAAATAACGTTCAAAAAATAAATGAAAAAAAAAAAAAAACCAGCGAAGAAGATGGCGTTAGAAACAAGAAACCAACAAAATTCCAACAGAAATCGAAGAAATCAAACAATAAAAAAGCGAAATAAAACAACATTCAGAATGGAAATCGAAATCGACAAGGCATCGAAGGAACTAGAAGACATCAGAACATGAAATCAGAAAGGAGAACAGGCAGGCTAAACTAGGAAATAAAATGGGTTCCATGAAAGTGGCCAGTTCCATAGGGGGCCTGACGGAAGTGGGTTTCCGAGTCAAGTGGCTTCCTGCATACAAAGTTACAATAATCTCAATTCCACTTCCCACCTCTCACTTCGATCCAACCAATTAAACAGGACATGAAAAGACTGAAAACCAATTGCACAAATTCTTATAATTAACGAGACCAGCACATGCACTAAAGCTAAAAGAACAAGACTGCAGTTACATATCAAACATGTGAAAGTTTTTCACAAGAAAACACTTATTAAGAAAGAACCTGAGAGTCACGAAGCAGGTGGTGGCGGCGGTGGTGGTGGCCTTGCGTCGGCGGTGGAGAAGGCCTCCTGTGGATTTGGGATGCGAGTACCTGATGATGAAGAGGGTCTCTAAGGAGGCGCGGCCCTGCTTTTGAGAAATGGGTCTGAGCTTTTGGGATTTGAGTTGCTGAAGGTCTTGGGGAACTGATACTTGTTCTTGTGGAAATTAGATCAGAGTATATGGTTAGGAACAGAGTGATAGAGTTTCAGTGAATGAAGCTTTGATCAAGTGATCTAGGGAGATCTAGAATAGGGCACAGCAAGGACAGTACTTGTTCAAGTGGGGCCGGAATCTACAATGTAATTATACTATATAGTAAGAGAAAGAGAGGGGGGGGGGGATCGTAACACTAAAAGTGGTGGGAAAGGGATAGAGGGGGAGAGAGGAACATGGCTGTGAAACAATGAAATGAAAAAAGGTAAAGGATCGAATAATTCAGAGAAGGAAAAGCGAGAAGTAAGCACGGGTGTGGATATGAATGTGCCCAGCTTTCTTCTGAGTTCTAATCGTTGAAACCCACTCCAGTTAGAGAATGTAGAAAATGTATAGTGAATTATATCTGAAGCACTGAAGAATAGTGCTCAGCAGTACATTGTATATATACCCAGCGAATACAGAGAAAGAATATTACAGCTGTGACATATAACAGCAGGAATAACAAACCCTAATAACAGAACCTATGAATAGCCTACACGTGTCTATACAGATCTGATACACAATCTATGTAGTATAACTAATTACACAATCAGTGGACACTAATTACATTCTTCTATACTCTAACAACTCCTCCTCTTAACCCCTTTACTTAGTCCAAAAGTACAAGTTCCTCTATGGTTTGCATTTTTTGCTCATCCAAAAGATAAGCATAGGATGTTTATCCCTCTAATTTTGAGGTGGGTACCATTTTTTTAATTTTAAATTTAAACAATCCTTGTGATTATTATTCTTCACAACTCTCCCTCCCTCCCTCCCTCTTTGAAGGACATGGATCATGAGTTGGAATTTAGAAGCAAGTTGATTCTCTTGTTCAAATCCTAAACTGGTGGGCCCCTTTTTTTATGTCTATATATATGTATATATAGATATATGTGTGTGTACATGTATATATACACAGACATGTATGTATATATCTATATAACACACACATACATGTACATATATATGTACAGGTACATGTGTGTGTACACATGTACATATACATCCATTTTTTTTCTTTTGGCTCGGAAAAGGCCCATCTATTACCATTAATAAACAGAGAAAGTACAGAGAAAACAAATACAGGTGAAGCAGAGTCAACAGCGGACCACAACATTACAACAGAAAAACGATACAGAGAAGGAAATACATCATAACGAAAAACGAAGCAAACTGGAAACAAACTAAAAGGAATAAACTTAAAAAACACCCCTGGACTAGAGAGAGACGCATCATCCATGACTGAGGGATCCTCCTGAATATTCAAAGTTAGAAGGGACACAAAGAGGGTGTTGGTTGAGAAACCCACCCAATAGGGTACACCCCCTTATAAACAATTGTTGTTAAAGCGTCAGCAATACAATTACCCCGTCTAGGAGTAAAGGAAATCGAAAAACCCAACTTACATACATACATATATATAGCACCATTATTTCGCCTACATTTTAATTTTATGGATATCATATACTCCCTATGACTTTTATACATACAAGTGAGTTCGACGTCATATATATCTCAACTCAAAACTTTACGATAAATTTATGCGTCATTCCAGTTATAATTATACAACGAATGTTGTAATTAAATTTTAAAAACGCAGCGTTTGATTGGGCCCCAAGTAATTAACTTCTGAATTAAAACTAAAACTCCGACATGAGTTGGCTTGTGGTCACTTGAGTCTTCTTCACCGACTAACAAACAAGCCTTGTGATTAATATTCTCTCCTAATTTTTTTAATTATTTTATCCTAATTAATTAAGTTCAAAACAATAACAAAAAAAAAGCACAGTATTCTTATTCTTCCTATGTAATTATGATAATAGAATGTGCGTAATTGCACTATTTGCTTCCCTTATTCTTGATCAAGCCATATCATTTGTACTGTGTGTGTGTGTGTGTGTGTGTGTGTATCACTGGCACTTGATGATCTATCTGCATCATGAGAATAAAAAACAAAATGAGATTGATCGAAGTCAGACATTAAAACATAAGAAGATCGGTTGAGAACAAGATTGTTACGAGACGAGGCCAATCAGGATCTCTTCATATATACTTTGGAGTAAGGTTATATCAGAAGCTGATTAATAAAGAAGAATGAGAATCTATAAAAATCTGTTTATATAGCTATTAGCTAGGCACTTAGATCCAAATACTCTTTCCCGGGTTCGGATTGTCTCATCAGCTTTTTTCCTCCTTATCCCTCAGCGTCCTAAATCTTGTCCGTTGAGATTATCCAAAAGCTGAAAATGGGCAAGTCATCAAGCAATAAAGAAAAGCATCCTTGCTTCGTAGGCTTCAACCTGCCCATTAACCTTCTGCTTCTCTCTCTTCTTTCTGCTCCCAATGTTCTCTTGTGTTGCCAGCCTTCCATGGCTGCTTTTCCTCAATCTCCCACCTCCATTTCTCATAGCTCATCCTCTTCCTCCTTTCCTATTTAATCATCTTTAGGGATTTATAAAAGGCATCCGCTCTATGAGCAATATTTGCTACTGTATTTGGACCACTAACCCATTAATGAATAGAATTAAGAACCTCCATGTGGAATTTTAATAGGTTGATGACTTGGCACATTTTGAGCTTTTGGATCATCTTGACGATCATGATTTAGGATGATGAGAGATGAGAAGAAAAATGCTTATGAGGAAATTTGCTTCCCGTTCGGATGCTCCTCTGCAGAAGCTGGAAAATGACACATTTTTTTCCTATTCATAAATTTACCCTCGTTCACAACTGTCATCACGAGCTTCCCTGTAATCACCTGCAAGTTGGGGGACTGTGATTCACGCGCCAAGGGCGCGAGTAAGTGTGACGTGTTATGGCAAAAAAAAACCTTAACCAAGCAAAGCATGGGAAGGAGGAGATAGTATGAAACTGGCGGAAGGAACAGCAAACCCCAAAGCTCCACTCCATTTTCTGGTGGAGATTGACAAAAACCCTCCATTTAAGAGAGAACCCAAAGCTGCAAGTCAGCCCAATTACTCAAACAAGAGAAAGAAATAAACTTTCTTCTCTCTCTAGGTTTCATCTTTCAAAATCTCTCATTTATCCAATTTTCTCTTTGTTTTCACAAATTTGGTTATACTTGGGTACTGCCCAGAAAAGAGCATCATCTGGTGTGCCCCAGAGGATGAGAGGAGAGGAAGGAAGCAAAGAAAAGTGAGGAAAGAGATTGGGGGGAGTGGGAGAGATTGGGTAGAAATAGAAACAAATAAATAAAAAAGGAAATTTTTTGTTTTTTAGATCAGGAGACATACATTGGGGATTTTTATTACTTATTCACTGATTACATATTTTTATTTTTAAATATTGGTTTTGTAACCTAATAGTATTAAAATTCTTATTTATATGGGGGGCTGCGAGTTTAATTTCCACAATAAACAAACTCTCAATATATATAAATCAGCATCCTTTAGCCAGAAAATGTGTCCTTGACCAAACTAGCTATAATTAACATGAAATTTAAATATTATCATATTATTATTTAACTAAAATGTATATATAATTTTTATTTCTAACTAATATATACTTATACTTTTCTGTTGTTGTAATCAGCAGTGCAGATGACGCTGTGCATTATTGGAGAGTGTTCATTTGTTGGAAGAAAACAAGAGGGGAAGGTTTGAATGTGCCGGTGATGGCGGAATCGATAGAGAGGGTCAACCCTAAGCCTTCTTTGACTCTTCTTTTTTTCTCAATCAATATTTACAATATTACCAGGAAACTTGTACCTCTAACTCATCATTTTGATTGGCTTTACTCTAAAGTTGAGCGCATCCTGTAACATCTTCTGTATACTTCTTCAATGCATAAAAGCAGAGTTTATCTTCTCTCCAATAATACACAGGTTTTGGCCAAAATATTATAAAATAATTAAGAAAATATATAATAAATAAGGTGTGTCTCTGTCTTAAAGACTATATACTTGACTGATAAAAAAACGCTCAAGATAATTAAGAAAATGTTATGGGTGAGTTTCCGGGAATTCAAAGAACAAAACTTAAGATAATACTATATGTAAAGACGGCGGGACCTTGTGGTTTTGACTTGTACAGTAGCTGTTACTGTTGTCCAATTTGTTGTTTCACAACAAGCAAACATGGCCGATCCTACCCTAACATCTTAATTCCTCACACTATTTGCTATCACATGATTTTACTTTAATATTATGGCAAGACTACTTGGACCAATTTGTCAAGTTATGTGCACCTATTTATGCATCAAATTCCAAAGAAGGCGTGATTACTGTCTAACACTTTGAACTTACGTTGGAATTGAACTTTTGAAAACTGATTATGGTTATAATGTAAGTCTTGGTATTCTTCAACTTCAAACCCCAACATTAGGCGTTACGCTATTGAATCATGTTTTCATGTAGTGGGATTAGTTAATCTGATGCTCAAAATGATTATATATATATTGGCTTGTTCCATGTTTATTAACTTTTCGTTTTGGTCTTTCTTATGTTTTTAACGTTAATTGATTTGAATAACAAGATAATTAACTATAATCTTTGTCGTCCATTCTGGTTGTGCATGTGGCACCCCATTTAACATTTTCAGTTAAATTCATAAAAGTTGTGCTTCATATTTTATCTCAAATTTCTCATTTGTTTGTGCTACTATTGAATCGGTGAAATATTCTTCTTTAAAAATTTTACTGATTAGAAAGACTGATACCTTTTTATAGACAAAAAGTATTGATACTTAAATTCAAGTCTCTGGTATTAATAAAGTTTTTAAACAAGGACTTTTTCAACAATTAACAATAGACAAGAGAAAAGAGAAAACAATCCTTGAGACCTGTAAAAGAAATCGACGGCATCGTTGTGAGCCGGGGGAGGCGTGGGGCCTAGGGCTAGGGCTAGGGCTAGGGCTAGGGCTGGGGAATGGCGGACACCTCCCACTGCTTGCTTCCCTCCTTTCAAATCCGAGACGCAGCTTCCCATTCAATTTCGCTTCTTCCTTAAACCCTAACAAAAATCTATCCGATCTCCCTTTTATAACACGCTCAAACTTGAATCATTAATTGAAATTGCAAAAGCGCGTTGAACAGGCTCTCCGATGAAAAAAATGAGAAGCGACCACGAAGATTTTTGTTTGTTGTTGTTTTTAGTTGCTTTCTGCCAGCCAGTTATCCAGGGACACAACACAAGGCATTTCCATATACGGTGGGAGTTGGCGGAGATAACAATGTAGAGAGCTCTTCCCTTTCTAGGCAATCCTTCTCCTGATTAATTTTCAAATGAAATATATATGTTTCTGTCATGGGGCTGGGGGTAACTAGTCCTACTTTCCTTTTCCTTTTTTTTCGCCTTTGATAGATTTCCCATAATTGTTCGGTAAAATTTCGACTATCATCACAGACAAGCTAGGCATTAAAAGTTTATACTCCTATTTATCACTCCTATTTATCACCATCAGGCTCAAGCTATAGCGCCATGGATGAAGATTATTGTAATAAATCATACCAGAAACAAGAATCGATCTTACACTAGAATATCAAACATCAAATAAGGTTCAAAAAAGAAATGAAAATCGAAAAAATAAAAAATAAACCAGCGAAGAAGATTGCATTAGAAACAAGAAACCAACAAAATTGCAATAGAAATAGAAGAAAGCAAACAAGACAAAAGCGAAATAAAACAACGTTCACAATGGAAATCGAAATTGAGAAGGCATAGAAGGAACTAGAAGCCATCAGAAAATGAAATCAGAAAGGATAACAAGCAGGCTAAACTAGAAAATAAAATGGGTTCCATGGAAGTGTGGCCAGTTCCATAGGGGGCCTTATGGAAGCGGGTTCCCAAGTGAAGTGACTTCCTGCATACAAAGATACAATAATCTCACTTCAACTTCCCACCTCTCACTTCGATCCAAACAAACAGGGCATGAAGAGACTGAAAACCACTTTCACAAATTAACGAGAACAGCACATGCACTAAAGCTAAAAGAACAAGACTGCAGTTGCATATCAAACATGTGAAAGTTTTTCACAAGACAACACTTATTAAGAAAAAACCTGAGAGTCACTAAGAAGGTGGTGGTGGCGGTGGTGGTGGCCTTGTGGCGGCGGTGGAGAAGGTGCCCTGTGAATTTGGGATCGGAGTACCTGATGATGAAGAGGATCTCAGAGGAGGCGGCGGCCCTGCTCTTGAGAAAGTGGCCTGAGCATTTGGGATTGGAGTTGCTGAAGGTCTTGGAGAACTCATACTTGTTATTGGAAAGTAGAGTATATGGGTTTCAGTGAATGAAGCTTGATCAAGGGAATAGGGATTTTTAGAAGGGGGCGGGGAATAGGGCAAAACCGTTTTCACACCAAAAGTTGTGGGTTTCGAGATAGGGGGAGAAAGAAGGGATAGGGCACAACCGTTTTCACACCAAGGTGTGTCGCAGTTTTCAGTAGTCAAATAATGAAATGAAAAAAGGGAAAGGATCAAATAATGAGGAAAACGGGAAAAAAGAGAGTCACAAAATAATAAACAAAACACACGTACTATACAATAGTCCAAAATCTAATCGGATCACATGAGCAAATCTCAGAGAGATAGAGATCCACTGGTGTGGGTGGGTATGTGCCATCGTTGGTGTACAGACCCACTCCTCCTCTTAACCCTTTACTTATTCCAAAATTACAAGTTACTCATAATAACCTACGAGCACTTCTTAAAATGAGATGATTATTAAGTAATTACATTTGTTTATTTTTATTACAAATTTATTCATATTTAAAATATTGAATTACTTCTTAAAAATAGTTACTGGGTGGAACTAAATACTAAATTGGAGGCATTATTTTGATTAAATAATGGTTCCTATATTTTCTAGAGTCAGTATTAGCAAAAATATGTCAAATACTGTTAGTGGTGTTAGTGATTGCTGTTGAAATTGTTTCTTTATATTCACTATTATTTGTTTCAGAATTCAGCAACTTCCACCGTTTGTGTTTGTTTGGATTAGTAGTAGAAACTGTTTTTCCAATGTGATTTACGGTATACGAGGTAAGTTAGTAAGAGGAATTTTATTTCGACTTACGTGAACGTACTTTTCCAATACCAACTCAAATAAGCCCAAATAATTTAATTACGAGTTGATGTAGTAGGGTTGGAGTCCTGAGGTGGGTTATTAACAGGTGCAAGAGCTTCCGGAATATTAACGTCATTTGAAGACCTCATGTTACCAGAAACCAGGGGTGAACTAAAGAAGAAGAGTTTGAGAGAAAGAGGAATCTGGATTCATTGATTCGTATAGTTCAACCATGTAGAGACTATATAGTCTGCCTTACACATAAGCTACTCAGAATGATCAGAAGCGTACACGTGTATGGAGATGGGCATATATATCTCTGACTAATTCAACTAAACCAAGAACAGATTGAACAAAACCAAAACAGAAACCAAACAGAATTATATGCCAGCTGTACTCGACTCACTACTGCAGTATTAACAAGTATGTCCAACCATAATTGTTTCAAACTTTGAATCTCACTACTGCAGTATATATTAACAAGTATGTCCAACCATAATTGTTTCAAACTTTAAATCTCACTACTACAGTATATATTAACAAGTATGTCCAACCAATAATTGTTTCAAACTTTGAATCTCTCTCTGGTCTCTGCCCCCCTTCACATGTATTGATCTCCTTTCTTTCTCCTTCGCCTGGCTTCTCCATTATTTTAATATGATATTCCTTCCTTGTTAATTAAATTATACGAGTACTATCTTTTATATATTTGAGTATATTAATTATTAAAGAAAATAATTATTGCAAATGAGGGATACATGTAGCATATATGTACATTTAGTAGCGGATATGTCCCATTCCTTGTTTTGATTGCCTTGATGAAAGTATTGGAAGCAAAGCATTAGTCACCAACTTATCCATATGAATGACTTTGAATTTTCTATATCCATGAATATAGTTTGGACAGTATTTAACTTGTTGGTTTCATACGCAAATGTGTGTGAAACCGTTGACAAAACCAGAAAAAGCATCAGGTTACGAGAAAAGGCTAAAGCCATATTTGAAGCTGAACTTGAAGCCGAGAGGAGTGATTAACCAGCCGACCTCCAAAAGATAAGGCTACTTTTAGAATTTCTTACTCTAGAAGTTACCGAAGGTGAGTCGCCAACTAAAACAGGCAAACAAGGGGTCATATATCCATGAACATATTTAATAAAAATCTGGTGGTCACATCGATCCCTTCCCTCCTTCAGTTAATCGGTTTTGGGGCCTGCGCCAGAACCACATGTCCATGCCATTCATATAATAAGGAATGCTGTGCTTAAAACATTCTATGAAGTAAATCATATTACCTAATTGGATTTTAATTATAAATAATGATAGATGATGGGGGAGGGACCATCGTAGGTTATGGCGTTATAATAGATCTAGATCCGTTAGAGTCATTAAACGCCACATTAAGATAATCCCATCATCCTCCTCCACTTCAATACGTGACAATTATACTTTATTAGGAATTTGATTTTTCAAAAAGAAAAAAGAGACAATAGATGACGTGATCCTGATAATTAAGTCGGCTCTCATCATTTGGTCTAAAGCGAGGACCTTGTCGTTTAATTACCGTTGTCCAGTTTGTTGTTTCACGTGATTGATTGCTTCCTCCATTCTCGAAGGAATGAGTAGTGGAGGGTTCCATTCAAATCATATCCAACCAAAGTCAACAAATATCCCCATGTTCTCGACAAATACTAAGCCTCTCGCTTCTTGGTCTCTCCAAAACAGACCACAGCTCCCAGTGTCACTTTCTCAACTAATACTCACATTTTGGTTTGATTTTTCTTCACGTTTTAGAAGCTAAATGCCTACTCTCTCTTGTCTTGACGCTTTTTAGAATAAAGTATTGATATTAATGAGTTAATTAAGCACCTCTTCTTAATTCTAATAAGGTAATTCGGGATGATCTATAGTATGGTCCGAAGGGAGTATTTGACAATTGATTTAATTTAAGAATAATTAATTAATATGCAAGTCCTTCCATGCATGTACACTTATTTGTAAACTTAATGTTACGTATCTTAATAAAAAAATTAATTAATTTTTTTTCTATACACACCCCAGAAATTTCTCAATTCAGGTTTTTATATATTCAATACGAGACTTCTCATCACTTAGACTTAGACTACTCCATGATATATATATTGGGGATGGAATGAAATTTTATCTATTGTTTAATTGAAGAATGTATTTAAAGGGAATTAGTCGGAGGGTCTTTTGTTTTGTGAAATTGTATTAGGACTTGATTAAGAAAAGAGATCTTGCATTCAATGATAAGCCCCGCTAACTCACTGTAATAAGACGTAACTCACCGAGCGTCCAACCATAATTGTTTCAAACTTTGAATCTCTCTCTGGTCTCTGCCCCCTTCACATGATGTCTTCTCCTTTCTTTTTCCTTAATTCGCCAGGCTTCTACATTATTTTAATATGATATTCCTTCCTAGTTAATTAAATTATACGAGTACTATCTTGAGTATATTAATTATTAAAGAAAATAATTATTTCAAATGAAGGATACATGTAGCATATATACATATAGTAGCGGATATGTTTAATTTCTTGTTTTGATTGAGTTGATGAAAGTATTAGAATTTGGAAGCAAAGCATTAGTGACCAACTTATCCATATGAATGACTTTGAATTTTCTATATCCGTGAATATATTTTGGACAGTATTTAATAGAATCTGGTGGTCACATCCCTGCCCGCTTTCAGTTAATCAGTTCCCTTCGCCAGAACCACATGTCCATGCCATTCATATAATAAGGAATGCCGTGCTTAAAACATTCTATGAAGTAAATTATATTACCTAATTGGATTTTAATTATAAATAATGATAGATGATGGGGGAGGGACCATCGTAGGTTATGGCGTTATAATAGATCTAGATCCGTTAGAGTCATTAAACTCTACATTAAGATTATCCACATCATCCTCCTCCACTTGATCAATACGTGACAATTATACTTTATTACGAATTTGATTTTTCAGAAAGAAAAAAGAGACCTGATTGTATAGATGACGTGATCCTGATAATTAAGTCGGCTCTCATCATTTGGTCTAAAGCGAGGACCTTGTCGTCTACCGTTGTCCAGTTTGTTGTTTTACAACAAACCAACATTGCCGATCCTACCCGTCCTAGGTCCTACCCAATTAATTTTTAATCATCTTAATTCCTCACACTATTTGCTATCGCATGATTTTATTTTAATATTATGACAAGACTTGGATCAATTTGTCAAGTTATGTGCACCTATTTATGCATCAAATTCCAAAGAAGGCGTGATTACTGTCTAACACTTTGAACTTACGTTGGAATTGAACTTTTGAAAACCGATTGTGGTTATAATGTAAGTCTTGGTATTCTTCAACTTCAAACCCCAACATTATTGAATCATGTTTTCATGTAGTGTGATTAGTTAATCTGATGCTCAAAATCATTATATATATATTGGCTTAGCTTGTTCCATGTTTATTAACTTTTCGTTTTGGTCTTTCTTATGTTTTTAACGTTAATTGATTTGAATAACAAGATAATTAACTATAATCTTTGTCGTCTATTCTGGTTGTGCATGTGGCACCCCATTTAACATTTTCAGTTAAATTCATCAGTTTTTTACTTTGCCCCCTTCTTATTAATTATATTCCCAATCGAAATGATAATCATTGAATTAAATCTAAATTTTAATTATTTTGCCGTTTATCTCTCATTCTCAAATTTCAAAAGAAAAATGATCGAACTTCTCTTCTCTAATAAACCCATTCTTATTCCATGAAAGGTTGTTAATTTCTGATATCAATGACTTCATATAGAGAAGTAAGAGAAAGCCCAAACGGAGTTACTAGCCAGTCACTAAAGCCATAAAATACAGATTCTGTGACTTCAAATTTGATTTTATCGTCAAATTTCAATCTCCGACAATAACAAATGATAACACAGCTCATCGTAATAAATGAATACATACATATTGGAGAGCTTAATGGGCATGAGCTACTTAGCAAGCTACCATCTCATACACCAATCAAGGCAACGTTGGTTCACGTCCAGTGAGTCTGAACAATGAAACTATCAAACAGTTGAACGAGACATTAAGTAACTAAGCAGCAGGTTTGGTTGATTCTTCAGGCAGATCATCTTCATCATGGTATATGTTCTCAGCCATCTGCCATATTTGGAGTATGTTGTCCTCAGCAACACTTGCAACAACCCAGTCTTCACATGGATTCCAAGAGAAGTCAGATATTTTACTTGTGTGACCCCCATGAATGAACAACAGTTCTGGAGGACCGTCTTCAGCATCTTCCGGCGTCTGCTCTTCATCAATCCTACAATACACAATCAAAGAGTATCACTTAATCAGTCCCCCAAGAAAACATTCTAGCTTTCGTGACCAGCTCTAATTAGGAAATTAGACTTATCGTGAGTTCCAATGTTTGCAATGATCCCACTTTCAACCAAATATCCATCCTTTAGTACCCATTTTGAACATCTTGCTTTTTCCCCAAATAAAAACAGCTAAACAGAAACTTTCATGAAGATGATAATGAACAAAGATAGGCCACATTCCTCCTAATAAAGACAAAATGGCCTAAAAACAAAACTAACTGGCCGTGTTGAAAACTGATGAATCAACTCTAACGGTTTTTTGTTTATATTCAAGCGTTCCATGTTCCAAAATGGTAGCATCACTTGGACTTATTTCAGAATTCACAATAGCAAAGTGCAGTAAAGCATTGAGGATGGCAAAGTGAACATATTAAGGGATACCTGCTAAGATCCCACACCATGAGTCTCCTACCAAGACAGCAAGAAGCTAAAATGGTCTCATTTTTTGGATTCCAGCCAACCTGGAAAACCTCCTCCCTGTTGCACAGGTATATAAATTCGTTTCAACAATTGAATAATATAAATACATCTGGAGTAAATATTGAAAGCATTAGAGGAGGAATGTTACTTGTGACAATCAAAGGTGTGAAGAGCAGTATTGATCTTGCGTAGATCAAACAATTTCACAGTTTTATCAGTAGATCCGGTGGCTACGACCCATTCATTATAAGGATTAAAAGCTAAGCAGTTAACCTACAAAACAATCCCAAATAAAAACCTACATCAAAATTTGCCAAAGATATTAAAATTAAAAGAATTACAAAGCAACAAAAGCGCATTGAAGAATAACAAAAGGTAGAAATTTTAATGGGAAAAATCTTATCCAAAAGCAGAGCATCAAAAGCCATCGAAGTGAAATAGCACTCACCAATGTACTGTTGAAGTTAAGGCCACTGTTAATTTGAGCAGTGATGAAACTCATGCATTTTGCTCACTGGCTTTGCCATTATCAATAACAAGTCTTTCCAACTTTTGAGATAATGACACAAGCATCTCTATTGGTTAACTCATTTCAATTTATGGGCACACAGAGAACTGATGTCCATTACAAATGATAAATAAATTGAAGCCATTGTTAGAATGTTTATAAGTTCAAATGGCTTTTTTCACACCTTGAACCCAAAGTGCTATCATGTGAAGTAGCACCATAGAAATTATAACAAATCTATTCACGGTCTTGCTAGCTTAAACTTTTGTGTTCAATAGGTCCTTGATAAATGTATACATTATAACATAGGCAGAGTGCTTCAACTGTCATGAACACTTTGAACAATAAACCAAATTCCAGAAAAAACCCAGTATCAATATTACAATTTAAAATAATAAGACAGCTGACAGTTATATAGATTCACACTTGATACATAATAGACTGATATTATATAGGCGGAAGTGAACACAAATACACAATAACTTCAAACCATGACTCTGTAAACCCCAAAAAAAAAATATGAGTTGTCTATTGGACTTGCCTCACTTTGATGAGCAACTACAGATTGGACAGGCTTGTTAGCTGATTGTGAACGGAGATCCCATATAAACAAGTATTGGTCATCACCAACAGAACCAAATAAGTATTCATGCCTCAAATGCCATGCCACATCTTCAACAACACCTTCATGAACCTATTTAGATAAATGAAATGAAATTAAAGTAAGAATTGGTATGATCCATTCCAGCAGATGTTGGTTTCATGAAATAATTACAGATTTTTTGTTCTTAGAGAAAATAGACCTAACATGTTGCAATATGCAAAAGATACCACTTTTGCATAATGATCTAAGACAAGATAATGACAAGAATAGTGCCACAGTCATAAATCACATTGCAACATAAATATAGTCAACCTAACATATTGCAATATGCCAAAGATACCACTTTTGCATAATGAACCAAGACAATATAATGACAAGAATGGTGCAACAGGTTGACTATATTTATGTTGCAATGTGATTTATGATTTAAAATCATCCTTCCAATTTGCAAAATGTAAGGTGATCTGATAAATCTGTTATGCACCACCACATCATCCAAATAAAAGTAGTCCATATGCCTTTTAAGCCACTTCGATTTGAAATGATTCAAACTTAAAAGATATATTCAGAGACCTACAATTAGCGGTAAATATTTCTCTATTAGAAAGTTTGCTGAATCCACAGTAAATATAGAAGCAATTACACCAGGTTCAACTACATCAAACAAATGAATCTGAAGGGGGAAGAAAATAGTACCTTAAATATCTGCATAGCATCCAGGGTTTTGTTCTTAGGGGTAGCATTTATATCCCATAAGCATATCTGAGCATCATCTGAACCACTCAGTAAATGGCCCTGCTTGAACTTACTCCATGATAAACCATATCCTTCAGTATTGTGACCTCTCAACCTTAAATCAGGATTACATGCACCATCTAGAGGAGGTTTAGACGGATGCTTGCTATAATCAAAGACATATACTTCAGCACTAACAGTCTTTGTTGCAATGATGAATTGATTTTGAGGCATATAACGAGCCCTATTAACCTCTCCATCATGATTTATTTGCTGGATTATTTGTACCTGTAAGAAATGAACATAACCTTAGAGAACAAAAAGCATCTAAATACAAGAACTTTGACCATTACACAACCATCAAAAAGCAAAGGTGCAAAGAGATAGATTGAATTTTGTTGATGCTTGGCTTAAGTAAACTTGCACTGACAGGTTAATTATCACCTACTCGTTTGACTGCTGAAATCGAGTCAAAGTTTCTCTAGCATAGCTGCAATGCAGCGTTATGCTCCAAATTCTGGAGGACTGATTTGTGGATTCATTCAATCACCAAATAGAGAGTTTAATTGGATTATTATAATATCTCTGGAATCAAATTAAGTATAAATATTAGGGATGCATGTGCATACATATGAACATATTTTGACATGAATCTAGACACTACTTTTAATGATATAAACATCAGAATTTTGCATATAAAACATATTATGCTTTTAACCCCTCGCTAACATTATAAATAAAACTTTATGAATTATCTACTTCAATACATACACATTTAAACACAGTAAGGAACAGCTTTTTTCACAGTCTTCAAGTGTGAGCAAGTTTGATAAAGAACTTCTAGCTTCTGGCATTATAAAATTATGACTTTGCTTCACAAATGAACAAGGCTCAACTATATACACCTATTTATGCATCAAATTCCAAAGAAGACTGACACTTCAGTAATTTAAGGCCTTTTCTAGAGGCTAAACAGAGATATCAAAATGCATAGAACATTTCCCAAAAGGCCCTCACTTTCACAAGACCCGGACCCTGATATCAATTATCAAGCATTGCCTAACTTGATATGCATGAAGCAAATAATTGTGATAAATGATAGTTACACCTCAACTTGGAGACAAATAACATCACCCCTCTCCTGTTAGGATTTCAAATATTATTTGCCCGAACTTTCTCAGCCTCCATAGGCTTAATTTTAAGCAAAAGTGCAAAACCAAGTACATTCAAGTAGAACTAAAATTTCAAATACCTTGCCATTAGCACATCCAAAGCCACCTGCCTCAGGTCTGTCATCGTCATAATGGCGTGCATCATTCTCAGCATCCTCCAAAGGTAACTGTACTTGCGCAATCATCAAGTAATTGGGCTCATTCTCTGAGGTGTGAGTGCCCAGAATCATCTTCTGGACGGAGTAGTCCTTCCCCGGAGGCTCATCTCGGTCAGGCAACCACTCTACAGTGAGGGAAGGCCATTCTAGGGCATGGGTTATTACCAAATCGTACAAGAACGGAGTGTTTTTCTTCCATATTTTGTACTCCTCATTTATCAGTCTCTCCTCTATCTCTCCCCGCATTTCATCCTCGTCTTTTCCCATTGTCCTTATTTTTTATCTCTTCTTCTCTCGCTTCCTTACTCCTTATATGAGTTGCTTGCACACAGCTGGAAGCGAGCTGGAGAGGAAATTCCTAGCAGAATAGAACAAGTTACAAAAAAAAACAAAATTAATTTGGAAACCCACATCAATTCTTCAAATTTGATTTCGATGCATTATAGACAGTATACAACAATGAGAAACCAATACTGCTTCGTCTTCTCCCTAACTTTTTTCACTCGAATGTCCAACTTGAGGATGATTTCCCGCCAAAAGTTGGAAGCGCGACAGATGAAGAAAGAGAAAAACAGATCGAATGTGAATGAATGGACCAAACTACGAGGCAGAACGCACAATCACCTCGAAGCATGTCCAAGTACATTGTCTGGAAATGCAAAAATCAAAATTTGAGTCATTCAGCTTTACCTGAAATCAAAAAATGGTTCAAATCTCCGCAGCTTCAGATTCGCAGGTTCGCGCCCAAGTATGGAAATAGAGACGGGGCTAGAAGTTGATGATACTGAAATGCTTGGTTCTACCGTCTCATACGGCAGAAGAGCAGAAGAACAAGATTTAAGATTTAAACCCTAGGCGGGTAACCGAAAAATTGGGGTGCGATTCGCGGAAAATTAAATTTTAACATGAAATTTCAGTGCCCAAAAAAAAAAAATTATAACATAAAATGTAAAACATACTACTGCTAAGCGTATATATTACTTATTTTTTATATTTATCAATTTTTTAATTTATTTTTATTGATACTTCATATTAAAAAAATGTATAATATTATAAATTATAAATCAGTACTACAAACTGAGTATTTTAATAGGGGCACAAATCTACCTTGAAATTAATCTAATTTTTTTCCAACGAAATTAATCTAATTAATAGTATAATTTTTTAATTTATTTGAGAAAAATTATATTAAAATAAGGGATAGGATATTATTATTACCAACTAGTGTTGTAAACGTGAAATAAACTAGTAGTAGTAACATTGGTAATAACATTAATTAGTAATAACAATATTCGATCCCTCCAAATAAAGTTACTAATAAACAAAAATCTGTCGGGCCAGTTGGTTTTGCTGAATAAATAAGCAGAGAGAGCCCCATATGAGCAAAACTAAATAAAAATAATAGAAGGCTTAGATTAATCACACATTTTTTGAGAGAAAATAACATAAAAATATTACTTAAACTTCAAAATCTTATTAACAACAACATTAATGAAATTAACAAAAATAATAAAGTAATTGCATATTGTTAGAAAATCACATAATTAAGATTTTAAAATTCAAATAATTTTATTTTTTTTTGGATTTTTTCTTTTTTGGCCAATGACAATTTTATTGCCCCTTGATTTGCAGTTACAAATGAAAGATTTGCAATATTTGCAGTAACAAACTCCTTTCTCCTTTTCTTTTTGTTTTTTAATTAATGAGGACAAAATGTTAATTGCATATTTGCAGTATCGGTCACTCATGTTTTTTGAGACTTTTTAATTAGTGAAAGATTTAAGGGAAAATCACTGTAGAGACCCTTTTAACCAAAGTAAACCCAAAAATGGCCCCAACAATCTGATATGCCCAGAACAAGCCCTAGGACCCTGATTGGGATTGAAGTTAATAAAAGAAAAGACTCTAACACCCCGATTAAAAAAGCAAAAAGGAACAACTCGATTAATAAAAAGTGAACATATGAAATCGGTTTGGCGCTTACACGAGGAAGAGAAGAAACCATCGTACAAGGCAAACGCGAGGAGAGAACAATGTACTGGTTTTTCTCGAACCTACATATTGTTCAACTTAGCGAGGAGAGAACGTCTATATTACCAATCATCCACTTCGTTATAGGTCAAGTCACCGGGTTTAAATTTGCTTTATTCTTTGAACGCTTTTTTCGCTTGAAGGTTGGGTGGTGAAAGGTTGGACCTTTGCCAAATTTATGTTATAATCGATAGGAAATAGGTAAGAAATACTAAGATTTTGCTCAAGATATCATTATCACCATTCTAGTTGGTCTTTAATCATTTTTGGGTTGGGGAAAAAATGTTGCTCTGTTTTTTGGCATGAAAACAGAGGGAAAGATGTGTTTTTAAGTGGGAATGGGTGCATGGGATGAAGCTACACTTGGTTGAAAAACACTGAAATGGGATAGTTGTTAATACATATTGTTTTAGTTGTAAATATGACTGATATAGGTGTTAATACGAGCTGAATGTTAAAACGTTGTAGGTTGCTCTGTTTTTGGGCATGGAAACAGAGGGAGGTCTGTTTGTTAGGGGGAATGACTAAATGTGAAAACGCTAAAATGACATTGTTGTTAATGTGACTGTTAAAGTTGTTAATAATAACTTTATGTTGCAGATCATAATTAAAGATGACTAGTACTTCAGGAAAGAACATATTATGTTTCTTCCATGTGGGGGGTTTCTTTGTACAGGGGGAGGAGAACAAAGTGATTATGTTGGTGGAACGGTAAGAACAAGAGGCATCAAAGAAGGAACAACATACGAGGAGATGCAAAGAATCATAGCGTCTTTAATTGGGGAAGAAAATACTGAAATTTGTGTTAAGTTCAAACTTAGCATGGATACATCTACATTCGTTGATCTTGTAGATGATGAAGGGGTAGAACATTTAATAAGGTATAATGAAACATATTGTCATGTGTACGTTGAAGAAAATGAGAATAATAACAATAGTCCACAACAAATGAATGTTCAAATGGAAGAACAAGAAGTGTAAGTGTTGTTGTGTTAAGAAATGTAATTTGTTCCTATATAAATTGTCATTACTTGTTTCTCATTACCTACACTAATAATTGTTGTTTGTCGCAGGAGGGATGAAGTCTTTCTAGGCGCAGGTGGGTTGTCTATGTCTCCCCCTCAAGTGTTAAATGAAACGCAAGCCTTGCAATCATTGCCGTGTTCTTCACAAAGTGTTCCATTAAACAGGCCTGAAATGAATCATTGTAAATTGAAGGATTTGATAATGGGAGTAGGACAGATTTTTGCGAATGTCGTGACCCTTTGTGAAACATTGTACAAATACAGCATTGCACACAAGTTTTCCTACAACTTTGTGAAGAACAAGGCAAAGAAGATAATAGTTAAGTGCAAGGTTGATGGTTGTCCCTAGTACATTGGTGCATATTCAGCGGGAGAACGTCAAGATACAGAGTTCCTAACCATCAAAACATACAGAGGAGCACACACACACCATGCACAGGATAGCCTGATTGTATCTCATCCACCCAAGCGTAGGTTGACATCATCGCTTGTAATTGATGGTTTGAGAAATAATATTGACAAGACAACGAATGAAATTCGAAGTGACATGTACAACGAGTATGGGGTACGCCTGAACTACAAACAAGCATATAGGGCCAAAGAAAGATCGGTGACGCTATTACATGGACGAGCAGAGGACTCGTACAAGGTTATTCCTTGGATGTGTCGAAGACTCATAGAGAGTGATCCCAACACAGTGGCAAAATGGGGTACCCAAGGCGAATAAGATGAATAAAAACTCAAAATTTTGGTCTTATTCTTCTCCCAACATCTCTCCAATTTTTTTGTACGGAACGTCCTTGTATACTTTCCTATAGTCGCTGAAAGTGGTGTGTTGGTCGTTGATATTAACTTTTATGGCCTTCCGCCCAACAGGAAGACCCAATAATTGATGGACGTGTTCTGCCCCTATCACTTGGGTCTCCCCCCTAATGCACACTTCCTTTGTAGGGGGATCAAAACAGGTCATATATTGAGCACATAAAGAATAGTTGATCTGTCGGCAACTTATACTAACCAACTATCAAACTCGATCTCCTTTAGCCTTCTCATCGCCTCAGGTCTTCCCTTCAAGTTTTTGCAAACTTGGATGAATGTCTTTGGCGCACATCTAGTTTGGAAGGGCACCACATACTTCTTCAATTTCACCGGGGCTCTCAGTTGTTTAGCCTCTTTGTGTATTCAGCTTTTTCATTAGAAGTTAGCCTTTTCTAGGCTTTTGTCATTTCTATACTCAATCCGCCTCTTAACTTGGCCTTGGCCTTGCCCTTGCCCTTGCCCTTACCCTTATGGCGTTCCTCATATTGCTTGAAGAATTCCTTTGTGAATAGGTTGTATCCAGAGAACCTTGGATCCCTTTGTGAGGATTTAGACATGATGTTGCTTCTTATATTATAGCCTTGTTGCTAGTGTACCTACAACAATTGTAAATGAAGTTCATTTAAAATTACCCTTGATCATAATTAACAAAATTTCACAGTTTTAAAACCAACTAAAGCTTTAAAGGTAATAAAACTTGAGCAACAGGAATGGAAAACATGGGGGAACCTAATTAATTCCATTTCAAAGATACAGTTTACAGAGTTTTCCCACAAAAAGAACATACACCATAAAACGTGAAGACCTTTTCATTGAGCATAAAACTATAAGAGAAGTTGCTGTAGAAATTCGAGCAAAAAAAAGAAGTTGCTCTAGAAAAGAAACAATTGTTGCAAAGGTTAAGATGCAATTTAGCTTCTTCTTCTTCTTCTTTTTTTGCCGCAAAGCTACTTCTTTCTTGCACCAATCAGACACCTAAGGAGATAATTCTCATAGCTCAATTCATCATAATAATCAACACTAACAAAAACAGGCAAAAAAATAGAGCAGAAAAAAAAAAAGAATGTTGAACAATATAAATTTTGGTTTTTCATAGAACATAATGAAGTAAAGCAATCCTAAATACTACTATTGCTGGAACAGTGTTTTTTAAACTTTCTTGAAGAGGTTAAGATATCATGTAAATGGCAACTGGGAGAAAAAGTCAATGATAGAATCACTTAGGTTTGATAATTATGAGTGATGTTAATTTAATAAAATACATAAATTTGTAAAGATGTGTCATAATTAGATCCTCCTTTAGTTAGGGGTCTGTCCAATTAGTCTTTTATACCTGAGAGATATATATTCACAGTTGACCCATAAGCTCGTAAGTGTGGTCAGTCCAATAGTAACCAATCTCCCATTTCAATGAGAAATTTCATAACAAGATATAATGTTCACAATATTCATACAATATACAATAGAACTGTCAAGCTTGTAATCTACAAATAAATGCAAGCTAATGGCACATGATAACCCTTCATCATGCCCTACATCCCCAATGAGGTTGTATTACAATCAGACAAGAAGCAGAAAAGGCATCAGGAACAGAGTAGCTTTCATAAAGCAGGAACCAGGTTAATCTCAGATATCCAACACAAATGCCTTTGATAGACCTAAACTTTAATTAAAAGAAAATGAGTTGAATCTCTATCACGTCTATCAGTAGGAAGAAGAAAAATTATCATATAAATCACTTTAGGGTGCATTAGTATAAACACCATAAAAGGCCACAAGGAGAAAAAGGACCATCAAAAGTATTATTATTACAAAAATTACTGGACCACTATCAGATTTTTTTTTCCTTCCATCTCTGAACCAAATATTGGACATCCTGAAATAAGTTAATGTAATATTGAGTTTTCCTTCCATATTTGCTGAAATAAAAACAAATTTGGTTCCCTAACTTGAAGGGACTTACAAGTGATTGATAGGTTAATTAATTGGCCTATCTGATATTTATGACTTTAAAAGTTTCAACTTTGATTAGCAAATTATGCAGCCTTGGTGGGCCTCAGAACATTACCTACCCAACAGCTCTTTTAATTAACAGTTTAATAACAACCACTTAGTGATTTCAGTACTAAAATAACTGTAGTGAAAGAAGCAAGTTTTAAATTGAATTTTTGTTTCCAAAATCAGAATGGTAGACACAAATTTTGCACAAAAAGCATATGTATAGCAGCACCCTAAAGTGAATTTCCAGAAATTTCAGAAAAATCTACAACATAATAATTATGAAATAAAGAGCATCACCAAGATTTCCTAGGAGAGTACTATCTCCTGTAAAAATTTCATAGTCAAAAGAGGTCAATTTACCTATCTTTGCTTAACTTAAAAACTAGTGTTCACATTGCAAAAATATTAAATTTCCAGAAACCACGAATAATGCTAACAGTTTTTAAGATGTATACTCATATATATGTGTCTAAATTTCCTTAGTCCAAACAGAATAGAACGTCCTCCTTTCCCCTATATATTAAAGACTCCATTGCTGACCTTAATAAACATAGTGACTAATTGTATGCAAAGACTTCATTTTCCCTAACCTTAATTCCCAAGAACCACGGCCAAATACTTATAGACAGTAAGTATTTGACTCAAAAACCATAAATCAAAACGCATACAACACATGCAGCACCTTACAAGAATTATTCCCAGTTGTTCGGCATTTACTCTTATCAAAACAAAACCATAAATACATGCATATATATCAAGGTTTTGAAACCCAAACCGAACCGGCTGGTTCGACCGGAAACCGTGAATCGGCCAGACAATCGGTTCGAGTTAGGTGTAAACTCGGGGTCCCGAGCTAACCCTGAGTCAACTCGGTCAACTCGGCCTGAACCGGTCGAGTTGATCGAGCCACAAGCTGTCTGGGTTTTGTTTTTTAACAAAAAAAAAAGTCGCCTGACTAAAACTCACCATGGGCTCGACGGTGAGAAAAGATGGGGGGGAGATCCGAGCTAGGTGTGGTGAATGGTGAAGGAGGGTGGTCATCATGTGGTTGCGGTTGCGGTGGCGAATAGCACTGGCAAGCGCATGAGAGTAGAGTTGCCGTCAACGCCGAGAAGTGACGGAACAGAGAAGTAGGGGAAAACAATCGAGAGGATAAGAGAAGTCGTAACGCCGGAGAGAAAGGAAGAAGCGCCACGTACGGGAAGAAGAACAAGACGAAGAAGATGAACAAGAGAGACGAAGAAGATGAACAAAAGAGAGACTTTGAGTCTTGCAATGGAGAAAGAGAGAGATTGATTGGAAATAAGATGGGAGAGTTAGTGAGGAGAGAGAAGGCACGGTTGAGAGATCGAGTATCGACATACGCATGCCTGCGACACAATTTAAGAGGGATTAATTTATTGCTCCTATATCCAATTAAACCAAGCCGTGATCTCCTCCTACGTTTTTTTTCCCCTTTTTTGGTCAACATCTCCTTTCACTTTGAGCCACATATACTCTGAAGTCTGATCTCTTTGTCCATCTTATCATATTTTCAAGGTATATTGTCACGTCATATCACCAAATATTTTTTTTATTAAAATATAAATAATTTTACCTACTTAATTAAATTATATTTTTAATTAACATCGGTCTGACTCCGGTTTGACTTCGGTCTGACCCATTAACCCTTAACCCAGTACCCCCACCGGTTCAATGACCGGTCCGGATTTTAGAACCTTGATATATATCCATGCAACCTTCCCCCAATGATTCATACATATGCACCGAAATAGCAAGCTTCTGATTTATCTATAACTAATCAGAACCTTTAAACACATGCATGCATCATTTAATATTTCCTAGGATGCCCACTCAAAATTTCGATTACGGTTTATCACTATGGTTCAAATCGAGGAATGCAACTCTTATAGTTCTTTTATCAAGTTCAAGCATATGTGTAGCAACTTGATTAAGAATTAGAGTGCGACAGTGAGAAAATTCAGCAAATTCGAGAGGCATATATTTCAACAAGTTTGTATTAGATTTAGATCAAAGAATCTGATCCAAAAGAGCAAATGAGACCCCAAAATCAAATGTATCAAAGATCAATGAACCCTAATCCCCAAATGTATCAAAGATTTAGACACAAATTTTGCACAAAAAGCATATGTGTAGCAAATGTATCAAAAAATAAACCAGCATTATAATTTTCTTAAGAAAAAAAGAGACAAAAAACCCTAATCCCCAAAATGTTACCTACAGGCTAACCACGACGGCAACACACAAGACGACGGCGACACACACGAGCTTCAGAAGGTCGACGCGTACAGAGAAGACGGCGAGTAAGCGACGAGCACAGAGATGAGAGTCGAGAGAGGGAGGCAGTGGGATGATTTTGAGATGGGAGAAAATTTGAAATCGCACGTTTCTTTTTTCTTCAGAGCGGGTTGGTTTTTTTGGTAATTTCCCTTTACAATTCAATCCCAATCAGGGCCCTAGGGCCTGTTTTGGGCATTTCAGATTGTTGGGGCCCTTTTTGTCTTTTATTTGCTTAAAAGGGCCCTTGTACGGATTTTCCCAAGATTTAACGAGACTTTCAAATTATTATTTCTCTTCGATACTTAGTGTAATTTTCAAAAACAAAAACAAAAACTCCTCTGCTACCGCCACCAGAATCCATCCCGACAAATTTCCAGTCAACATCATCAACAATCAAGCTTCAACCAGATCTAGTGAAGAAGATGAAACCACCATCACCTGTCAATCAATACACATTCACTCCCGTCGAACACACTCATCATCACCGTCAACCACTTCTTATAGTAAACACTATCTCACCGATTCAATGGAAGGAAATGTCGGCCAATAGAGTAATTGGTGATGAAGATCAAAGAGGAGAAGCGAAAATCCCATTCCAGAAACCAAAACGCAAACCAATCTAGAAAAATTGCACAACTACAAACAAGAAATCGAAGACCAAAAGTCCATAAAAACCATCGTCAGCAGTGGAAGAAGACATGGGTGCAGTCGTGGGTTAAGCAGGCTTTAGGTCGACAATCTGCAAACCTATCACTAGGTCGCCATCCAAGGAGTGAGGACAGAGAGCGGAGGTTGTGGAACCAGATCAGAAAGTAGAGTTTCCTCTTTAGACGAAGGTGAGAGGAGGCGAGGTCACCGTCGCATGAGAAAGGGGACAATGAAGCTGCCTCTTAAGAATTGTAACAATCACCCTTTATAATGAAAGCTCAACACAAATAATAGCAAGATAAATGAAAAGCAAAGCCAACTGTATTTATATATATTTGCAACTAGTCTCAGAGTTATAGTACTAAGAGATGAAGAAGACTAGAAACATTAATAGATGAGAAGGAAACTACAGAATCAAAAGAAAGGAAGAAGGAGGAAATCCACAGTGATAACCATGGCCAGAGAAAAGACGCAAGGAAGAGAGTCACAAAAATCATCCACCCTTTTTACTCTTAGGTCCCATTTGGATCAGTGAAAATCGGGGGAGGGAAAAGGAAAATTCAAATTTTCCAGTGGCGGCGGCTGTTTGGTTCAATTTTCCCTGGAAAATATTTTCCCACCGGCGCTCAATTCTCCCACGTTCAAATGAAAATCGGTTCCCACCAAAAAATAGTGGGAAGACATTTTCCAGCTGCTGTGAAAATGGACTAAAGTCCAATTTGCCCCTGATCATAGCTACCTCTATAAAAGGGGACACCATGTGAGCCTGAAAAATAGAGACATGTGGAGAACGTAGAGGGCGAGTAGAATTTCGACGACGACTGTGCATTTCGCACAACAGGTTCATTGGTTCTTCTCTCGTCTTTGTTCTCTTTGTTTACTTTCAGGCTCTTTGGTTTTTAGCCTCCTTGGTTTTTGTCTTGCCATGGACAACAAAATCCATGAATGTGTAGTTGAGGTGTTGGTCGCATTTTAGCTATAGTTTTAGCACTAAGAAAAGTGGTTGTGGAAATGTTTGTTGTAGCCACAAGTAGGCGTATGAGAGAAATCCCTTATAGCTCATTTAGGCTAGATTTCCACTCTAAGAGAGCGAACCTCAAAGCAATGGTATATACTAGCGACACCACTTGCTTCAATCAGATTAGGATGAACAAGGCAACATTTGATGGAGGCTAGATTTCCACTCTAAGAGAGCAAACCTCAAAGCAATGGTATATACTAGCGACACCACTTGCTTCAATCAGATTAGGATGAACAGGGCAACATTTGATGGCCTGTGCCACATGCTGGACACAATCGGAGGGCTCCGACCTACGAGGCATATGTTAGTTGATGAGCAAGTTGCCATGTTCTTACACATTTTAGCCCATCATGTGAAGAACCGAGTAGTTCAATTTGAGTTCGGAAGGTCGGGTGAAACAATAAGCAGATATTTTAAGCTCGTTTTGAATGCCACCCTGAAACTGCAAGATCAACTCTTGAAGACACCAAACCCTATTAGAGATGATTGCACAGAGGATCGTTGGAAATCATTTAAGGTAAATACTCTGGACTTTCATTATTTCAATTTGCATTGCAAAAGTTATGTCCATCTTGATATAAGTTGTTAACGGCAGGGATGTTTGGGGGCTTTGGATGGTACCCATATACGAGTACAAGTTGCAACCCACCAGAAGGGTCAATATCAGAACAAAAAAGGAGATATAACTACTAATGTTCTTGGAGTATGCTCACCGGATGGACAATTTATATTTGTGTTGCCTGGATGGGAAGGATCTACTGCGGATGGAAGGGTCCTGAGGGACACGATAAGGAAGAGACATAGTTTGAAAGTTCCAGCTGGTGCGTTTTTCGTTCTATCAATATTTGTATTAAGTCTCTTACAAAATTTGGCTTTGACAAATGGACTGTTGTTGCTGTGCAGGAAAGTACTACTTAGTAGATGCTGGTTACACTAACAGTGATGGATTCCTTGCACCGTACCATGGCCAGCGTTACCACCTTAATGAGTGGAGAGCAGGACACCAACCCTAGACTCAAGCTGAATGTTTTAACATGCGATATTCTAGTGCGCGTAATATCATTGAAAGATGCTTTGGTATTCTGAAGTTAAGATGGGCCATCCTTCGAACTCCTTCATCCTATCCGATAAACATTCAGAACAGATATATTGTGGCATGTTGCCTTCTCCATAACCTTATTCGAAGATCAACTGTGCGTGACCCATTAGATGAACAACTGGACTCATTGGAACCCCCAAACCCAAGTCAAGAAATTGCTCCAATTTCTACGATGGAAACTTCTACTGCATGGAACAATTTTAGGGATAACCTGGCTATTGATATTTTCAATGCTTATTTGGCTAATAAATCCTGATGTATTAATTGATAAACATCCCGTTGTAAAACCTTTGTTTGTTTACACTTAAAATGATATCATGAATGTGTTTGTTCCTTTATCATAGATGGAGTTGCATGGGCTAAACTGTTACTCATGTATTTAATGACTTGTTATGCACTAACTACTTTTGATTTGTGTAGTGGTACGGTAGAATGGAAGACTCACAAAAACAAAAGTTTCACATGTGGACAACTGATGAAGACAAACTACTGGTCGAGTGCCTTATGCAACTGAAGACAGAACAAAGGTATATGGCAGATAATGGGTTCAAGTCAGGGTACGCCAATCGATTGGAAGCAATGATTCTGGAGCGCCAACCTGATTCGGAAATCAAGGGAAATCCTCACATATTATCGCGCATCAAAATGATGAAATTGGCCTGGCAAGTGGTATACGATATGGTGTATGGCCCGAACACGTCCGGATTTGGATGGAATCCAGATAGACAATGCGTTGTTGCAGACAAGGAAGTGTGGGATGAGTACATCAAGATTGGTGACCATTTCCCATTTCCTATACATTACTTGCCAAACATTTATTACTAATTACACATGCACTTGTTTGTTAGGTACACAAGAGGGCTGCAACATACAGAAACAAGTGCCTACCCCACTTCCAAGATATGTGTTTCATTTGGTCTAAAGATAGGGCGGTTGGTGACTACTGTAAATCACCAAAAGGCATGGTAGAAGAAATTTATGAAGAAGAAGTTATCCCTGAGTCCCCAATACATGTGGAAACCACCCCAGAGTTCCATGTCCCACCTGTTGGTAATTATGCCCATGGAGCTTGCGGTGAGTGTTCTGGTAGCGCAAGGAAGAGGAGGAAAATGGGGAAGAATGAAACAATTGTAGATGTTTTGAGGGAAACCATTTCCTCCCTTGATGGCACAATAGAGAGAGTTTTTGACAATCTGTGAGCACGTTTATCTCGGGATTCGCATCATGCCAAGATGCATGTCAAGAAATTGTTACAATACCTAGGGGTGGAAATAGGCCAGACCAGGCCAGGCTTCACCCTTAACAGGCCAGGCCTGTTAAACAACAAAGTGGTCTGAGCTTGGCTCGTGGCTGGGCCTTATTACGAGCTTTTTTTTTTGCTGAGCCTGGCTTTGGCCTGGCCTGTGGCCTATTAAGGAAGCCTGTGTTTTTAAAAAATTTGTAATTTGTAATTAGGCTATCAGGAAGCTCCCAGATTCGGAAGAATCCCAATATGTGATCAATCCTATAAGCTGTAAAATATTTTGCCTACATCTTTCATGGACGGAAGAAAATGGTAACTATTAGATATTTCCCCCATTGAGAACAGAAAAAAGAAATATAAGGACAAAACCTGTGCTAAACGAGCTCGCCACCAAGCATAGTTATCTTTTGACATTTCCTCCCAATTATACATAGGAAAGCCCCAATTCTGGCCATTTTTATCAAAATAATCTGGAGGTGCCCCAGTTTAAGTGTTCATTCGAAACAAATTTGGATAAACCCAAGTATCTACACTATTTTTGTCAACACCTATGGGATGATCTCCCTTTAGTACCACTCCCATATTTCTTGCATATTCTCGGCTTCGACAAATGGAAGTTTGAGATGAATGCAAACAATTAGGTTTTTTCAACATTAAGAAATTTTATTGCACGTGAAGTCACTTATGGGATGAGGTTAATTCAACTTACTTGTAAATGTAAATGGTACTGGACATAGTAGTGGAAGCAAATTATGTCATAATGTAGGCTTTCCTTTGATACAAGGTTCTCAAGCTGCAAAACCAAAGGGTCTTTGTTACCAGGTTTCAAGAGAAAGGACTACACACTAACATATAATAAATAGCAATGAGTTGCATATACACGAGAATCCAAAAATCTAGATCATAAATACATTTAAATGATAAGAAATTAAAGGGATATACCTTATCTTTTGAAGATTCTCTGAAAGTGCTTGTACTCTCAGATATAATGGATGTAGTGCAAAAACAGAGAGTAAACTGCAAACAAAAAATACAAATGCAGTAGAGCAGAGAATGACATAGTTCGGGGCAAAAATGGGAATAAGTCCCAGATCATGAACCAGATCAACTTTTTCACCATCTCTGATCGGAAACAAAATTTATATAAAAGACAAATGAAATTGCGCAGATCCATAAAGAAAGATAAAAGAACAGTATAAAAATAAATTATGAAAATAGCTACGACCATATCTTAATACCTAATCTATACAAAGTTCACCAGATCTACAACAAGAAAGCCAAAAACAGCAGGAAAACACATCAGATCTGAAAGTTCAGGATCAAAGAAGTTACCTTAGGGGGCTCAGCGAGAAGACATAAGGAAGAGAGTCACCAAAATCATCCACCCTTTCCCTTAACCAATTTCACACTTATTATACCACACTACCATATCTCACTTGTTCTAGTCTTGGGCTTCCCATTTGGCCCCCATCTTAGCCCAAATCCATTATAATTGTTACACGGTAGTGGGTAAGCGGCTCGACTTCCTCAACATCACATCTGATTACGCAGATGAAGAGAGAGAGAGAGTAAGAGAGAAAGGTGAGAAGAGTGAAAAGGCAGCAGCTTCGAACTTCGAACTTGGTGACTGAGGGATCGTGAAGTAATTTTCCAACATTTTCAAATTCCCAAATGGTACATTTGGTCTAACATGGGATTAGTAACATTTGAATCATTGATTTGGGTTTTTTAAATGTTGAAGGTATTTATACGGGATTTTTTCCAAAAATAAAATAAATATGTATTTATTTTTTGGGAAAATCTTTTTGAGGGCTATTTTTGGTGTAAAAATCTCAAAAAAGCGCAAAATCGACAATCTGAAAAGGCGCCGGGCGCTTTCGGATTTTCGAATCTTACGCGAGTTGTTAATTTGGGCGATATATAGTTGTTAGTTAACAACTATATCACCCTATTAACAACAATTTTTTAACAACTAAATCATCCCCCATTAACAACTATATCAAGATTCTGCATTAACAACTATATATCACCGTTAACAACTCACGCAGATTGAAAATACCGAAAAGGCGCCCTTTTTAGGTGTCGATTTTGATGGCCTTTTTTGGGATTTTTACACCAAAAAGGCCCTCAAAAGGATTTTCCCTTATTTTTTTAAACCATGTTGCCACATGCCTCACAGGCATTACTCAATAGAATAAACTCATGTTGAGACGTGCCCAGAAGTGGCCATCTTTCCATATCATTCTTCTTCTCTCTTCTTGTGTTGTTGAAATGAAGCTTCAAATCCACGAGCCAAAAGATTGATTCATTCGTTTCTCTGAAAGTCTCCAGAAGTGTTATCTCTCCCCCTGAAGATTTTCTCGGATCAGATCGTAAATCGAATTCTCCGGAGAAAAATTATACATTAGATGGATTTGGCGCCAGAAGAGCTCCAATTCTTGAGCATTTCTGATATTCTCAGAGAATCGATTTCAATCCCCAGGCGATCTCTTAAAACATTCTCTCTCGTCACCGTTGCCCTAATTTTTCCTCTTTCTTTTGCAATTTTAGCTCATTCCCTCTTCACGCACCCTATTCTTGCTAAGCTCGATTCGCCGTATGACGATCCATCTCAGACCTCTCATGAATGGACCCTTCTTCTCATTTATCAGTTCTGCTACCTCATTTTCCTATTTGCCTTCTCTCTTCTCTCCACAGCCGCCGTTGTCTTCACCGTCGCCTCGCTCTATACCTCAAAGCCCGTTTCTTTCTCCTCCACCATGTCTGCTATCCCGAAGGTTTTGAAGCGCCTGTTCATCACTTTTCTATGGGTATCGCTCTTGATGTTCCTCTACAACTTAATCTTACTTGTTTCCCTTGTCTTGATGATTATAGCAATCGATACTCAGAACTCCTTTTTGCTTTTCTGCGCTTTGATTGTGATCCTCTTGCTTTTCATGGTTGCTCATGTGTACATTACCGCTTTGTGGCATTTGGCCAGCGTGGTGTCGGTGCTGGAACCACTTTATGGTCTCGCAGCAATGAAGAAGAGTTATGAATTGTTGAAAGGGAGGACCAAGTATGGGGCGATTCTTGTTTTTGTATATTTGATCTGTTGTGGGGTAATCGGAAGCTTCTTTAGTTCCATTGTAGTGCACGGTGGAGATGATTATTCGGTGTTCTCACGGATTGTGGCCGGTGGGTTCTTAGTGGGCTTGTTGGTAATTGTCAATCTGGTTGGTTTGTTAGTGCAGAGCGTGTTCTACTATGTTTGCAAAAGTTACCATCATCAAGGAATTGATAAGATTGCTTTGCATGATCATCTTGGTGGCTATCTTGGAGAATATGTGCCTCTAAAAAGCAGCATTCAAATGGAAGATTTGGCTGTGTGATGCAGGGTGATTTTGCTGAGAGACAAATGTGGTAACATGTAATTTCAGTTTTCTGTTCTGCATTAAAAGAATGTAATATGAGCGGGTACAGGTTTAATAGTTTGTACGTTGAATTTTGATGTTGTGCAGTGTTTCCATTTGTGTATTCTGAATAAGCTAATGAGCAAATTCCTTTATAGCAGCTGACACGTTGTTGACATTGTTAATTATTATTATCACCCTGTGGAAGGTTTTCACTGTTCATTAATTCAAATTATCCTCTTTTTCTATTATATAAAAGTATGCTTTCTACCAACGGGAGTTGGATCTCTAGTGGAATGTGCTAGTTCCTCATAAAGATGAACCAAGTTCGAATCCTTACTTGGAGATATGCCCACATTTAGTACCGTCTCGAACAGGATTACCTCCAATAGGAGAATACATGTCCCTAGCAAAAGAAAAAAGCAATCTTTCTAGTTGGCTAACAAACAAACAAAATTACATTTATCAGGTGAATGCCTGTAGAACGTGAATTGTTTTCAACCGTCAATCACTTCTGGGATTGTCAAATGTTATAATTGATGAAATATTGAAAGCAAATTATCTGTTGGTGCCAGTGTTGCCTTGTATAAGTTCATTAATTTAGTAGTCCCTTTTTTAGGGAAGTGGCGTGCAAGCTGAACATTCAAGCTTCAGAGTCTAGTATCTGTCTTAGCAATGAAAACAGAACCTTTTCTGTCTTTCATGGAATGCTGACTGCTTCATGAAAAGCACCAAGAACTGTTTCAAGAGAGCTAATTGTTTGCTTTCCATCTCTCTTGCCGTGCAATCTAGCCTAGATAGTAGATAGTGTCATATTTCACCTCGGGGATGTAAATCCATTCTAAAGTCTGCAACTTTAATTTTGTTGATCCTCTTCACTCTTGGTTTATCATTGACAAGGACCAAATCCTGCAAAAAATAATGATTAAATTTCGAATTTTGTTCTCATATTATGGCTAATGGTGAGCATCCTACAATTGCTAGTGTAAGCCGTTGGGTGAACTATTCTCTCAGTAATCGCTTTATTTGAAGGATAATTTTAACATTCCTTTAAAGATTTAGAATACGGAAGATGTTAATTTGGTTCAATTTGAATTCATATTTCTACTATTTTTGCCATCCCATCCACCAATGTAGGGATAGATTACTATTGTTCTGGTTAAACTGCATATAATTAGCAATTTCAAACCTATACTGAGATTAACTTTTCTTCTAAGTTTATTTGTTTGTGGCTTGACTCTGTTGCTAATTACCTCCTTCTTTTAAGTATTTCACAAACTTTGGCATGTATCCTGCAACAACAAGGCTTACTTATTGCATACCCTAGGAGAATGATGTGCATTACTTTTCTTACTCTTGTTACTACTTTAATTATCTCAAAGGACAAATCACCTACTTTTGCAACAAGCTTGGTGCATTTGGTTTATATGCTCTTGGAATATTACTTTGTCTTTTTTACTCTTTATTTAGATACACTCGGAAATTGGTTGCATTTCTGGCTGAAACACCTTTAGTGTAGTATAAATATATGACTCTATTCTTTACAGTTCCATTTGCTGAAACATCAGAAAAATAATCTTTCAAGAGGAAGATAAGGCAAAAGACCAAAACAATAGATTAGGTGTGTTGGTCCACTAAAATGGTGCTAAGCTCATCGAAAAGCCTAGAAAGATAATTTATTATATAACTACTCTTGTTGGTGGTGGTGCTAGTTAGAGTGTAGTGGTTCCACTACAACATTTCTCTTCCTGCTTTGTTGAAAATTATTCTACTTCAAGATTTGAAGCATGTGTTTATTATTATTGCTATGAGTAGGTCGACCTCTCATGTATGAAGCATGAACTGTACTATTCATGGTATTGTAACAATTTGACTTGTTATAGTTTTTTTGTTTTAATATTTATATTGATATACTGCAGATGGTTGGACTGAATCTGATTTGAAGTTGCAGTATGAGACTTTGCTTGGATTGAAGCCCTTCCTTGATGTATCCCTTTTCCAGGTTTTTGTGGTTGAGAAATCTCGTGGCCTTTGTGGCCAGCTTAATCATCAATGACTCAGTGAATATTTTGAGGATGCTAGTTTTCATGTAAATTCAAAATTCTTTTGGGCAAAGCAAACTTCTTCTCTGTACTTGAGGAGATATTTAACATTTTTTTAAGGAAATGAATTTTTAGAGGGACTTTTCAGGACCTCATGGAACCATATTCCATTCTGAATGAGAGTCTCCATGAAAGCTGCCTATTGCTGGTTCTTTGTTATGCTTTAATGAGCATTTTCCCTTCTTTATATCCTTTTTTCTTTTTTAAAGTAAGAAATTAGATATTTTTCTGACAAAACTTAAAATAAACTTTCGGTAGTGCTTGTAATAAAGTACTTTCATCTATTTACACAAAGGGTGTTTTAATTTTTGACATTAAAAAAATAGTGCATAATTGCTCGGTAAAAAAATCCATGTCATATTTGACAAATCATATTGATTTAAATAAAGGGTTCCTTTTTTAGGTTTAAAGCCCAAAAAGTTTTCACCTAACAAATGTGCCTACCGAAATTCAAAATTGTGTTCATCCTTACGGGTTATGTCCTTTATCATCTCAACTAAAAATTTGTTAGTATCATAATAAAAATCTCTAGGTAAGATTGTATCCTACTATTTTGTTATTTATTGAGTTAATTTTCCTTTAAAAGTAACCACTCAAGAATACGGGTATCTAGAAGTTTTTAGATGAGTAATTTTGCTGCAGCAATATTAAAAAAGATGCAAATTCATGCTCATCGTTAAAAAATTGATATTGATAGTTAAAAATTGACGCTAATCATTAACATTTTTAATAGTAATGGCCAAAATTGCTACATTTTACTTAGTTTCACAGTAAAATTGTAACTATAGTATTATATATTGTTGGTTCCATCTTTTAAAAGACTATTATAGGTTGTTAGTAACGGCGAATCTGAAACATGTGTCATGGTGGAGACCATGTGGTTCGTTATGCATTTGATGGCTTCTCTTCGTCTTTTTTACTGGTATTTGTAGGCGCTTTTCCTTCTATATATAAGATCTTCTCATAAAGTTTCTTCAACAGCCTTCTTTATACTAATAAAAGCGATAGATCATTTAGGATAGTTCTTTGAACAACCACTTCTTGCAATGACTTTGCTGTCGACAACAACATTTTTCTACCTACAAATTTCATTAAAGAGATTATGAAGGTGGTAGGGTTTATGATTGTGGCGGAGGCTCCTCTCATCTATTTTAGGATTAAGTTATTTGTATGGTTTCTTTGTATTGTTATATATTTAGGTTTTCTTTTTGGGAACCTTTTATTTTAGGCTTGTACTTTTTATTTGTTAGTTCTAATGAAATACTATCTTCTGACAAAAGAAAAATAAAAAATGAAGCCGCCCAATATTTGGTGACAATAAAAACAAAATTCTTCCATCAAACAAAATAACAAAATATTTAAAGGTTAAATACCTAATTTGCCACGGCAGTTTTTTGCTAAAGGATCATCCAAAGACCTTAAAGTTTTTGTGGTATCATTTTTGCCCCGTAAGTTTACAAAATAGAGCAAATATGCCTCAGAAGTTTTTTTTAGGATCAAATTTGCCCCGAAAGTTTGTTTATGAGCAAATTTTTAAAAACTTCCGGGGCAAAAATGATATCAATCCAATGGTCAAGATTAACTTATGGGTATATTTGCTCCATTTTGTAAACTTTCGGGACAAAAATGATACAACAAAAACTTCCGGGTGTTAGATACTCCCTTAGTAAAACTTCCGTGACAAATTAAGACTTTAACCCAATATTTAAATACTGCCTAAAGTTTTCGAGTTGACTAAGATAAATTGGCTGGAGTGAGGCGAACGGGAATTTTTCCTAAAATAAACTTTTGGTAGGGCTTGTAATAAAGTACTTTCATTGATTCATAAACGGGATTTTAAAATTATTATTTTTCCTAATAAATGATGTCCACACATTAAAACAATTTTAAAAACCTCTTTTATAAATCACATCATTAAATTTTCAATATAAAGGTACAATTTTATGGTTACCGTGTGTATACCTAATGCTCCAATAAAAGTGAGTTAATGAGATTTAATGTTTTAAATTTTTAAGTAATTTTTGAATACAAAGTATCCATCTGGTCTTTGAATAAAATTAAATTATACTAGTAGTAATAGTAAATATTTGGGAAAAGTACCAAAGTAGTAACTTTTAGCAAAAAATGTACCAAAATAACACAGTTTTGAAAGTATTTACCTAAATAAGGCATTTTTAGAGCGATCAACTCAAAAGGGCTATACGACGACAGATCGGTGCCATAAGTGACCCTGACGGCACTAAGTGGCGTCAGGTACTCTGAAAGCGATAAAGCGTCGGGTACTGACGGCGGCGATAAGCGTCAGGGTACCTGACGCGGCGTGGGTGGAATCACTGGATGCTTAGTGTCGTCAGGGTCCCTGACGCCACTTAGTGTCGTCAAGGCCCCTGATGCCACTACCAGTGCCGTCGTACAGCCCAGCGTGACTGTACCAAAATAGCCTTACTTCGGTAAATACTTTCAAAACTGTATTATTTTGGTACATTTTTTGCTAAAAGTTGCTACTTTGGTGCTTCTCCCTAAATATTTTGGAATCTGATCCTTGAGGGGATTTTGACCAAAATAAAATTTTTTTAATTTTTTTTACTAATCTACAGTTGTTTTCAAATTAATTACCAAAATACGGTTGTTTTGGGGTTGTTCCGTGGGAGGGTACGACGAAACATCTTGTTCCGTCGGGATCGCTTTGAGGAAGCATTAGTTCCGTCGGGGCCCTAACGGAACTAATATTTAGTTCCGTCGAGCTTCGACGGAACTAAACAAGCCCCGACGGATTCCCGACGCGTAAGGATTCTGTCGCGCGTCGAGAAGTCGGGATTCTGACGGGATTCCATTTAGTTCCGTCGAGTGTCCGACGGAACTAAATGAATCTGCCCAATCCGCGTCGACCCCCTCCCCCCCCCAATCCGCGTCCGCCCCCATTTAATTCCTTCACCAGGCCCCCTCCCATTTAATTCCTTCACCCGCTCCCCCTCCCATTTAATTCCTTCACACTTGCCCCATCCCCTTCCCCAAGCGCCCCCACTCCATCCAACTCCCTTCTGCCCCTCCATCCCCACCTCCAAATTTCTCGCGCCCCCACCCCGTAAACTCTTCCCTCTCCCTCACCACACACACACACAAAAATTTCTGCACCCCCCCCCCATCCCCATCCCCACCCACGTAAAATCTTCCTCTCCTCACCACACACACACACACAAACAAATTTTCCCTCTTCCTTAACCAAAAAAAACCCACCCCCACCTCCCCCAACTCTCACACACAACCCTATTCACTTGTTCATCGAAAACTCACATTACGGGTAACATTTAAATTTTCTTCATTCTTTATTATTTATTAATTAACATTTCTGTGTAATTGGTGTTTTTTTTCCCCTTAATCTTCATTACCTCTCGATAAATCGCACGTTATGTTTATTGGGTTCTATATTCTTTCATATTTCCAATTTTATATTGTTCAATTAGGAGATTACAAAAAAGCGAAGGTTAGATTGTTAAGAAAAAATGAAAAAGAACCAATTAAAACATGATTAATGAAAACTTGAAAACGAAAAAATCACGGGGTTTTTTTTAGTTTTTGTAAAAAAACCTATTTACCATGCCAAGTAAATCATGAATTATCATAGTTTTACATTTGATAGTTAGGTTTTAAAATATTCACAAAAATTCTGTTTCATAAATTTATATTAGAGAATTTTAGTTATTGTATATGTACTTTTTAGGTCGATAAGTTACATAAAAAAGACTACAATCATTATGAAAAGGAAGGCGAAAGATACATTAAGCGGGGCAATGTATAAAAGATTTGTTACGTATGAAAAGAAAACATTAGGTATAGATTTAATAATTAATGAAAAATCCATAATTTCGAACTCCCAAAATTAAGTTAAATATCCCAACAACTTTATAGATTTCAACAAGTATTTTTAATTTATTATTATTAAGTTAAAATTTGGATAAGTCTCTAGGTATAGATTTAAAAATTAATGAAAAATCCATAATTTCGAACTCCCAAATTTAAGTTAAATATCCCAACATCTTTATAGATTTCAACACTATTTTTAATTTATTATTATTAACTCAAAATTTGGATAAGTCTCTAGGTATAGATTTAAAAATTAATGAAAAATCCATAATTTCGAACTCCCAAATTTAAGTTAAATATCCCAACAACTTTATAGATTTCAACACTATTTTTAATTTATTATTATTAAGTTAAAATTTGGATAAGTCTCTAGGTATAGATTTAATAATTAATGAAAAATCCATAATTTCGAACTCCCAAATTTAAGTTAAATATCCCAACATCTTTATAGATTTCAACACTATTTTTAATTTATTATTATTAACTCAAAATTTGGATAAGTCTCTAGGTATAGATTTAATAATTAATGAAAAATCCATAATTTCGAACTCCCAAATTTAAGTTAAATATCCCAACATCTTTATAGATTTCAACACTATTTTTAATTTATTATTATTAACTCAAAATTTGGATAAGTCTCTAGGTATAGATTTAATAATTAATGAAAAATCCATAATTTCGAACTCCCAAATTTAAGTTAAATATCCCAACATCTTTATAGATTTCAACACTATTTTTAATTTATTATTATTAACTCAAAATTTGGATAAGTCTCTAGGTATAGATTTAATAATTAATGAAAAATCCATAATTTTGAACTCCCAACATTATTATTAATGTATTATTATTAAGTATACATTAGGTATTTGTTACGTATGAAAAGAAAACATTAGGTATAAATTAGATATTTTTTTCCTACAAATAAAAGAAATATTGAAATTTAAAAGTAAAAACACATGTCTCTTAAGTGACAAACAATGTTGTACTTGTACTTTCATTTGTGGCCAAAATGAAAACTGATGTATAAAATAATAATTAGTCAAATAATTAATTAACTAATTAATTAGTGAGAAAATAATCATTAGCGACCTAATCATGTGTTGTGTTAGCATAAATTTTTATCAGTTAAATGGATGACCAACGCGGCGCAATATTGAGCCGGCCCCATAGAGTGGAGAGTTCTTTCGAGGAGGTGCGTTATCGCACACCGATCACGGTGGTGTGGAGCGAAGGAGATATCAATTGTTTGAGGCCAAGGCGAGCCTCACAGGGTCTTTGGGAGATGTCCGTGACCCGAGATCTTATGCCACTACATTTACAAGAGCACCTTATGCGTGCAGGTTTCTGGCACGTGTCTCGCATGAAGAGACCCCCG
The DNA here is from genome assembly GCA_019022615.1 of Acacia melanoxylon. NCBI lineage: Eukaryota > Viridiplantae > Streptophyta > Magnoliopsida > Fabales > Fabaceae > Acacia > Acacia melanoxylon. Next base: position 4,478,306 of record JAFJYJ010000036.1, on the reverse strand, counting down.
GTATGTTTCAAAACTCTTTATGTAGGCAATTATATGCATTCAGTTGTTTGTACATGATACGAATAATATAGGGCCTTTACATACCAGTGGTCTACTTTTATGTTGGTGCAGATTGACAGATACCTTATTTCTGCTTTGGTTGAGCGGTGGAGGCCAGAGACTCACACCTTCCATATGCCGGTTGGTGAGATGACTATTACTCTACAGGATGTAGAGGGTATTTTAGGTTTTTCCACCGAGGGTCGAGTTGTTACGTAGGACGCCGCCAACCGGGCGCAATTATGCGAGAACACATGGGTCGAACTCCACTCCTTCCGAATTGAGTTTCGGAAACATCAAGATGAGCCGGTTTGACCGTTATTGGGGCCACCTTTGGGAGGAGCACTCGGCCCATCTTCTTGTTGCGACTCGGCTTTTGTACACACATGCTTACCTCGTGCGCCTATTCGGTGGATTTTTGTTGTGTGACAAGTCCATTCGGAGGTCGCTTGCCGATATATACAACTATCAAGGGTGGTGACCTTGCGGAGACCAACATATAGTTGGGGGTCTGCTGTACTCGCTCTGTTTGTTTCGCGAGCTATGTCGGGCCACATCGCCGTCAGCTGACTAAAGACATTGGGGGTTGCTTGTTGTTATTGCGAGATATGGGCATGGTCCGAATTCCCTCTATATCACCTCCCATTCCAGAGCCGAGTGACGCAGGTGATCATTACGAATGCAGGTATGGAAGCAGTATGACTGAATAAATATTTTGGACTACTTGGTGTTGTTCAGCGATTATGTTCTGATTTGCAGGTCGTCTCACTAACGATATTGAGTAACATGGCTTGCAGGTTCAATAGTGCCGACCTGTGCTTATTGCGACGTGACCTAAAGACATATCGAATAGAGCTTGACCAGATGGGTCGAGACGATGTATGTATGATAAATTTTATGGGTGACCATACCAATAGTAAACTAATTCGTGTGATATGTGTGACCGTTTTTTACATGTACGGTGAATTGGGAGCCATATAGGGACGCGGGGTATGAGTTTATGGGTGCGAGATGTTCACGTGCGGGGAGCGGTGGAGGGCGGTGACGCCCGTGCTTTCCACATTGTTGAGATGCATCGGCCGATCGGCGCATGCGGCAATTTGGCATGCAGCAACACATCCCTGCGAAGGCCGCACGGCAAAGGGTGCACATGATCTTACCTTACGCGGCAAGGGGACCGTTGATTGGGAAATCAAGATGAATCCATATATTCAGCTATGGAACACGCGTTATGAGCGCATCGTGACTGCAGGCTGATTTCCCCGAACTCGGAGTACATGGCTTGGTTCTTCACACACACTAGACGGTATATGACGAGGCAGGTCGCCAGGCTGGGTCATGTGGTACGTATTGATCTTGTTTCCGTTTTTGATCTTATTACTTTAATCTTAATTTATTAAACTTGTTTAAGTGCGGATTGACGGAGTAGAGTGGATTTGGTGGATGAATTCTCCACAGTTTACTTCTCAATTCAACAACAGCGAGGTTCAGAAGGTATGTGACCAGTTACTGCGAGCACTGAGAGAGTTTGGCCGTGTTGCAGAGCCTGGGCCTAGCGCACCAAGTGGTCTCTTAGTCGGTGTACCGGATCCCGCTTTAGAGGTCCCGCCCGGTGCAAAGGAGGGACGTGGACTGGGTCAACGACGACCACGGCACGAGATGGAGGCATATCAGATACCACAGGTTGGTCCACGTGGCAGGGGTGTATATAGACCTCTTGCATGGCCCGATATGACCTATACTCCCGTTCCTTGGTACCCAGAGGAGATCCCAGCACAGGTGCCTCCACAGGTACATGTACCGATCCCTACTTACCCACTGGTACAGACGATGCACGCTCCGGAGACACGGGGACCGTACTCGTATCATTGGTCTTCACGAGTTCCCGGGCCGGCTTTCCCACATTCAACCCTTACCACCGGCTGGACATGGTTTTGTTGCATATCGGCCTCCACATGGCTTTCCGGCTTCCCGGCTGGACACGGTTTCACCGCCTTGTTCCTCCCATCCGGACGGGGTCTTAATGAGGCCGGATCTAGTTCTAGTCCATACATGGCGGGAGATCACACATCCGCGCCGGAGGTGACCATTCGATGACTTAATACGGGCCGCCGAGGATTTCAATTTCATGCCCAATCCCGATTACCTTACTCCTCCCTGAGCGTCTTAGTTTATGCCGTCTCTGCATGGATTATTGTACTATGTCATAGTTTCATGGATTACTGTATTTTACTGTTAACGTTTAGTTTTCATGGCTAATCACTATGTCATACTACCCTCGTGTTATATATTATGTCATAAATAATGTTGCTCTTGAACGTCACTGAAAAAATATATTTAAAAATCAAATGAAACTATAAGCACAACTGTATAAAAAGCTATCAAATAAATTTATGAGAACATGCAGGTTACTTTTTCCTTAAAATCACTACATCTCCTTTGAAGGAATTTGAAAGCAAATTTGAACTAATTAGGCGTGCGTGTTGTAGGACATGATCGCCTATTATGTCCAAACTGTTTACATATCCTACATCTAATTCGACTGGAGCTAGGTTGGCCCTCCACCTCATCCATTTCATTGCGAATGCGTGTAGATTGAGGGCGCCCTTTACCACGCAATTTTGATTCATCGGGGATAATCTTTGGTCCGGGAACGGGTGGTATTCCTTGCTCTAGCTCCTCCTCATTGTCAAGTTCATCTACCATATAATCATATTTTGCTCCATGCGCAACAGTTGGTTGTGTTGGCCGGGGTGTAGCAACATGAGTCATATCATTTGACTGCAGGAGTCCATGAGTCGGTATTGGTATACCCTCGTCTGGCATCTCAATATCTACATATAACTCAAAATTCGGAGGACGTAGAGTTTTCGATGAATGTTTGAACAAATACATCTACATCTTCATCATCGAATATCTCAAAACCCACATATTTTAGGTTTCCACAAGGAACTCTACCCGTCACACGAGGATATCACCGATTTTGTTGCGGCTTTAACTTTCGACGAATCTTTTCATATAAATCTTGAAAGACATGCCTCGAACAATATACATTCCTCTTTTTTCACCTTCAAAGCTTAATCCGTTTGCACCTATACTTTTTGAACCATTATAATATACAAATGATCGAATTTGACTCATTTTTTGCAAAAAAAAAAAAAAAATGTAGAAATAGAATGAAGAAGATAGAGGACGAAGAGTTTTCAGATGAGGGAAGGAGTCACCGATGAAGGAGGCTTTACGAGTGAATAAAGAAGCTAAATAGGAGGGAGTGAGCTTTGTGTGCACAGATGAATTGAATAATGGTAAGGAAGAGGGAAGGGATTATGTGTGAGCTGGGGTTTTTTTTGGTTAAGGAGGAGGGGGTGGGGGCTAGTGTGTGTGAGAGTTTTTGGGAGGGGAGGTTCTGTTAAAATATTCAGGAAGGGGGAGGGTTGTGGGGGTCAAGGAGGAGGCTTTGTGTTTAAATAAGGTCGGAAGAATAAGGGGGGAGGGGTGGGGAAGGGTTCAAAATAATTGGGGGAGGGGGCCGGTGGGGGTTTAATTTCATTTGGGGGGGCGGGGATTACGACGCGCGGTGGGGTTTAATTTCATTTGGGGGCGGGGATTCCCGACGCGCGTCGGGGAATCCTGCGAGATTTGTTTAGTTCCGTCGGGACCCCGACGGAACTAAATGGAATCCCGACGCGTGTCAGGATTCCTGACGCACCCTGACACGCGTCAGGCCACATATAGTTCCATCAGGGTCCTGACGGAACTAATATTTAGTTCCGTCAGGGACCCTGACGGAACTAGTACTTCCGTCAGCCCCCCTGGCGGAACAAGATGTTCCGTCGTACCCTCCCACGGAACAACCCAAAACAACTGTATTTTGGTAATTAGTTTGAAAACAACTGTAGATTAGTAAAAAAAATTTAAAAAAAAATTATTTTGGTCAAAATCCCTATCCTTGAGCAATAAAAATGGATATTTTATTGAATTTCCCAATTTCTAACTAAACCGGCCATAGTCGGCTAAAGCACGCCATCTTTACACGTCATCTTTCCCCTCTTCTACCTGCCGACTGGAATCGCGAAGACTAGAGCTTGGAAGCCACATCCACAAGTCAAGTTCGATGCTTTTTTTCTCTCCAAGTCTCTCAGAGCACTTCTCAAATCCCCATCTCAGATCGACAACATAATTTCGCCTTCAACATCTTCTCCAGATGGATCTAGCCCCAGAAGAGCTTCAATTCTTGAGAATCCCTGATATCCTGAGAGAATCAATCTCAATCCCCAAACGATCCCCAAAAACCTTCTATTTGATCACCGTTGCCCTAATTTTCCCTCTTTCCTTCGCAATCTTAGCTCACTCCCTCTTCACTCACCCTATCCTCGCTCAGCTTCAATCCCCTAATGACGATCCGTCTCAGACTCCTCACGAATGGACCCTCCTCCTCGTTATTCAGTTCTGCTACCTCATTTTCCTCTTTGCTTTCTCTCTCCTCGCCACCGCCGCCGTGGTTTTCACCGTCGCATCTATCTATACCTCCAAGCCGGTGTCCTTCTCCTCGACTTTATCTGCAATCCCGAAGGTTTTAAAGCGATTGTTCATCACTTTTCTCTGGGTATCGCTCTTGATGTTCGCTTATAACTTGGTATTTGTTCTTGGCCTGGCAATGATGATCATAGCAATTGATACCCATAGCACCGTTATGTTCTTCTTCGCCTTGATTGTGCTCCTCGTTCTGTTCTTGGTTGTTCATGTGTATATCACTGCTTTGTGGCACTTGGCCAGCGTGGTATCGGTTCTGGAACCAGTTTATGGCTTTGCGGCGATGAAGAAGAGTTATGAATTGCTTAAGGGGAGGATCAAGTATGCTGCTTTTCTTGTGTTCGTTTATTTGACCTGTTGTGGAGTGATCGCTGGCATATTCAGCGCCGTTGTTGTGCACGGTGGAGGTCATTATGGGATCTTCACACGGATCGTGATTGGAGGATTCTTAGTGGGCGTATTGGTGATTGTCAATCTGGTTGGGTTATTAGTGCAGAGCGTGTTCTACTATGTGTGTAAAAGTTACCATCATCAAGGGATTGATAAGATTGCTCTGCATGATCATCTTGGTGGCTACCTTGGAGAGTATGTGCCTCTGAAAAGCAGCGTTCAAATGGAAAATTTGGATGTATGATGCAGGGAGAGTTTAGGGATAGAAAACTGAATTTACATGGAATGTAAGTTCATTTATGTATCCTGTAATGAATTAGTGTAGAATGTAGGGGGAGACTTTACAAATTGTTGTATTGATTTTGAAACTGTGCAGTGTTTTCACTTGTTTCGTTGATAGCTTGTCCTGCATATTGCATACTCTCAGAGAATAATGTGATATTAATTTTAATGGTACTTCGTCAATTTATGGGTTCTGGTTTTTGCTTGCGATCTCTGATCCTAAGTTTTAATCCCTGAAATATCCTTTTTTTACAATATCAGGTAATATCTTAGGAAACCTTGCTTTGTGTCTAGAGAGTACTTTTTTGTTTTGGTAATTGGACTTCCTTCTTTGTCATGGACTCTTGGAAGACCCAGCCTTTTTCTATGTTACAGCTTCTTTGTTTTTTCTTCTGTTTGGGGTTGCTCTTTGTTTTTTTTTTTTTTAAAAAAAAAAAAAAATACTGGTGCAATATTTATGCAGTAGGTTATTTGGAAGTCGAAAATACACCAAATAACATTTTATGAAGGTGACCTTCCTGATTTGTGAATAAACATTGGTGCATTGGTTATATGGAACATTGTAAATTATTCTGCCAGAGAAGGAATATGAGAACTGAGGAAAGACCTGAAGAATCAATTCAGTGAGACTGTCTTGTAGAATGGTATTAAATTCATGGTAGAGTCAAGTGAGAAAATTTCTAAATGATCTATTCCTTGGTTTTGATAGTCCTAGTTGGAATCTAGTGGTTCTTGTATATGGTGTCCTTTATCGTAGAAAATATTCACTTCTACTGCAATTAAGGCATTTTACTATTTTAGGGTTCCTCTTACAAACTTTAAGAGTCTAGTTTAAGGATTAGTTTTAGAAGTAATGGAGAGAGTCTGGCCTCTCAAAAGCCAGGTGTCCATTTGGTTTATCTTCTTTCTTTCTTGTTTTATCTGTTATGCTTTGTAATTAGTGTTTGGATGAAGGGCCTTGTAACTCTTTTCACATAAATGATCATCTAGCTTTTTCATCAGGAGGAATATTTTTGGAGGACCAAACTTGAGTTGTTAGGCGCCCCCTTCTAGTACATGGCAAAAGCCTGTCCCTGATTTGGGAATCAAGTGCATTTTATAATCCTCTTCCATTGCCTAATTGCTTGCAAATACTTCAAATTTGAGCTTTCAAGGCATGTGTGTACTCAGTACTGCTGTATTATGACATTGCTGCAATGTTTTGGACTGTTTCTTTAGTTAAAGATTTGTGGGATCATTGAATCAAATTCCATTATGCTGTATGAGGTTATGCCTGGGTTGAGAAGAAATGGAGAGTGAAAAAGGGAAAGGAAGGGCACGTTCTATTTAAATTTAAACCAAAGAAAATATCAAAAATTGGAACTTTTCTTTCTTTTCTATCATGCTGCTGAATTTGATTAGACCCTAATGAGGGATTTTTTCTCAATTTTCCTTATATAATAATTGTATTTGATTTAAGAAAAACAGGAACCCTTCCTCTACCTTGATTTCTTCTGCATGCTAGATGGGATAACTGAATATATTAGTTAGGGCACACTTGGTGACTGCCTAATGGTGTCAACTTTCAACTCTGCCTATCTGTATGTCGCTTGTAGGAGAAAAAATTGGTTCCAAGTATAAATCATTTGTAGGGTTAATAATGACATTTTCCCCAATTTTACCCTTATCCAATTTCTATTGGAAAGAAAGCCGTAAGAGAGGTGAAAATGACTCTGTAAATGTAGAAAGAGACAAATTTTAATAAAGGCAATTTTAAGAAAGCCGTAAGAGAGGTGAAAATGACATTTTCCCCAATTTTACCCTTATCCAATTTAATGCATTCTTTAATATTATTTGTGTTTAAATATAAGTTACTTGTACCACATTTGGTACATTTTCGCATATCAAAATAGATAATAAAAAAATCATTTGTTCTTAACTTTTTATTTTGTAGAAGTGCACCAATGCGATGCTATTCTAGTCCTATATATAAAGCAGGTAGAGCTTTTCTTTGTTCTATTTATGAGGGTACCTTGTGAAAGTTTTGATATGAATATACAATTTAACCATTCACTTATTATTGTGTTGATTTTGTTTTTATTTGGTAATCTTATGTATACCTTCAATAGGTGTAGATTCTAAAAATTGTTGAATTTTATGACAGAGTTAATGAGATTTAATGTTTTTTTGGTTTGTGTGAAAAATATTGAGAGTGTCATGTAAAGAGGACTAGAGGCGTATATGACTAGCATAAGCATCTATTTTGAATAAGAGGGGCAGACACTAATAACATGAGGGTCACAAACAAGATCAAACACGCAACATTCAACTTTCCTATACCACTAGCTAATAAGTCCCTTGGTAGAAGCATAAGCATCTTTTAAAACCCCTTCTTTCTTTTTCTTTTTTTTTTGTTATCCATCTGGTATTCAGAGTTTTGTCCTGACTAATCCGAATTTGACCCGGGTCGTGCATCTAGCTATGGTGGGTGAGTCTCCCAACATTTTTTTTCTGCATTTATAAGGCTAAAAACCCCATTTTTATTCTGTAGAATTGCCCCTTTTAATGTCTACACTGACTTTTCTAACGATAGTGATAAATGGGAAGGATGATGTTGAGGATGATTCTCGTTGCAAATCCCAATGTTCTGTTTTGTTATGAGTCAATGAGGAACCATTGGACTTTTCCTTCATCTTCGAATGTGAAATAAATTTTAAGGGGACAACACAAAACCTAGGCACCACTCCAATAACTTCCTCGCGTTTTGGACGCCGACAATATGGACTGGAGAAGAGAAAAACAAGATAAAAATAATATATTTTTGGGAAAAGTATTTCTCCAGTCATTGGAGATAAGTTTATCTCCAGTGACCCCTAAAATTACATCGTTTTAAATTAATGAAGGGTGTGTTTGTAATTTTAAGTGAATTAATGAAGGGTGTTTCGGTAAAATTTATATGATAAAAAAGTAAACAAAATTACAGAAACACCCTTCATTAATTCAAAACGACGTAGTTTGGGGGGTCACTGAAGATAACTTATCTCCAATGACTGGAGAAATCCTTTACCCGTATTTGGTGATGATAAAGTGATTTTCTTGGAAAGCAAGTTAGGAAAGAGTTGTTTTTAAAGAAATTATTCTTTTATTTTCCTTTCCATTTTGTGCAAATTGCACAATAGGGATGCAATTTGTTGAAGCATGCAACCATGTGATATATATATATATATAAAAATTTTATATTAGGAAAAGGAGCTCCATTTTTTAATCCAAGTGTGAGTAGGGAAAAATATCCTCGAGATGTTTACGCAGACACTTAACTCAACCTTAATAACCAACTCTAGAATCAAAGCCCTCCGTTTGATGAGAGTGTCTAACCCCTTTAAAGTTGAAGCCGGGTGCAACCCCTCCGTTTGATGAAAGTGTCTAACCCCTTTAAAGTTGAAGACGGGTGCAACCCCTCCGTTTGATGAGAATGTCTAATCCTTTTAAAGTTGAAGCCGGGTACAATCGTTTGATGTTGAGGGAAAAAAATTTCTGATCCTTGATTATTTTCTCCGCAACCGTGTGATGTTGAGAAAATAATCAAGGATCAAAATTTTCCCCCAATAGGGATAGAGCAAGAGACGACTCTGGGACCTATTTTGCCTCTTAGTTCATTTGCACTCGATTTTCCATTTTGCTTTGACTCTCTGGCCTTCCCAATTGGACCTTGACAATTCAGCTTTTCCATGCAGTTACGCGCTTGTTACTGCGCATTTGGATTTGAGTTACAGCATTATTGAATTGATATCTGTCTTCATCACTTCGTTGACTTTGTTTGGTTTCTGGAGCTGATGAAGCTGAGCCCACGGCTTCTATAGCAATCGGCGGCGTCGATCCCGGTGGGGTTGAAATTAGTCGGTGAGATTTTTCTTCCGATAATAATCACTCGGTGAGAATTTACGTTGGGATATTTTGTACTACCAGCTCCTAGATCCTAAATCTAAAGGGTCCCCATTCCCGGCTCATCAAAGTGATCAGCAATATTATGCCATGTCCATGTTTTTGTGTTTGATTTAAATTCGAAATTTCGGATTTTTAAATAATAAATTTATTTATATGAAAAGTGATAGTTGTAAGATTATCCTTACTTTTAATTTTATATATAATAAAATAAAATTTTATTTTAAATTAAATTAAATACCGTTCAAAATCAACGGTGAAGATAGATGATGATCACATTTTTTCTTAAAATATAAAATCACATTTTTACTTATTAGAGTGACGAGGATAAAATGTGTTCCCATCCTAATTCTAATGGACCCTTTTTAGTAAGATTTTACTGTTTATCCAAAAAAAAAAAAAACGCTAGATATGTTGTGGCATTTAGCTTGTATGGGATTATGTTTGAGGTTTCTAAAAGTATTTATTTATGTAAATTGAGATAAAACTATTCTTACATATTTTCCTCATATATATTGTAAACGACGATTAAAAATTTACTTTTAAAAGCTCCAATCGTCATTTAAAGGATTAAGGTGTAGATTGACCAATAAAGTATTAGGCCAGGAGCACCCAGCACAAAAAACAATTGAAAGGATCATAAGTACCAAAAAACAATTAAAAAGTGTCAATTATCACAATTCCGTTACAACTAAACTAACGTCGTTGGGTGTCAATTGAAGATGTCCACGTGTCTGGTGAGAGGATTGAAGGATAAGAATGTGAGTCCTTTGCTTCCTTTCACATCGCCAGAAATGCTCCCAGATACTCTTTCATCACTGAGCCCAGACAAAGGAGACTAAGAACCAGAATCTCGGACTACGTGGCCGTGAGCTTCGAAGATGAGAGGGAAGAGAACACAACCCTCGACCATCAGTTTCAGCTACCACCTCTGTCAAACCAACACCAGTGGCGGACCCAGAATTTTAATGACAGTTTGGGGGGCCAAAAATTTTGATGCCGAGGGCATAACTTATTTTGTGAGGAAATAAATAGGAAAGACAAAAATTTCTAACACCCAAAGCAAAACACACAAATTCTAACTTAAGCTTCGCCACATAAAAGCAGAGCATTGTTGGCAACTGTAAATACAACAACTATAATTTACTTTAATTCGAAACCCAAAAATTGCAAACACAAAATCAAGCTCTCAATGACAAAGCCAAAAGCAAAAATTTTGGAATTCAGAGTTGCAAGGTGACGAGAATGGTGGACCTTACGGAGGATATCTTCGGGATGAACAAAAGAATCAGCTTTCATAGATTGGGATTTGTGGAGGAAGAAGAGATGGAGAAAAAAGGGGCTTTACCAGAGGAAGTTGGTTGGAGATGAAGGTTGAAGAAACTAGAAAGGTGATGTTGAATGGAATATGAAACCTTCTCAAAGGTTTGAACGAGAACCTGTAATTTTAGCACTCACTATGGAAAATCAAAGTTCTGGCGACTTCTCCATCAACCACGCCGACAAATGATCTCTCTCTCTCCACCACTAGCTTTGTTCTTTCTCTTCCATAATCATAGTATTTGCCCTCTCTCCCGTCGACAATGACAAAGATGTTGCCATAGAAGATAAACCCTCGTTTTCAAATCGCTTTCCAGATCGGTTTCGCCTTTACATCCTCGATCGCGTATTCCACTTTTGTAGTGGAGCTCCAGCGACGCTGAGAAGGTAAAGGAATGGAGGTGGTCGTAGTGTGTTGATGGGAGAATCTCACCGGTGGTGATGAAGGTGAAGGAGTCGCTGGCGAGGAAGGAGAGAGGCAAAGAGAGAGGTATGAGGATCGATGGATTCCTAGCTTTGACCCAGCTTGCTTCTCTTTTCTTTTTTCCTACTAACACGTGTATGCTACACCTTTCTTCCCACTATGCCACGTCAACAATTTCAGTCAAAGTCTTCCCCTACTAATTATTTAAACGGCCGTTAGTTTAGTTGTGATCGAATTGTGACAATTGACAATTTTTAATTGTTTTTTGTACTTATGGTCCTTTCAATTATTTTTTATGTTGGTTGCTCATAACCTAATACTTTATTGGTGCACCTTAACCCTTATTTAAAACAAGCACAGTTTGTGTGATGCAATAGATGCGCTCTTTGAGTAAAGTGGCATTATGGCATCAGCAAGATTGATCTAACGGCTAATTTTAAAAGCTGCATATCTCTTTTTCTTTTTGCAGGAGCAGAGAATCCGAATTTTTCAGGGCATGTATTATATCACTCGCTCCCTAGTCGCCACTCGCTAGCTCCAACGGACCTTTCAAGGAGGAATCCAGTATTGAAGCAAAAGGTTTTTTCCTTTCTTTCTCATATTCTACTTGTCACCGCACTGTGAGAAGCAGATTTAGCCTTCGAATTCGAGCTCACCAGGCAGTACCAAACTACTCAGAGCTGCGCAGGTTCGGTTTTCGGTCTTTTAAACTATTTTTTGAATCATCGATTGTTCTTCGAATGAGGTATTCTGGTCTGATACTCCTCTCATCTTTTCCATGGTTGTATTTAATTGCGAAAAGCTAAAATAAAGTAAAAAAATGTGACACTGCATAGTTTTGTTTGGATGCATGAGTCCAGATGAAGCTGGTGAGAGAGGAAGAGAATGCAAAAGGGCTAGAAGAATTTGCTTATCAGTGTTTTCCTTGGCCTTTGTCTATTTCTTATACCATGTTGCTCTAATTCCTTTTCTACTGTATTTTTTTTTTGGGCCACAAGAGTCAATTTTATTAAAACTGTATTTTGTTTTTTGAAAAACAATCTGTTTCTTTACTCTTGACATTATTTCCTCATATTGGCTGCTAGTTTTGGTTTTTCTTTATTATTAATAATACTTGGTAACTGGCAAGTTTGAAGAAAATTTGGAGTGGCTGTGCTTTCTTAAATTATGTTGCTTTGGTTGGTATCTGTTTTATATTCCTTTGTTGACATTCCTTGTGTGCTAGTTTTATATATGAAGAATTGCTTGCTGCTTTAAGTTTCAATTACAATGCTTGTTTTGGGACTTAATGGGTATGTAAAACAAGACTTCTTATACAGATTATTAACAGTTCTTTGCTTTTTAGGGCTGATCTTAATTTGCAATGGCTGCTTCTACCTCTCTTTTCTCCAGCATGATGCATAAAGAGGCACCTGCTCTGAATATATTAAAACACTCTAAAGATTCATTATGCTGTCATTGGAATATCTCATACAAGTCACTTAATCATTTGAAGCCAATGTCACAGAGAAACCGCATCCATTGTCAGGCTCTGAAAATTGAACACCCATCATCCTTGTCAGTGGGGCAGAAATTTCAGCTTGATGATGTTATTGAAGCACAACAGTTTGACAGAGACACTCTAAATGCCATATTTCAAGTTGCACGAGAGATGGAAAACATTGAGAAGAATTCACCTGGTAGCCAACTTTTAAAGGGTTATCTTATGGCTACCCTGTTTTATGAGCCTTCTACTAGAACCAGACTTTCATTTGAGTCTGCCATGAAAAGATTAGGTGGTGAGGTTTTAACAACTGAAAATGCAAGAGAGTTTTCATCGGCAGCCAAAGGAGAGACACTGGAAGGTGAAGTTTGTACTTTACTCTTCAAGTTCCTCATGGATGTTTTTTTCGTATGGTTCTCATAAATATTTGCTTGCAGATACAATAAGAACAGTTGAGGGTTACTCTGATATAATTGTTATGAGGCACTTTGAAAGCGGTGCTGCCAGAAGAGCTGCTGCTATAGCTGGCATTCCAATGATCAATGCAGGGGATGGTCCTGGGCAGCATCCCACCCAGGTATGCCTGAAATTGACAGGGTATAGGATACTGCAGCAAATTTATGCTTCAAAAAGAATGACACAGAGACCAGACAAACAATAGGTTGTTCTGCTAGGAAAACCAGTTTAGGCTACTTATCTCTCTTTTTTTCTTGTCATAGCTTCATCCTTCTATTTCTCCAAAGGGTCTTACCTTTTAAAGTAAAGATTGACCCAGGACCGGAGATATAACAGTTCTTTTGGAATGAATAACCTTGAAGGTCAAAGTCTGAGTCTTTACTTCTACTTATAGGAGTATGAGCTGTGTCCATTTGATCTGAGGACCTAGAGTCAATACCAGAGAGGAATATCGCTATGTATCCATCTTCAGAGAGAAATTAATTTATGATGAGGGAGTTTTATGGCCCTTGCTGTGGAATGACAAAAGTTTATATGGCAAATGTTGCACTCAGAGACATTGTTTTAGGCAGCTTTCCACCTCGCTTAAAACTTTCCACTTTACTCTTTCTTCTTCAGGTCTTTTATGTGTGTGTTGATATAGAAGACTGAGATTGTAACTAATTGTAACTTTTCGGTAAGTCTTGAGTGAGTCGTACGTTTTAAGAGCCATTATGAATTATATATTAAGGACTTGCTTTTTACAGTGTTTCAATTACCTTTTCTATTCTTCTAAGGATGATTATACGTGTTGTGAACCAAGGAAAAACACCTGGAAGCAGTTTTCCCTTTTCACTTGTTTTTATACTATTTTCCTCTTAGATATTTGAGGTATATTTAATGTAAGGTCTTGTGTTATGTTGTGATTCAAGGTATAAATGAAGTGCTATGTTGTATGGTCATTGACATGAATAAAAATGTCCTGTTGAGTTTGAAACACATGTCAGACACAACGCAACTTTATTTTGAACTATTTCTTCATAGTTTGTATGTGAAGTTCAGATAAACATGTTACTGCTTTTTCAAACTACACAGGCACTCTTGGATGTTTACACCATTGAGAGAGAGATAGGAAAGCTTGATGGAATAAAAGTTGGGCTTGTGGGAGATCTTGCTAACGGAAGAACAGTTCGCTCACTTGCATACTTGCTTGCCAAGTACAATGATGTGAAAATCTATTTTGTCTCTCCTGATGTAGTTAAAATGAAGGTACTTGTTTATCATACTTTAATTTTTAATTCAGCGCAAATAAGGTTTAGGGAAGTTGCTTACTTAATGGTTTCATGATAATTATATTTTGAGCAAATTAACATATTTGGATCCCAAAATGATATCCCCTATTTTAAAAACCTTCAAAGAGTATTTCACCTTCAATATTATTTTCACTTTCACATAAAAAGCTTTTCAACAGAGATAGATGGCATAGTCTTATGAGAAAGTTGATCTGGTTGTTAAATGCCCAACTCTGGCACTGAAATGTGTCATGGGAAAGCACAATGTCACCTAAGTTAGCTATAACTTGCTGTTTTGGTACTCTGTTATGACATCTAGGTATTTAACAGTTATATCCACATGTTAGACCATTTCATGCATTTCTTTAAATTGTCTTAATATTGAAGATGTTGCACTCAAGGGAACTGAAGGATCAAATTGAAACAGAGTGTATTTTTAGAGGCTGAAACGTTGATGCACTCTTGTATGTTCTCTTGTAGGACGATATAAAAAGCTATTTGACATCAATGGGAGTGGAGTGGGAAGAAAGTGCTGATTTGATGGAAGTGGCTTCTGAGTGTGATGTGGTCTATCAAACTCGCATTCAAAAAGAGAGATTTGGTGAGAGGATTGACCAATATGAAGAGGCCAGAGGCAAGTATATTATAAATAAGGATGTTCTCAAAGCGATGAAGAAGCACGCAGTGGTGATGCACCCTCTTCCAAGACTTGATGAAGTAAGCATGCTCTATTAAGTGTTTGATTCTGATCATACCACTTTTTAGGGACCTAAACAGTATTTCTTTATATTGTTATTAACTATTTTCTAACAAAACACTTAAAGGAATTCACTTCAGTCTTGTCCTTCACTTAAAGTAAGCATGCTCTATTAAGTGTTTGATTCTATCATACCACTTTTTAGGGACCTAAACAGTATTTCTTTATATTGTTATTAACTATTTTCTAACAAAACACTTAAAGGAATTCACTTCAGTCTTGTCCTTCACTTAAAGTAAGCATGCTCTATTAAGTGTTTGATTCTAATCATACCACTTTTTAAGGACCTAAACAGTATTTCTTTATATTGTTATTAACATATTTGCTAACAAAACACTTAAAGGAATTCACTTCAGTCTTGTCCTTCACTAAATGGCTTCTGATTTTGTTCATGCAGATCGCAGTGGATGTTGATTCTGATCCCAGAGCTGCTTACTTCAGGCAGGCCAAAAATGGTCTATACATTCGGATGGCCCTTTTAAAACTCTTGCTTGTTGGGTGGTAAGGCTGCTTTCTTCTTCAAAACCAATCGTGATGCTGATATGATAATTGAACCTTTTTTTTTTTTTTCCGCTTTGAAGTCTCCCTGTATTTTCTTTTTCTTGAATTTTAAATGTGTTGCTTACAAAACATGCTAACTGAAAGGTGTCAAAGAGGGGAGAGATTAACTGGTGAATAAATCTATCACTCAAACTCCAATTTCTTGTTAGCTAAGAAATTCTCCTTTCGTGGAAGTATCGAGGGAGAATATCATTTAGGCCCCAATCAGGAGAATTAATATATTGATAAGTCTCATAAATTGTCAATGGTAGCTCTTCATTTGTCAATAGGGTCTTTTATGATATTATTTTTCATAGTTGGGACCTTAACGTTCCCTTGTTTTAAATTATTGACTCTCTATCCATATCAAGCACACTTTTGTTTTTTCCAAATCAATCGCTTGCATTGTTATTAAATTCCTAGTAAGTTAGTTTACACAAATTCATTGAGTGGAGGCCTAAAATATTAGCCCTTTAGTGGACCAATGGAGGATTCTTACTTGGGTATATGGAAATAAAATAGTGTGATTAATTAATTTATGGGGTTTCCATAAGGGTATTTAATTTGTAAATACCACATGATCTTTTAATTGATGGTGACCCTTTTGAAATCATTTATACTCTCTTTCGATCATTAATATAAGATATATTTACTTAATTTAATTAAATTAAGGAAGCTAGTTAACTTAATTAATGGTGACCTTTTGAAATCATTTAGTTTATTTCAGGGGTTTTCATAAGGGTATTTAATTTGTAAATACCACACGATCTTTTAATTAATGGTGACCCTTTTAAAATCATTTATCCTCCCTTATATCCTTAATATAAGATATATTTACCTAATTTGATTAAATTAAGGAAGTTATTTAACAGAGTTAATATGATATGTATTTTCTAAAATACTTTATTCATCTTCTTTAATTATTCATTCTCTCTCCTCGTTGATTACTTTTTAGGGAGTGTTAATAGAGATAAATTAGGAAAAAATTGACAAAAATGGAAAAGATGTCTTATATTTAAAATTAAGATTAACTCTTTAAATATGTCTAATATTTTGATGATAGAAAGGAGTATCATTTATGGTCTAAGTGGCTTACATCTTAATTCCATTTCTCGTGGCTTTTCTCACATGCCTACCCCACGTTACAAGATTGAATTTAAAAAAAAAAAAAAAAAAAGACCCCGTACGTATTTGATTTCAATGAGATCTAACTGATATTGTTAATTAATCAGTTATTATTATTTTACATTTTAATAATAAGAGTTTGAGTTTGAATTGGCAAAGACAACAATGGACTAGGGTTTGGTGGTGTTTGATATCTTCCTACTTAAATAATCAGAAAAAAGGCGCACCATACAAATAATGTTTTTAAATTAGATAAGCATTGAATCAATAAAAATGTTAGTTTAAGTGCTATTTGGATATCCAAAATCACTTTTTAATTATTTTTATGTTATTCAAGACAAAAATTTCCTCACTTATTTATTTTATATAGCAAAATTAATTCTAAAAAAATGAAATGGTAATTAAAATGATCATAACTAATTAATATATTTTTAAAGTCATATGTGAAGGTGTGCGGTAAATACTAATTTTAATGAATTATATTATTCCATTATTTATATCTAGATATTTTAATATTATAGATTATATTTTTAGTTCTCTAATCTATATAGAGTTAGGAATTAGGGCCGGGTCGGTCTTTGAAGTGCTAGGGCTTAAAAGGCCAAAACATTTGTTGTTCAAGGCTTGCCCTGAGAGTATGCGGGCTAAAGCCGGCCCTACAGGGTTGAAATCTATTTTTTCTAAATTTTAACTATTTTTCCTATGTTTTTTTAAAATAATATAATTAGTAAATTACAACAATTAAAGTTTTAATTTATCAAATAAATGTTGTTAATATTAAGGTCTAAACAACATGCAGCATACACCAAACAACCAATAACTACAAAAAGAGCATAAGAAGGCGAGACTCTTGCCCTAAACAACAATGAGTATAATGATTATCATTTTAATCTTCTTCATCACTATCATCAATTTAAAAACCATTTGATTGTGCTTCACTTCGAGTAGTAGGCTTTGCTTTATGGATAAAAATACCAAGAATTTCTTCTCTCCCTACTCATGAATTTTATATATAATCTTTATTTGCAAAAATAATAAACAAAATCATAAAATAATATATTATTATGTATTTGTAATAAATGGATAAATAATTTTATAATAAAAATAAAACACATATAAATTTATTTAAATATATTTAATTTTATGTGAATTGCCGATGCCATGTACCCGGTTATTGAGTACAAATAAGAGCTTGAACATTACATGGAAGAATGAAACTTCTATATTTTGTTAGAACACATGAACCAATACTGAAAGCTAATTCATTGGCTACTGTAGTAATAATTGGAATGCTCAAAATATCAGTTGTCATCTTTGAAAAAATTGGAAATCGTTGTTGATTGTTCTTCCACCAGTTCAAGACATCTAATTCTTTCCAAATTATCAGCTTCAATATTGGTTCTTCCAAATAAGTCTTCAATTCAAACTTATTCATGAAAGAATGATCCATACTCGCATAAATATCTTGATGATCCTGCATCATTACAAAACATTCTAGTAAATACTAGTTTGATACCCAGCAAATTTAATTGGCACTAAAAAAAATTAACAAGCCTAACGTCGGCCCCTCTAAGCCCCCAGCCATATAGGGCTAGCCCTTTTATGCCTGACTTTATTTGAAAACTCCATTTTATAAGTTTGGCTTTTGAAGGGTCATGGTTTAAACGGGCTCAACTTGATTTCCCGGCCTAAATCTAAACATGGTTATCTTAACAAAAAAATGTTGACATTAAAATTTTAAATAGCGCTATTATCATCTTTGGTTCCTCAAATTTGCTCTAATTTTAGTTTTGATTCCTCAAGTTTCAAATCATAGGTTTTAGTCCTTCAAGTTTCATTTGATTTAAAACATTAGTCTCTACAACTCAATAAAAACTTGAATCATTTTGCCCCTATTTAGATCAAAACCAATGGTTTAAAACTTGAGAAACCAAAATCAAAATAAAGATAAACTTGAGGGATAATAAATGGTATTAAACCTTTTAAATATTGAAAAAAATATTTTATAAATGATGATATATTAAGTTCAATTTTTTAAAACAATAGAAATTGGCACAAAACAATCGTTATTTGATATCAACATTGTTAAGGTTAAAAGACATACTAATACTTATTGACAAAAAATGACATATTAATATTAATAATTTATAAAATGAAGAGAGCATGCTCAAAAAACTCATATAAAGTTAATAATTAAAAAAAATGTACTTTTTGCCTTTAGTTGAATGTACCAATAGAAGATAGTGTTTTAATGTTTGCTCATAAATGCCTAACAATAATACCCTTTTCACGAGGACATGAAAACGAAAACCTCAATCTTTTTTCCAATATGAAGTAAAGTTTTGTGCCAAAAAAAAAAAAAAAAGATAGCCAAACATTATTATTGTCAAATATGAGGCAACACAAAAGTTCAAATTTTAATTGATAGTCATCATTAAACTTTTCTTCATTTCCAAATATTTAATAATTAATTATAGTTTCATATATCTTCTTTCATTTATTCTTATATAATGACGCCATTTTGAATGAAGGAATAGAATAATATGTTGTGCACAATTATAAAATTGAAGAATATATTCTTAAATTATTGAAGAACCTTATCCAAAATAACATCTTTATCAAGTGTAGATCTTGCATGTGAATAAGAAAATTATTGATTTTTTTTTTAATCGTTCAATCACTTTCACCCTAGGCTCTCAAATTATTATAGTATTTTTAATATGCACAACGAATTTAAATTGAGATTAATAAAATGAATCCTAAAAACAATGTATGAAAATGCAATACAGGTCAACTGATCATAGTAGTATTTTTTTATTATTATTATCTTAATTATAAAGAACAACATAGCATCTAACTTTTTTCTTTGCAAACCTATATATCTGGTCATCTAAATTTACATCAATTTTTTTTTTTAAACTATATTTTTTAGTGGGTTTATCATTTATCATATCGCCACTGATATAAGATTTTGTCAAATCATCTTAAAACTACGTTGTTTTGTTTTAGGAGTTAGAGGAATTAATTAAAAGTGTTTTGTTATTTTTGTTTTTATATTTATTATGCGAATTTTACCAAAACACCCTCAATTAATTCTCCTAACTCCCAAAACGACGTAGTTTTGTGGTTAGGGGAATTGATGAAGTGTGTTTTGGTAAAATTCGTATAATAAATATATCAAAATATCAAAACATCCTTCGTTAATTCCTAACTCTCAAAACGATGTAATTTTGGGGTAATTTGATAAAACCTTATATTAAGTGACATGATAAATGATAATTTTTTTTTAATTAATTACTAATATAATTAGCCTCATTTAACAGAGAATGTTAATTTAGCAAATCTTATCCGATCCAGTCAAGAGTTTTATACAGATAGGCTCTATCGAATTATATATATTAATTATAAAGAAAAATATATTATCGAGTTTTTTTATCTTTGTTGGAGTCATGAATCAAGAATATTACCCACAGCATCTGAGCCACCTGCCTAGTAACATTTACAAAGTCAAAGTTACATATATCTCATCATTTGAAATATTGCTTTATTTACGGCTTTTTAAATGATTATAAGGTTAAAGGGCAATTTTGTCTAGAAAGTTTATCTAAATGTGATTTTGCTTTGAAAATTTTATTGAGGGTCAATTTTTCCTAGAAAGTATCAAAAGTTGAGCAATTTCACCACCGAAAATTATCTCGAGTTAATTTTGGCCATTAGTTAATCAATTATGTTAAACTAGCGATCCAGGATGTCATCCTCGTCCTTTTTATTAAAGTGAAAATTTTCCTTTTAAATATAATTTTATAAAATGAAGAAGATGATACATAGATTTTTTTATGAAAATTTACATCTTAACAAAAATAACTTGGATTATATGTAAACTGTAATACTCCGTATATTTATTTATCCGAAATATTACATTTTGGTAAATAAATTGGCTATTTCGATAAGTGAAATTATTGTTGCAAGACTTGTGTTATTATAGCCTATTTTTCTAGGATGAGTTCTGTAGGAAATTAGAGAATTTAAGGGCCAAAGTGTCAAATGACCAAAATACCCCTGGTATGCAAAATGACTTGGGAAAATTGTGAAAAATCCTAAAAGGCAATGAAATAATTATTTGAGTTAGGAGAGTATATTATCTCTAATTGTGATAATTTAATAAATTATAAGCGAGGAGAAACTGAATAAGAATGCTCAAAAAGCATTGTAATGACCATAATACCCTCTCAAATTCTAGAATAATGCGAGAATACATGAAAACAGAAATGTCAGTGCTAGAATTATGAGGTAATGAGGCATTTTAATTAATAAAATTATCAACTAGTGATAATAAAGTAGTTAAGTAATTTACGGCTAATTACTTAAGCATAAGTAAAGAAAATTCATAAGTAATTTTGTAAAACCCTAAAATTAGTGGTTTTTGACTTAAAATTAGTAAGAACATATTTAGTAATTAATTGGAGAATTTTGTAAAAAATAAGTGAGTTTAGGTATTTTTAAGCCTAAATACAAGAATGGACCAATTAGGTGATTTTGAGAAATTTTTGGAAAAATGGAATAAATAAATAAATAAATAATTAAATAAATGTAAAATAAATAAATAAATAAAAAAAAAAAAAAAAAAAAAAAAAGGGCAGCCGAAAATTGAGAAAGAAAAAAGGGATAAGGATAAAATTTTAATATCATGATATTTTTTGTAAAGTTGTATTATTATATAATATAATGAATAGTAATGGAATAAATAGGAAACGGATCCTATCTAGAGAACCAGGAATAGGAATTCCAAAGTCAAGGTAAAATATTGATCGGTGAGTTTTTACCTTCAAGTGACCTCTTCCTAAGTTAATTCCGAGGTCGGTAGCGCATTTACGTAATAAGACGAAATAGGGAAAAATGCGGATAGTCACATTTTGGATCCGAAGAAAATAAATTATAACTCAACATCTGGAGATGAGTTTATGATTATATGGACATATTTGGAATCGGTGAATTTTTGTCCGAGAGGTTGATGATTCCGAAAACGATTTTCGTAGAATCGGACGCGCCGGACACGTTTTTTTTCGAGAAAACTTCAACTGGATGTTTGGAACCCCGTAAGGACTGGAATCTAAGTTAAATTAGATATTATTGATGAGGAAGAGAAGATCTTCAAAGTTATAAATTCAGAATTTAGAGACTACGCGAAACGGACACCGTCGGGAAATTCTATCGGGCCGGGCATAAAGTAAGCTTAAGTCACCATTCTTGGACCAATGGTTTGATGCCACATCACCTCCCTTATGTCGACCAAGGCAGCCATGGACAAGAATTTACCACATTTCAACTTGATTTTACATGGTTGAAAAGAAAGGAAAAATTACAAAACTTGGAAAGTGAAAATTACCAAAGTAGCCCAATTTTTGCCTATATAAAGGCATGAACTCTTCATTCATTCTTCACACCCTTTCTTCTCTCTACCTTGGCCGAAACTTAGAGTGAGAAGCTCTGCAAAAGTTTTGTCTTAGCTCCGAGTAAGTTCTTCTGTCCTTAGCTTTTAGTTTCCGTAGTTCTTCTTTCGGTAGTTATAGTAGAACCGTTGTTTTGATCTAGGAAGTTTCGAAATTTGTTCCTATGCTTGTTTTTATGCCTCATTGCATTGAAAGATGCTGACGAGGTAAAAACATAGTGGGGATAATTTTGAAATGGAATACGGTCAAAGTAACGAAGTTACGCGAAATCTTAGCCAAATTAGGGGTAGAAGGGCAAAATGGTAATTTTTACCTAAAATGCCGGTTATGATGTCAAATCACTAATGAAAGTGATATTACTCGATAGGGCATCGAAACTTTGATTTGCTTTGCCGTTACGCCGCCCGACGTGCCGGGTGAACATTTCACGTTTTTAGTAAAAGTACGTTTTTCCGCCCGAAGTACCTAACGTCGTCAACGAAGGTACGGACGCATCTTTGTAACACTAATCTTGTACATCTTAAATACTTATATGTCAATGATATGTTCGTAGACCGTTATACGAGACGGTTATACGGGTTATAGTTTTGGTAACACCGTTTTGTTTTCCTAGCGCGAGGACACGAGTAATTATCGTGGCACCGGTGAATAGTGCGGCTGTTATTGTTTGCCTTATGGGGCTTTACATATTGCTTTGTGCTTATGTTTGTCGGCATAATGATCATGCATCGTTTGTATGCTTATGATATACTTGTGGTATTAGCTCTAGAAATATCTCGTTGTCTACGTATATTGTATTGTTTGGGTATGAGGTTAACAGTTACAGAGATTCAATATGGTGAATTGAATCTCGCCCGTAGCTTCGTGGTCGGAGGACCACGGTTCGGGATCGAGGCAAGTGCCGGAATAGACGTGCGGTCGAAGACTATTTCTATCTTATCGTCTTCTGTTATTCTGTTATTCTGTCATTCCGCTATTTCATTTCTAAACCTTAGGACTATTGTAATCTATACAATCCTTAGGACTATTGTAATCTATACAATATTACACTGTGGTTGATGTTTGTTATGAATCAGTTACTCTTTCGCTCCAATGCTCTACTCTGATTACTCTGCTTGAAATATTTGGAAACGTTTAAAAAAAAAAAAATATTCCGCCGTTTTCAAATGGGATGTTACATTTTTGGTATCGGAGCGTAGTCCCGGCATTGATATGACTATGTTATTACGGATAGTATGGTAGGACGAGTTAAGGCTAGTCTATGTGGGTGTGGCCAATCGGTCGCCGTAGAGTTGGTGAGGTCCCCATGATAGACACTTATCGGCCATTCATTCGGATAACGAGTTATGTTCAAAAAGCCTTTTAAATTGTGAGCACATTTTTGAAAATGAGTGCGAGATAGCCCTAAGTCGGTGTACCGGTCACTGACTGGTATACCATTCTCGAACCGGTGTACCGCCTGTCATCATTCTAACCCGAAATCGCAAAATCCATCGTCCATATTCATATTTGATATCGTTTCGATAATTCGATAATCGTCGGTTTGTCTTCGGACGACTATTTTGTCCTAGCGCGAGCTTATATGTGGAGCTAGGCCACGCGGATGAAACTCGAGACCAACAAGGATAGGTACATGCGAGTATTTGACTCATGTAAAGGAACTCCCGATACGAAATTCCGTACCGTTTCTAAGTAGACCGAATCAACGAAATCCTGAACGAGGGGAAATAGTACGAGTGTCCGTTCGTTTGTAGTACTAGTGTGATAGAGTCTGCGATAGACATGCCTATAGATTTCCCATATGGTTTGATAAATAGTTATCTTACTTGCCACAAAAATTTTAGTTTCCGATGCATATCTCCTAGTTACTACAACCGGACCGCGATCGTGTCATTGAGTAGGAGGTATCTTGTGTTGTCATGATGTATGGGCGCCATGGAAACATTTAAGGTATCTTGTGTTACCATGGTGTATGGGCGCCATGGAGACATTTTGATATCCGGTATTGACCACGGTATATGGGTGCCACGGGAAATACTATATATCAAAGTACGACGTGACAAGATCTTTACGGTCAATCCCGAGTGAATTCTCGATCATCAAGTGGAGTGGCCGACATATAGAGAAAAGTTCGGAGCGAATAAGTCCGAAGTGTAGTTTAGTACAGAGTCTAAATTAGCAGAGAGCTCTCATAGATGCACTCTTGGCAAGGCAGCGTCAACAGGATGAAGAAGCCCAAAGATAGTTGAAAGCACGACAACGCGAGGAAGAACGTAATGAGGAAAGTGACAATGACAACGACGAAGAAGAAGATGATAATGAAGAGGAGGACAACGATGAACATAACGATGAAGAAAATGAATCGATCGATCCGATCACCTCCACGACAAGGAAGAAGAAAAGAACCACGGAAAGGCCGGGTCAACCGGTTACGCAAGCTTAAACCACCCGGTTTCCGTGGAAAGAGTGAATTGGCTGAGGATTGGCTTCTGAGTCTGGAGAAGATATTCGAAGTCATTGAGTGCCCGGGAAACCGAAAGGCTCAGCTGGCAATCTACAAGCTAGAGGGCGATGCCCACGGGTGGTGGAAGAGTGTTTCCACAACCCTTCAAGGCCCCGTTACTTGGGAGGTATTCCCGGAACAGCTCAACGAACATATTTTCCTCCCTCGGTGACGGGTGATTAAGGAAGAAGAATTTCTTCACATCCAACAGGAAATGAAGAATCGTTCGACGATTACTTCGCGCGTTCACCAACTGTCTCGTTATTCATCATATCCGAATGCCACAAAAATGAGAGCCGGAAGGCGAATCGACTAGTGACCGACTGAAATATGACATAAGGGCGAGGCTAGTATCGCAGCGCTTCCGAGAATGGCCCAAGCTGTGGAATCCTGCAGATTGACTGAGCGCAATTTGAAAGAACTGCGCAAATTCCGAGGCCAAGAAGGAAACAATGCAAACCGCAGCTGGGGTCTAACCGCGGAGGCTCCTCACGAAGAGGAAGGCGCCTTGGAGCGATAACCGAGGCGGAAACAAGAGACCCTACCAAACCGGACAATTGAATTACCCCAAACAAATGGGATCCCGACGTGTCCAAAATGCAAGAAGTACCATCCAGAGCCAACGTGATGGGAAACAAGTCTGTTTCGGGTGCCGAAGTCCGGGCACATTAGCCGGGATTGCCCCGTGAAGGGCGCAGAGGCGAGACCTCGGGCGCCGGCCGGATCTTTGCGTTGACAAACACCGAGGCCGAGTCTCCGGAAATGGTCCAAGGTACCATCTATCTTAATGGGAATAAATTGCAAGCATTGTATGATTCAAGTGCCAGTCATTCGTTTATATCATATGATTGTGCAAGTCGTTTAGGAATGCATGCCTGTAGTTTACCTTTTGATCTGGTAGTGTCTACACCACCGGGTGTAAAGTCTTTAGCTTCGACGCGTGTATGAACCGTACCGCTAACGTGGATGGGCGAGTTTCAAAGATAGATCTCATCCGTCTACCTCTTCACGGCATCGACGTCATTTTCGGTCTGAATTGGCTAACACCAACGGTGCAATGATCGATTGTGGCAAGAAGAAGATATCATTTCCGGAGACAAGGTTGATGTGAGCCTCGAGCTTTCTCTCCGCTACGAGAAGTTGATCGATGCGTGAAATGGGGATGCCATGCCTACATGGTATTCTTTTCGGTTAAAGCGAAGCCGAACTTTCACTCCCGGATATCCCCATGGTGAATGATTTTCCCGATGTATTTCCGGAGGATCTCACTAAGTTACCTCCTATCCGAGAGGTGGAGTTCAATATCGAATTGATGCCTGGCACAGATCAATATCAAAGGCGCCGTATCGTATGGCTCCAAATGAAATGCAAGAGTTGAAGAAACAAATGGAAGAACTTCAAGAAGGGTTCATTCGACCCAGTGTATCACCCTGGGGAGCCCCAGTGCTGTTTGTGAAAAAGAAAGATGGAAGTTTTCGACTCTGCATCGATTATCGTGAACTAAATAAAGTGACTGTCAAAAACAAATATCCACTTCCCGGATTGATGATCTTTTGGATCAGTTATCTCGTTCCACTGTCTTTTCAAAGATTGATTTGCGTTCGGGATATCATCGATTCGAGTCAAAGACGATGATATTTCCAAAACGGCTTTCGAACCGGATATGGGCATTATGAATTCCTTGTGATGCCCTTCGGATTAACAAATGCACTGCGGTATTCATGGATTACATGAACCGTATCTTCCGACAACACCTAGACCAGGTTTGTGGTGGTGTTCATTGACGATATACTCGTCTATTCCAAGAACAGAAAAGAGCATGAAGAACATCTGCGCCTAGTATTGAGCATACTAAGGGAGAAGCAGCTCTACGCAAAGTTGAGCAAATGCGAATTTTGGCTGCCGGAAGTGAGATTTCTAGGCCATGTGATATCTAGCGGCGGAGTTCTTGTTGACCCGAGCAAGGTGGAAGCGGTTACGACTGGAAGAGGCCGAAAACGGTGACGGAGATACGTAGTTTTCTAGATCTGGGATATTACCGCAGATTTATACGGGATTTCTCGCGTCTTGCCCTACCATTGACAAAGCTTACGAGGAAGAATCAACCCTTCATATGGGGAGATGACGTGAGGAGAGCTTTCGAGACGAGGAGAGGTTGACTACAAAGACACCGTATTGATAATCCCGCATCCCGATGAGACATATGTTGTCTACAAGTGATGCCGGTGGGCAAGGATTGGGTTGTGTCCTAATGTAATTGGGCGAGTGGTGGCTTATGCCTCTCGTCACCGAAGCCGCACGAGTCGAACTATCCTACACACGATTTGGAGCTTGCTTTTGCCATCGTGTTCGCTTTGAAGATATGGAGGCACTATCCGCGGTACGACCGTAGAACTATACTGCGACCACAAAGAGCTCGAAGTATCTCTTTGATCAAAGGGAACTGAATATGAGGCAACGTCGTTGGATGGAATTGCCGAAAGACTACAACCTGGAGATCAAGTATCACCCGGGAAAGCAAACGTCGTTGCGAGATGCTCTAGCGGGAAGAAGGTGCAAGTGTCATACATGATGATACAAGAGCAGAAATTACTTGAAGATTTCAGAGACTGAATCTTTCAAACCAAATCTGCATGAATTTCAACGCACCAAGTGACGCCTACCTTGCAAATCTTCTTGTGAGTCAAGGGGAGTACGACTTGAGAGAAGAAGTTGATGAAGCTCAGAGACAAGATGATTGGGCAATCTCCATGCGGGAGAAAATCTCTCAAGGTGAAACCCAAGACCACGACCTTTCATCGAGTGGATTGGTCAGACACAAGGGGCGCATTTACATACCGCGCTTGATGAACTGAAGCGGAAGATACTGGATGAGGCTCATAAGAGTAAGTACACTCTACATCCGGGAATGGTCAAGATGTACCCGAACATGAAGGCCGAAGTTTGGTGGCCTGGAATGAAAAGAGATGTAACTCGGTACGTTTAGGGTGGGTGTTTAACTTGCCGTAAAGTAAAGATTGAACACCGCGACCCCCGGTCTTCTTCAAGGACTAGAACTATGCCGGAGTGGAAATGGGAGAATGTGACCATGGATCTTGTGGTAGGTCTACCTAAGATCAGGCATCACGATATCATTGGGGTGATCGTCGACCGATTAACCAAGTCGGCACATTTCATACCCATTAGCATCCACTACTCTCCAGAACGATTGGCTGCAATCTACATCAAAGAGATCGTGAGACTGCACGGAGTCCCTAAGAGTATTATCTCGATCGGATACTCGATTCCAATCCCGCTTTTGGCAAGCACTACATGAAGGAATGGGTACCAAGCTGAAGTTCGCCTCAGCTTATCACCCTCAAACCGACGGTCAATCGGAGAGGACGATACGGGTGGAGGATATCTTTGCGAGCATGTGCCCGGATTTCAAAGGAAATTGGGACGAACACCTCTCACTAGCGAATCGCGTATAACAATAGTTATCATTCAAGCATACAAATGGCCCCGTTCGAGGCTTTGTATGGGCGAAAGTGCCAATCGCCTTTATGCTTTGGATGATGCGTACGAAAAGCATTGCTTGGACCGGATATGCTAAAAGAGACCTCCGAGCAGCGGTCGCTCGATCAAGAAGAGACTCCTTACGCACACACGTGACGTAAAAGCTATGCGAGATAAGAGGAGAAGACCGTTGAAGTTTGAAGTCGGAGACCATGTGTTTCGAAATTATCTCCGATGAACCGGTGTCGGCGAGAACACCGAAGAGAAAGAAGCTTAGTCCACGTTACGTTGGACCAATTGAAGTGTTAGCCGAGCGAGGACCGATTGCGTATCAACTAGCGTTACCCCCGAACCCGAGTAATCTCCACGATGTTTTTCACGTGTCACAACCGAAGAAATACCTACCAGATCGAGATCATGTCATAAAGTACGATGATGTTGAAGTACGGCATGATAACACCTTTGTAGTCGGCCGGAGCAAATTCTCGAACGCCCGGGAGAAACGGCTTAGGACTAAAACTATACCGATAGTGAAGGTGGTGCCGGAAGGGTTTGTCACAAAACGAGGCAACTTGGGAAACCGAGAGTGACATGAAGGAGAAATACCCAGAGTTTATGGCCCGTAGTCTAGTTAGTATAGATTAAATTTCGAGGACGAAATTTTGTTTAAGGGGGAGAGAAATGTAATACCCGTATATTTATTTATCCGAAATATTACATTTTGGTAAATAAATTGGCTATTTCTGATAAGTGAAATTATTGTTGCAAGACTTGTGTTATTATAGCCTATTTTTCTAGGATGAGTTCTGTAGGAAATTAGAGAATTTAAGGGCCAAAGTGTCAAATGACCAAAATACCCCTGGTATGCAAAATGACTTGGAAAATTGTGAAAAATCCTAAAAGGCAATGAAATAATTATTTGAGTTAGGAGAGTATATTATCTCTAATTGTGATAATTTAATAAATTATAAGCGAGGAGAAACTGAATAAGAATGCTCAAAAAGCATTGTAATGACCATAATACCCTCTCAAATTCTAGAATAATGCGAATACATGAAAACGAAATGTCGGTGCTAGAATTATGAGGTAATGAGGCATTTTAATTAATAAAATTATCAACTAGTGATAATAAAGTAGTTAAGTAATTTACGGCTAATTACTTAAGCATAAGTAAAGAAAATTCATAAGTAATTTTGTAAAACCCTAAAATTAGTGGTTTTTGACTTAAAATTAGTAAGAACATATTTAGTAATTAATTGGAGAATTTTGTAAAAAATAAGTGAGTTTAGGTATTTTTAAGCCTAAATACAAGAATGGACCAATTAGGTGATTTTGAGAAATTTTTGGAAAAATGGAATAAATAAATAAATAAATAATTAAATAAATGTAAAATAAATAAATAAATAAATAAAAAAAAAAAAAAAAAAAAAAAAAAAAGGGCAGCCGAAAATTGAGAAAGAAAAAAAGGGATAAGGATAAAATTTTAATATCATGATATTTTTTGTAAAGTTGTATTATTATATAATATAATGAATAGTAATGGAATAAATAGGAAACGGATCCTATCTAGAGAACCAGGAATAGGAATTCCAAAGTCAAGGTAAAATATTGATCAGTGAGTTTTTACCTTCAAGTGACCTCTTCCTAGGAAGTTAATTAGGTCGGTAACGCATTTACGTAATAAGACGAAATAGGGAAAAATGCGAGATAGTCACATTTTGGATCTGAAGAAAATAAATTATAACTCAACATCTGGAGATGAGTTTATGATTATATGGACATATTTGGAATCGTGAATTTTTGTCCGAGGTTGATGATTCCGAAAACGATTTTCGTAGCCGGACGCTTAGGACACGTTTTTCGAAAACTTCAACTGACTGTTGGAACCACGTAAGGGACTGGAATCTAAGTTAAATTAGATATTATTGATGAGGAAGAGAAGATCTTCAAAGTTATAAATTCAGAATTTAGAGACTACGCGAAACGGACACCGATCGGGGAAATTCTATCGACCATAAAGTAAGCTTAAGTCACCATTCTTGGACCAATGGTTTGATGCCACATCACCTCCCTTATGTCGACCAAGGCAGCCATGGACAAGAATTTACCACATTTCAACTTGATTTTACATGGTTGAAAAGAAAGGAAAAATTACAAAACTTGGAAAGTGAAAATTACCAAAGTAGCCCAATTTTTGCCTATATAAAGGCATGAACTCTTCATTCATTCTTCACACCCTTTCTTCTCTCTACCTTGGCCGAAACTTAGAGTGAGAAGCTCGCAAAAGTTTTGTCTTAGCTCCGAGTAAGTTCTTCCGTCCCCTTAGCTTTTAGTTTCCGTAGTTCTTTCTAGTTATAGTAGAAGCTGTTGTTTTGATCTAGGAAGTTTCTAATTTGTTCCTATGCTTGTTTTTATGCCTCATTGCATTGAAAGATGCCTGACGAGGTAAAAACATAGTGGGGATAATTTTGAAATGGAATACGGTCAAAAAGTAACGAAGTTACGCGAAATGCCGCCAAATTAGGGGTAGAAGGGCAAAATGGTAATTTTTACCTAAAATGCCGCTTATGATGTCAAATCACTAATGAAAGTGATATTACTCGATAGGGCATCGAAACTTTGATTTGCCGCCAATTCTGCCGCCCGACGTCTTTGAACATTTCACGTTTTTTCCGTAAAAAGTACGTTTTTCCGCCGAAGTACCTAACGTCGTCAACGAAGGTACGGACGCGTCTTCGTAACACTAATCTTGTACATCTTAAATACTTATATGTCAATGATATGTTCGTAGACCGTTATACGACAGTTATACGGGTTATAGTTTTGGTAACACCGTTTTGTTTTCCTAGCGCGAGGACACGAGTAATTATCGTGGCACCGGTGAATAGTGCAGTACTTGTTATTGTTTACCTTATGGGGCTTTACATATTGCTTTGTGCTTATGTTTGTCGGCATAATGATCATGCATCGTTTGTATGCTTATGATATACTTGTGGTATTAGCTCTAGAAATATCTCGTTGTCGTATATTGTATTGTTTGGGTATGAGGTTAACGCTACCGAGATTCAATATGGTGAATTGAATCTCACCAGTAGCTTCGGGTCGGAGGACCACGGTTCGGGATCGAGGCAAGTGCCGGAATAGACGTGCACCAAGACTATTTCTATCTTATCGTCTTCTCGTTATTCTCGTTATTCTCATTATTCCGCTATTTCATTTCTAAACCTTAGGACTATTGTAATCTATACAATATTACACTTGTGGTTGATGTTTGTTATGAATCGCTTACTCTTTCGCTTTCCAATGCTTACTCGATTACTTCGCTTTGAAATATTTGGAAACGTTTAAAAAAAAAAAAATATTCCGCCGTTTTCAAATGGGATGTTACATAAACTGCCAGCTCTACATATTTGGTAAATGTAAAAAATAATCGAGATAACATGTAGGGGCAAAACTGCCCTAAAAAACTTCCAAGATGAAATTGCTACTAATTAGTGAAAACTTTCAGGGCAAAATTACATCTTAACCCATAATATATATACACACACTCAATTTCTTATAAAGATGAAACTATTCCCTCCGGTCCTAATTATAAGAGCTAGTTGACTTTTTTGGAGAGATTAAAAAATCTACTTATATTAGTTTAGAGTATTTTTATTTTTTTCTTCAAACTAAATAGTTTGACTAATAAACTAATATATAATATAAGAAAATAAAACATATAAAATGATTAAGTAACTTATTTAGTTTCCTTAATCTCTCCAAAAAAAAAAAGTCAACTAACTTTTATAATTAGTACTTTAGATGGCCATATATAGAAACTTTTCCTAATAAAGAAACAAATGTTTCTTGACGGCGTTTGACATGGTAAGAAAGAGACTTTCTGTTTCATTGGCTTATGCTTCGCTCGATCCTCATGCACTCTGACATGATCTGTTGAATTGTGTGTTCCATTTATTTTTAATATATTACTCCTCCTATTCAAATTATAAGAATAATGACTTTTTTTTATAGAGATTAAGGAAGTTTAAATAAGTTTACTTAATCATTTCATATGTTGTGTATTCTTAAATTATATATTAGTTTATTAATAAACTAATTAGTTTGAAGAAAAAAATACAAATGCAAATACTCTAAAATAATTTAATTAAAAAAACTCTTCCTTAATTTCTCCAAAAAAGTCAACTAAATTTCTTATAATTGTGACCTGGGAGAGAGTACCATTTATGTTGCATGAAAAGAAAAAAGATTTCTACACATACATGAAATGGTGGAACCCACATTTTTTTTATACAAAAAAAAAACCTCAAGCAAGGAAATGATGGAACACACATCTTTTTGTATCTATAATATGAGAATACATTTCTCCTACAACATGAGAAGTATATTTCCCGTTACCAAAATAAAAAAAAATGATAAAATCACCTTCACCAGGGTGTACCTTGTCCGTTGGCTAAAAAAACAAAGTTGTTCATTGTAAAATATAATTATTATAAATACAGATTAATTACTAAGGATAGGACAAGTATGAGCCCCACCCTACTAAAAAATGAATTTTTTATTATAACTTTTATTAGTAAAAATACCCCAATAAATTTTGGATCCAGGCGCTTAGCAGTTAGCATCCACTTCCATCCCGTTTTGGCATAAATTTTTTTTTTGGTCAAAGCCGTTTTGGCATAAATCAGGGAAGCTTTTGCTTCTTTTCTGTTATTTTTTAAAAATGTTTTAGGGTATTAATCAATGTTAAAAAGATATTTCAGGATACTAATCAGTACTAAAAAAAATACAGATCTCGAAAAATTATTTCAGCATCTTGAAGAAATATTTCGGTCTTTGACCCAGTACTAAAAATACTTCATAATTTTAAAAAATTATTTTAGGATACTAAGTCTTAAAAATATACTTCGGATATTTTTTTCAAAATCCTAAAATAATTTTTCAATATCATAATTTTTTTTTTAATACCGGTCAACATCTTAAAATATTCTTTTAACACCTGTTAGTACCCTAAAACATTTTCTTAAAAAAGGGTAAAAGCTTCACTTTTTTACACCAAAAACAACGCAGTTTTGGAGAAGATGATGGAAGTGGGTGCTAAACCCCGTAGACACTAGCCGGGTCCATAAATTTTATACATAATCAGGGGTGGAGGGAGGGGAGGGCTAGGGGTGGCCCCCGCCCCTCCTAAATTATAGAAAAGGATCCAAATTTTTGAGAAATTTACATTTCAGCCTTATAAAAATTCTAATAGTTTTACTTTAGTCCCTATTAAAAGTTTAGTGAAGGGATTAAAATGAACACCTTGAAATGTTTATAGGTCTTAGATGCAATCTCATGAATAACTAGGTTCTATTCTATAATTTTCGCCCCTCGTAATTACAATTCCTGGCTCCGCCCTTGTACATAATGCGCTACTTTATAAACTTTGTACGTGTAGAATGCCAGAATTCTGATTTAGCTCATGTAAACCTTTTTAATGGGGATTTTTTTTTCCCGATTTCCCCTTAATTATTCCATTTTTCACAAACAAATTTTGATATTAAATGGTTGCTTAATAATAAAAAAAAATCATTTTTATAGTGGACCATTGGATTTTATTTTATTTCAATATTTATTATATCATGAAAATGAAAGTGGAGCTTAATCACCAAGAGGGGGTGAATTGGGGATTTTTAAAAATTCTTTCAGAAAAGCTCTGTTTTTCGAAACTAAAACAGAGTAGACTATGGAGTAGAGAAGAATAGCAAGACACAAGGAATTATACTTGGTTCGGTCCCAATCTTTGACCTACGTCCAAATCCCCGCACACTCGGGTTTTTCACTATCACAATTGATTACACACTCTGCACTCAAGAGTAATTCTCTCACTAACTTACTCCCCTTACAAGTTGTAATCAATGAACCCAATCTCCAAGTCCCCGCAGACTTGAGATACTCACAATTAAATTATTTACAATCAATGAACTCTATCTAAGAGTAGATAATGATAAACATCAAGATTGAATGTATCACCGATACTTAGTACGAAAGACTCAAGAGTAGATGAAGGCTTTAATGATTTTCGCTTTAAGGTCTTAGTTGTTGAGAGGAATTGAATGCTCTTCTATTTATACTTGAGAAGGCATTAAATGACCGTTGTAATTCTTCATATAACCGTTGGTGACATTAACCAAGGTTCTGGTTCATTTTTGGTCTTCTTCTCTCTCTAATCTTCACTTAATCCAGCTGGGCAGAAGTTTAGAGTTGACTTCTAGTAAATAAATCCGTTGGAGTAGTAGCTGCTGGATGTGGTAGGTAGGCATTAATCCTTTGTAAGCGTGTGCAGAAGGATTACCCAAAAGTATGCAACTTTCTGGGTTTAGCATTTAATGTTCTGACAGCTTTTTGCTTTTGCTTTAAATCTTCATTTAATCTCCTCTAAACAAGCTGAAACTCACTAACAAAGTGGTTAAACATAGCTGGGAATATATAAGAATGATAATAGAAAGCATTAAGATCAAACACGAAGAAATCAAAATTCATATGATTTGAATTTTGAATACTTGCGCCCAATCTTTGAGCGAGTTCTTCAATACTTGAGTATTGCACTTTGTGCACTAATGTGAATACTTGAGTATTCGTCTTCCGCAGAGAAGGCACTATATGATTTGAGCGTTTGGACAATTTTTTGAGTAGGACCAATACTTTTCGAGTATTGAACCAATACTTGAGTATTGAACTTTTATGTGGAAATAAGTTTAAGTCCAAAACTTCAATACTTGAGTATTCAAATCAATACTTGAGTTTTCAAAATATTTGAAAAACAAATAAGCTCTTCTCAGATGCTCAATACTCGAGTATTCAACTTAATACTTGAGTATTGAACTGTTTGAAAACTTTGTGAAAACTTTTCCAAGTCAATACTTGAGTATTCATCTCAATACTTGAGTATTCAAATCACTTGGAAATAGTGAAACTTTCTCGTAAATACTCGAGTATTCAAACCAATACTTGAGTATTGAACTGTTTGAAAAATTTGTGAAAACTTTTCCAAGTCAATACTTGAGTATTCAAATCACTTGGAAATACCAAACCTTTCGTATGGCCAATACTCGAGTATTCAAACCAATACTTGAGTATTGAACTATTTGAAAACTTTGTGAGATCTTTTCCAAGTCAATACTTGAGTATTCGCCTCAATACTTGAGTATTCAAATCACTTGGAAATAGTGAAACTTTCTGTCTGGCCAATACTTGAGTATTCAAACCAATACTTGAGTATTGAACTGTTTTCATTATTTGTGAAGTTTCTGTCATCTCAATACTTGAGTATTCATTTGAATACTTGAGTATTGGCATTTCTCGCCTTTTAGATGAAGAGTCTCTTTGGTCATTACTCGAGTAATCAAACCATTACTCGAGTATTGATCTTTGTGAAAAGAACTTGGAATACTCTACTCGTAAGTTCATTACTTGAGTATTGGAATAAATACTTGAGTAATGATCATTTTTGCACGAAGGAGCCATTCACTGTCAACTCAATACTTGAGTAATGAAACCATCACTCGAGTATTCAATACTTGAGTAATGAAACCATTACTCGAGTATTCACCTGACAACAAGTTCTTTTTTTTTTTAACTTATCAGGAACTCATTTTATCTTGCGTTTACAATTGTCAGTTATCATCAAAACACATAGAGAACTAACAGAAAAATCATCCCAATCTAAAAATAATAATTTCTTGCCTAAAAAATATACATGAATTAAAATAAAGTCTTCTTAAAAGTATCAAGAGCTTTTAGGAATCACATTGTACTTTGAAATTGGGTCAAAATTCAATCAAGTCAAATAATATACGATTTAACTTGTCTGAATCAACTTTTACAATCACATTAACTAAAATTTTAACTATAAAATCATATATTTAAGATTTTGAGTAAGAATATAAAAATTAGGCTCTACGCGTGATATGTAAATATATTTAAAAGTGATCCTTACCGTGTATTTGGCTTGAGGGGACCCACGCGAGACTAGAAATAATTACTAAATTTCATGGACAATTTGGTAAAAGTATCTCTCCCCCTTCCCTCAAACCAAACACACCCTTAAACTGGAATCTAAGGCATAGACTTGTATTACTTTTAGGGTTAAAATGCAGATTTGCCAACGAACTATTACTTGGGAGTATCTGGTGCAAACATTAATTGAGGATACCAAAATTACCAATCAACAATTAAAAAGTGGGAAAAAAAACACAATTAAGGTGCAGATTGGCCAACAAACTATTACCCCGTCACTGTTTTGGTGTCTCTGTCTTCCATTGACTGTCACAGTGTTGGCGACGTCAGCGTCTCCAAAGCTTCTATTGTTCTTGGGTGTTTTACTCACCCCTCTTAAACTCATCAAGGTTCAGTATGCGAGCCTTGGCGAGAATCACACACCGAAACCAAATCCAAAGCTAGCCTACAGTTTTCAACCGACGCGTCTTGCACCCGGTTCCATCCCTTCGATGCCACGAGCAAGAAATTTCGCATCGCCATGCCACACCTTTCGCGTGTGTCCCATCTCTGTTGGTGTTTTTTATCCAATAAGAAGACTTAACCGTTCTTTTCTCCAGCGTCTCCGCCACCGTCCTACGCCAGTACCACATATTTTAACATAATTGTAATAGTTATTTTTTTTAATAGTTATTTGGTACTTTTTTTTTACTTTTTAATTGTTGATTAGTATTTTTAATACCGTCAATTAATGTTTGTGCTAGATGCTCCTCGGTAATAGTTCGTTGGCAAATCTGCACCTTAACCCTTACTTTTATTTCCTTACTAGACCAAAATTTAATTATTTTTATGTAATTATTTGATATATATATATATATATATATATATATATATATATATAATAATTTTGTCGGATTCATATATAGATTAATTGAAGGTGGTTCGTCTAAATTTTTTTTTTTAAGTCAATCTTGTTTCAAGCTCAACATAATCTGTTATTATTTTTGTAATTCGGCATCCTATTTTTTAATTGTTTTTTCTTTACGAGCATGATAACTCATCTTGAAAACCAAGCATAAAACACAAAGATCTGAAATAGACTTAAATAATGTGAGATTTTGCCTATAATTTTTTAAGTGGAAAAAAATAAAAATAAAAGACGCTCAATGGCCAATGCATCAGGTACGGTTGTGTAGCACGTGATGAGATGCTGCACTGAACAGTGGCTAAATATAAAATAAATTTAATTTTTAAAATTAAGGAAATTAAATAAATACCTATTTTAAAAAATGGCCAATGATTTATTGGGAGATACGAATCTTAAAAGTTAATTTATTTAAAGGTTAAGGTATAATTTTACTAACAAATTTTTTTTTCAAGAGCGTCGACATAAATAATTTTGGAATTAGAAAAAATATTACCAAACAATTTAAAATAGTGCAAATTCAGCAAAAGCGTCAAATTTCATCAAATGTCATTAGTGTTTTATTCTCTTGTAATTAACGGTTATTTTAGTAAACTTAAAATGGGCTACCTACTTGATCAATAGGAGCGGAGACTCGCGAATCCCCTCCGTCTACCGGATCCACATGAATAGCCTCCAACACCGACGTCTTAGCGCCTTCGGTATTTTCGCGTCTCTCACTTTTTTTCTCTCTAGGGTTTCTCGCGGCTTTTTTAATACGTCTGACAAAATGTCCCGTAATTAAAATTTACGAATCCCTTTGAGAGGATCTATCAACGGCGTTTAGATCAATGTTCGTTAGAAACCGTACCTATGTGAAATTCGTGAGCGTCCTATGTTCGATTTGATCTGGTGGGCTATCTACTCGATCAACAAGAGCAGACTCTGCAAATCCCCTCCCTCTACCTGTATCCACACGAACAACCTCCAACACTGACGGCAACATGCTAGCACCTTCAGTATTTTCGTATCTCTCTCTTTTCTCTATAGGGTTTCTCGCGGCTTTTCCGTTTGGGAGAATCTACACCCTTTAAAATTCTTTATTAGTCTTTTTTTCTTTTTCAAAATTTATTTATGTCACACACCCCTATAAAAAAACTTTGTTAGTAAAATTATATCTTTATTTGATAATGAAAAATATATTTTGTTTTTGCCTCAACTCCAAAACATTATAATATCTTCAAACGTCACAACATTATTTTCATTCCAAGCTAGTCCATAATCTAAAACATTTTCTATTCAAAAAATTAGAGCACCGAATCTTGGATTTCTAAAAGTACTTTAAAAAAAAAAAAACCTTCTCCGTTTCACATGGAGTGATCTGAATCTAAAGATCCAATCAACACTCAACTGTATTAAAACATAAATATGAAGAAGAATACCAGAAAGATATTAGTTTTCTAGGCTTAAAAAACCTAGCAATCTTTCTTATGAATTGCCTTGGTCACCTTGAATTTTTTTGGAAAGGTCGAGAATAATGACGATAATGAAAATTCTTCTTTGTAGAACATTAACAATTCTTGTGATCTTTACACTTAATCTTCAAGTAAGGCTTCTTGCAAGCTTGATCTTATTTATAAAACACTTTCACATATTTTAATGGAATTAAAAAACATTTTTGACCTCATTAATTTTATCTTAAAATCTAACACCTTTTCAAATTTATTTATATTTAGTACACACACTTTATTAAGAAATCCATGAAAATAACCATCTGTAGAATAATAAATCAGGGGTA
This sequence comes from Acacia melanoxylon, assembly GCA_019022615.1. Lineage (NCBI taxonomy): Eukaryota > Viridiplantae > Streptophyta > Magnoliopsida > Fabales > Fabaceae > Acacia > Acacia melanoxylon. The sequence continues at coordinate 4,439,632 of JAFJYJ010000036.1, read as the reverse complement.
AAATTATAGATTTATGTAATAAATTTAATAGAATGGCTTATATTAGGAATTAAAAAAGATATTTTATCTACCCTATAAATAAAGGAAAAAACACTTCTTATATTGTAAGAGAAGTGTTTTTAACTGTTACACACAAAATGGTGGGACCCACATATATATATGATTAGCATTAGATATATATGTGGGTCCAACCATTTCATGTGTGTGTAGAATCTTCTTCTTCTCACGCAAAATAGAAGTTTAAACCCCATAAATAAAATCATAGGAGTATTTAAAAGCAATAGCTAATCTTATCAATTTTTTTTTTTTTTTTTTTTGGGCTCAAAGTGGGTAAGATTTCTTAACTTCTAAATATTTGTAAATTACTTTGATGTGTTGTGTTTAGTATTTCACTGTGATATTTCATAAATTGTTTTTCGTTTCACACTTTAAATTAAAATTTAAAATAATCCTTCCATTATATATCTTTTTTTGCCAACATAATCCTTCCATCATATTAAACCAATAAAGACATCGCATAGCACAACAAAACATGCAAATTAATTAACAGTTTTATTTTTGCCCACAATAATTAACAGTTTTATTTAGTCATTACAAAATGCTGAGCCACTTTACATTTAATAATGCATTATAAAGACTACTTGTGAAAGACATTTAATAATTCGTTTCATGCAAATCAAGCCACGTCAGTTTTACCTTCCACTACTTGAAAAGTATAAATTATTTTTGCAAGCAAAGTTTTTTATGGTTGTCGGTTGAGGAATATCTTATTTAATTGAAATATTTATTAAATTTATCATTAAAAAACAATACTCCTCCTGTCCTTAATATAAAATCCACCTTGATGAAAAAATTAAACTATAAATTGTATGTTATATCAAGCACTAGAGATAGTATTTATTAATGAAATATTATGAAAATGAAAAACAAATAAGAGATTGAAGGTGAGAAAGATAAAGAAAATATGAGGAAAAATACCGTCAATTCTCATTCATTTTAAACTTTTTCACTTACATCCAAATCTTTACATTATGCTCTATTTATAATATCATAAGTAAGAGAATTAATCTACATTATTGTACATCGTGAAATCATTGGAGGTTATAGTAATAAATAGTAGAGAACTTTTTTTTTTTTTTTGCTTCATAAATTTTAGGAAAGGGGTTGGGTTCACCCACGATCCAAGGGCAGGGCGAAATCTCCCTTCCTCCTAAGTTATACCAATGTTGGGCAGGGCAAGTCGTCTATTACCCTCAAGCGTTTACATAGGCACCTAGGATCTAGGATGTCTCCTCCAACGCCTTGACCAACTCCAGGATCGAACCCCCTCCCCTTTGATGAGAGTGTCCAACCCCCTTACTAGTTGAGTCTAAGGACGAGGGATAAATAGTAGAGAACTTTAATTTGAGGGTCATATGACATTGTACCATTCAATATGAGATGAAGGATCAAAGGTGCATTCTTAGATGTTATGGACATCCACACGTAATTATACTACCTTTGGTCCTAATTATAAAACCATGTTAAATTTTTTTTTTAGAAAGATTAAAGAAGCTAAATGAGTTATTTAATCATATCATATGTTGTATATTTTTAAATTATATACTACTTCCGGTCCTAATTATAAGACCTGGTTGACTTTCTTTGGAGAGATTAAAGAAGCTAAATAAGTTATTTAATCATTTCATATGTTGTGTATCTTTAGATTATATATTAGTTTATTAGTTAAACTAATTAGTTTGAAGAAAAAAAATAAAAACATTCTAAAGTAATTTAATTAGCTTCCTTAATCTCTCTAAAAAAATCAACTTGGTCTTATAATTAGGCCCAGGGAGGAAGTATTAGTTTATTGATTAAACTAATTAGTTTGGAGAAAACATAAAAATGCTCTAAGGTAATTTAATTAGCTTCCTTAATTTCTTCAAAAAAAATCAACTTGATCTTATAATTAGGACCAGATGTAGTAATATTTATAACATGAAACTAATTATTAAAAGCCATCACCAACCATTTATATTAAATGAGAATATTTATAGAAAGAAATTTGTATCTTACCATGTTTTTTAGTCAGATTAACTTTACTTAAATATTAATTATTTGTCTTCTGATAAATAAAAAAAGGAATTAATTATTTGTCTCTGGTGACAGAGATTGATCGTTGGAGGGAATAATTTATTCCACAAATTATCAAATCTTCTAAACGTAGATTTGGGTTTTTTTTTTTTTTTTTTTTTTTTTTTTTTTTAAAAGTTTAACGAAAATATAAAATCTTTAAATCCCCGTTGGCAATTTTTGTTTTGGACAACCTATTGGTAATTGAATCGGAGAGGGGTAGGTAATCACACATTGCTCAATTTGTCAAGTACTTTGTATCTAGTAATTAATTTACAATGAGACACTGTTGATATTTGTTCTAGGAAAATCTTTTAAAAAAATACCATTTGAACTTTAAAATCTCAAATAGGTAATTTCATAACAAAACGGGTTGTCAATTCTTTATTGTTTTTGTTAACCTGGTTACTATTGTTGTCGAGGATTTTTGAAGTTTAAATGGTATTTTTCAATCAATTTCCTATAGTTTTATTTATAAAATATAAAAAACAGATATATTAAACATAAAATATTGTTGGGAAAAAGATTAAAAAAAAATATCATTTGAAATTCAAAATCTCAAATAGATTTTGTTGCCTCTAAGGGTATAGGTACTCCTTCCTGCCTTTTTTTAAGCAACTTTCTTTCTTTCGGGATGGTCCTTATTATAAACAATTTTTTTGCCTCAAAATATAAACTACTTTTTATTTTTTTCACCTTTATTAAATATAGTATTTTTATAATTATCCCCCCAGTAATCACTAATATTCTTTGATCTAATCATTTATTACATGTTCTCTCCCTATGCTCTTTTTCATAAATAAGGATATATTGAGAAGAAACATGACATTTTTTACGTATTTATTGTTTTTAAATAATTTGTACAATCACAAAAAAAGTTGCTTATAAAAAAGACCGAAAGGAGTATTAACTATACTTATGTAGTAATAGACGGCTAATTTTAATAGAAATCACTTATTTAAAGTTCAAGTAGCATATTTTTTAAATGAGTTTAATGTTTCTGCTTTTTCTACAGAAATATATTTTCTGCCACACTCATATAAAAATGAGTGGATTCTACTAATATTTAATATTTCTTCTCTTTACAATGAGACTCATTCACTTTTATGTGAGTGTGTCAAAAAAATTTCTGGAATAAAAGTAGAAACATTAAACATTTTTTAATAGAGTTATTATTTGTGAATAAATAAATAAAATATGTCTACTTGTGTTAGGTTTGTATATTATCTCTGTAAGACTGTGACCTCTATATATTATTCCCTCCGGTTCTAATCCTAGGAACATTTTTCCAGAATTTAGAGAGATTAAGAAGAAAAATAAAATTAGTTAATTATAATTATTTTCAAAAAATACCCTTATTTATCGCCCTAATTTACCGCTCTTCCCAGCTTCCTCTTTTATTCCTTACACGATGTTGAATGTTTTTAGGCCCGAGTTTAGGAAAATTAGTACAACGATTTCATTAAATTTTAAATCTGACTTCTTGGTAAAAAACAATACTTGTCAATGTTTCCTTTCTTTTTTGAATAAAGAAGATAATTTTCTTTTATCACATGAAAATGACTTTTTTCGCATGATCATCTTCTTTATACAAGAAGCAGCAGCAAGCATATGCGAAAGAATGAAACTTCATAATTGCAAATGGACTAATTTGGAATTTGAAATGACATTAATTATCTTATACTAATTTGCCAATTTTAAAGAAATATTAAAATTATTTTATTTAAAAATAAAAAATGAAGTAGAATTTCTTACTTGATAGAATATAAGTATGTTGTTAAATTAATTATTATGGAGGAAGTATTAGTAGGGGTGATATGAGAAAAATTACTCAAAATTATTTTATTAAAAAACAAGTATAATTGAGGTGTATATGACATTGGACCGCGTTTTGGTGCCTATCCAAAGGATAGGCACCAAATGACCGGCACATCCGACGGTCTAGATTTTTTTTTTAACTTCTGTTTTTTAAATAAAAAAATAATCTTTTGAAAAAATGTTAGTTGAGAGATTATCTTTATTTTAGATTCTCTACCCATTAAAATATTTTTTTAAAAAATAAAAAATAAAAAAATAAATCCGACGGTCCGGATGGGATAGGCTCCCCCTGCCTACCAGGCAAACTAAATCCATATGACATTAATGAGTTGCAAACATTACTTACCTTATAGAATATAGGTGAATTATCAAATTATTATTTGTTCTAGTCTGGAACCATATGTGTAGCCCGATGGGCTAATGCTTTGATATTGGATCAATATACTCCAACAGTACCTCTATGGAGTAGATATACTGGAGGAGTCGGGATCACTGCACACTATAGACCTATTCGCCTTAAGGGGGGAAGGGGAATGTGTCAAGTGGGGATGTACACAGTGATATAGAAATTACTAGGTTTAAGTTAGAACGTGTGATTTGGCCAAAAAAAAAAAAAGTTAGAACGTGTGCACCTTTGTGTCATGCCCTTGTATTTATAGGGATTGCTTTGATATCCTAACCGTGTGATCTATCATATCTTATTAATATTGGATAAGATAGATTCTCCTGGATTGTAGGTGTTCCCGGATATATGATATGGCCTGTATTGGGCCGTCCACACATATGGGCCGTCTAGCCGGACCGTAACAGTTGCCCCCCAGCTCGGTAGCTCAAGGGTTTGAACTGCCGAGGTGTATCCTGCCCTGGCATTTTCTGTCCGAGGTGCGATACCGAGGTTGATTAGATTCGTCGGCGGATAGCAAGGTTGATTGGATCTGTTGGCTTCGCATGTTGGATTTTTGATTTGATTGGTATTATTAATCCTTTGGCCGGGTGCCGTTTAGTGAAGGCTTGAACCGGTTCACTACTAACCTCGGCCATGGATGTTACGTTCTCAAGAATCCGAGGTCCGATCTCAAGATCCGAGGTCCTTCATGGAGGTGTGCCGAATCCCTGATATTGTCTGGATTCTTCCATGTCTAAGAAATGTATCCCCTGGGGCCGAGGTATGAGGTAAGGCCAAGAGTCTAGGATGCGTTTCCAAGGTCAAGAGACCTTCCGCCTTCACCATCATTGCCCCCTGCCATGTGGCGTCCCTGGACTGGTGGGGGGATTTTAACCGCCCTGCTTCGTCATCTTTGGATTCTGTGCGCATTTAATGCTCTCTGCGCACGTCGCACGTCATCCCTACAAACAGGGTAAGTTTTCCCCTTTCTACCCCTGTCGCTTACACTTTTGACTTACTCCTCACTTCGTTACTCTTTCCTCCATTCTCCCATTACCTGTCATTTCTGCTTCCTCTGTTCGTTGTTACGATATTTTCGCCGCGAAGAAACTCTATCTGCTCGTATTCTCAGTTCTTCCTGCATTCTTCTTTATCAGGTACTGTTTCCTCTTCTCTACTTATTTGTTGTCTTTGCGACTTTGATGGTTTTGATTGCTTATTCTTGTTTTTCCTTCGCGACCATTTCTTTTCGTTTGGCTTTTTCTCGGTTTTCGGTGCGGTTTTGTTTCGGGAGTTCCAGTGATTGCTCTTGGGTCGTTATGGGTTTCTAAGTTTCTTCCCTTAGGTGTTTGCCCCCTTTATGGTTTGCATATCCCCTTTGGCTTCTCCCCGCCTCATCGTCCCTTTTATGCGTGTTCTAGGTTTCCTTTCTCTCGTTTTTGATGGGTAGGAATAAACCTTCGTCATCTTCAAACCCACCACTAAACCCAGAAGAGGAAGAAGAAGCGATACGCTCTCGTTTTCCAAAGGCCAGCTACTTGGTACTGGGTTTTCCTTTGCCCGAGAACGTTAGATCTAGTACTCTGCTTCATGGTGCTTCACGTGGGGGGAGTGCCGGGAGGTCGCGTTCGAATTGGTCTAGGGGCCCAAGTGTTCGTCCTGTTCTGAGTGGGTTGCCTAAACCCGTAAGTCGAGATGTACCCGAAGGCATCCCGATCGCACCTATTAACTTACATGAGCCTACTCTAAGCACCAGGGTCGAATCTATGCCCGAGGGATACCTCGGCCCCTGTTGGGACTGCCTTGCCGATAGTTCGTATTTCATAGCGAACGACTGGGATTTCCTGGCGGACACTACCCTTCGCACCTGCCAACATAGGTCTAGGGCACCTTCTACCTCAGCCCCTAACACCGGACTTCATTTTTCTTCTCAAAATATATTGCATACACCAGGTACTCCCTTCAACAACTAATTTATGCCTTTCTTTTCCATTTACTTTTAGGTCTGAATGGAGTCATCCTCTTCTCAAATTAGTGGCCGGTCTGACCCTGAGGAGGCAGATTCCTCTGTTCCTTCCAACGCCCTTCTCCAGCGATTCCCCTGGGTCACATACGAAGCACTCACTACGCGATCCTTAATGACCGTAGCCGAGATTAGTCGGATGAAGCTTGGGGAGTTCGAGGGTTGTTTACTGAGTCCTCCTAATACTGATGAGCCCGTTTGCTCATCTAGGGTGGCCGGGTGTACTAACTTCTTTTTCTTTTATAAAGCTTACATATCCCCGCTCGGTATTCGCTTCCCGTTTACCGAGTTTCAAATATCTTGCCTAGATTATCTTCATCTGGCCCCCTCACAACTTCATCCTAATGGTTGGGTGTACATAGTGGCTTTTGAGAGGTTATGCAATTCTTTCAAAAACCCTATTCCTTGCACGCCCGCCCTCTTTTTTTACTTCTTCTGTCCTTTTACCCCTCGTTTTGGTAAGGAAGTGGATAAATTGAAGGGGCTTACTTCCCTTCGAAGTGATCCTGACCGGAAGCTCTTGAGTGCTTTCTCGGATTCCTTCAAGCACTTCAAGAACAGCTTCTTTAAGGTCGTGGCCAAACCCGGGCAAAAGCCCTGGTTTTTGAAAGGGGCCGAGGGGGACGGAGTGGAGTGGAAGTTTCCGTTGTATTGGACGTATGATCACCACAAGGTGGCCTCTACCTCGTACCAAGTTGAACCAGACGATCTTCCCGCCGAGGAGGTTGTTTTTGTAGACCGGCTGGTGTCATATTTTACTACATACGGAAGCCGGAGCGCGGCTTACTTTATTTCCGGTCCCGGCTCCAAGTCGGGATATGTTATTTGTATGGATTTTGTATATACCCTGCTTTAACCTTTTTTCCTTTTCTATTGTATGTGATGACTAACCATTTTCCTTATCTTCTTATCAGTAGCTCAAGCTATGGAGCCACTACCTCGCTATCTCACTCATGCGAAGCAAGGTCAGAAGAAGAGGTCGGCCCCGGAGTTGCGCAAGTCCAAAACTATAGCCGATGCCTTGGCGAAGAAAAAGAAACTGAAAGAGAGCCCTTCGGAATCAATGGATGTCCCGCATTCCGGACCCTCTGGCAGTTCCTCCCCAGCTGGGCCGACTTTGCCCCCCGCTGTGACTAAAACTATGGTTGCGCCTTCTTCTTCGATCCTTCCACCACCTCCTCCTCCGCATCCGAAGCTGCCTAGTGGGCTTACTTGGAGTAAAGGGCGGACCGACGAACTGGCGGTTTCTCTCCTCCCGCCTCGACATTATACAGATGCCGTGGCTCTTACCGATATTGATAAGGCCGAGCTGTGGAATATTCAGAAGGCTACCCTGAAATCTGCCGGGGTGGTGCGGGCGTTCGAAATAGTCAAAAGGAATTATGTTAACACGGTGCCGCTCGAACAAGGTTCGGAGGAGAGGATAGCGGCTGTCGAGGCCCGGAAGAAGGCGAGGGTGCTCTTGAGGCGGCCCGAAGTATTGAAAAAGAAGGCCGAGGATGCTCGCCCGAGATAGAGGCCGAGAAGAGCAAGCTCTCGAGGAGCTCCATATGACCCGAGAGGCCCTTGACCGAGCTAACGAAGAGCTGGTCGAGGTTACAAAAAGCCCACGCACGGACATCGACTCACTTCGGGTGGTCGAATCGCAACGTGGGGACTCGGCGAGGAATGGGCGAGACCGGGCGGCCACTAACGGAGTCTCGAAAGCTTATCTTTGACTGCTCGATACGGTTCGGGAGACGGCCGGAGATGCTTTTAAAATGGCCCCGGCACAAATCCGCCACTTGAACCCTAATGTCTCGCCGAACATTGAGGGATTTCACCATCCCGGCATATATCCGGGCGATAAGCTCATTCCCCTCCCGCTTCTCCCGAGGTGACTTCAGCATCCCTTCTTGATGACGGAGATCAAGTTGGCGATGTGGAGGAGCACTCTTCGGCCACGTCCCCCACAGAGGAGCCTTCCAAGCCCTCGCTCCGGATGCTTAGTTTTTGCTTTTCGTTTATCTTCTTTGGGCGTTAATGCCCTTTGTTTGTAATTGCTGGATGTTGCCGCTATGGTTCGGCTTATTAATTTATATAAATTACCTTGTTTTGTTTGATTGAGCATCGTATAAATGCTAACCTTATTTGACCGGGCCAGGGTTGTTATGCGGTTCTGCGTTTATCGTCCCCGACTTGCCATCCGGGAAGTTTGGTAGGGTTTTCTTAGTTAACCACAAAAGGGTGTTTATTTAACGCACTACCGAGTTCCGGCTCCCTTGTCCTGGTTCAATCGCCAAGATAAGGGCAAAATGTCACATGTTCGGCCGAATTATCCTAACTCCAAGCGAACATTTGGACCTCGATCGGGTCGGCATGACAAGTCATCTTCTTATCAAGGAGCGAGCGTTGACGCGTCAATTTTGTGAAGACCTTTACAGGTGGGTTCACATTGCTCGAAACCAAGGCTCATCGGCCCTAGTGTCAGCCATCTAGATGTGTCAATTGAAATCGGGTTCTGAGACCGTGGTGTAACCGGGTATGTGGACCTCGGTGTAAAAAACTTAAGTTATAAACAGCACGTACTTTGAATAAGAACTCTGATGTGGGTTCCTTCTTTAAGATAAAACTTCAAAGAGTTGAAGGCGTCAATGGAAAACAGCCAAATATAAACGACATAAATTTAAATAAGGAAAAATGAATCAAGTTCCATCGTGGACGACATCCGAACCGAGGTCTAGCTATAGTAGGCCCTCGCCTTGTCGGCATTCCTATAATCATAATCTACAGAAGTTGGAAATAAAAAAAAGATAGGAAAGAAATCTCCACAAAATTTTTATTACCAAAGAACAGTACGTGGGCCCCATTCACATTTTCCGTTCCCTCTTTCATCCTATATTCGCTCCCTATATCGGAGTGTGCCTTCCGTTCCGTCTCTCTCTCCCCTCCTCGCTGTGCAGGAGCCATTTTTGTCCGTTAGCTCATACCAGAGAGCTTTCATCTCAGTGTCCAAGTCAAGCAGGGATTATACCAATAGCACAAAGTGGCTGGCCGACAATCTGAGTACGAATTCCTCTTTTCTGTTTTACTCTCCTCGTATTCTCGAGAACCGACTCCAATTTGTTGTGTTCATTTCGAAGTGCTGGTGCTTGGAGATGTGAGTCCGAGCTTGGTTTCGTGATCCTGTGGAGCTGATTAGACCGTTTCTTCAGCTGACCCTTCTTTGGTACTCTCTCTTTGACAAGTAAGATATACACTATGAATGCCCTGTCGTTTCCTTTTGTGTGGCAGGAGAAGCCTTGTTCAAAATCGACTTCTCCAGCTTCGATTGCATTTCTCTCTTCAAAATTTGAAAAAAATTCCTCACATTGGAATCTTTTCAGCTCGAATTAGGTTCTCTTCTGCCTATCTTGCTTTGCTTAATAGAGCTTCAAGCTTATTTCAGAGATTGTATGCTTGCAATTTTTACATGGAATTACTCTGTTTGATGATATTCGGTTTTTTATTGCCTTTTCTGATTCTCAGCTTCGATCTGTAATTGGAGTAGCTTGTGTTTTCCGGGTGAGGCCAGATTAGAAGACTTTCGTGCTAATACTTTGCTTGTGGTTAGAAGAGCTGCGGAAAGGGGATAAGAGGCAAGGAAACTGTTATTGATTAGAACTTAGAACTTATCGAATAAATATCTAAATGGCTTCCATAGAGACCGATGGGGAGGGTGATAACAATAACCAAGGTAGCATGTGGGTTTTGGATCAGAAGATTGACCAGCCTATGGATGAAGAGGCAGGAAGGCTCAGAAATATGTACAGGGAAAAAGTATGTTGCGACTCTCTTTAACCATTTTATTTGTCTCTCTTTCTTCCTCTCGCCCGCTCGCTCAAAATTCAAATATCTAGTCAAGGGAACTACAAAATTTTACTCAATAATGGTTGCTTCCTGGAACACATAAGGAAATGGTGGTAATAATCGTTTATTAATAGTACAACATGTATATAAGGAATGTAACATATATAAGCGTAATTAATGTAGTTCTCAATAGTATGTTTTTCCTGGTTGTTAGTCAATTCTCCCTCAATTAGATGCTGGATCTTGGCTTGAACTCCTAGTTATTCATTGTTATGCTATTCAAATGAAGGTTTATTAAAAGAGATATACTGCAGCAACATATCTCTGCATGCTATATAATCAGTAATTTCAAAATTACTTATGAATTATGAATGTGAATTTCAATTCTACAAGTGCAGTCAAATAAGTGATTGAAAAGTAAATTTTAGTTTAAATCTTCTCACTAACTTGTGTTCATCCAAAAGAAAAAATGTTGGGTCAGCTACAGGAATACGGGTTATAATTCCTTGCTGATGTTTTGATTTGTTCAGAAATTTTCTTCACTATTACTATTGCGGCTGGCGTATCAAAGTCTTGGTGTGGTTTATGGAGATTTGGGTACTTCTCCTCTGTATGTTTTCTACAATACGTTTCCTCAAGGAATTGAAGATCATGAGGACATTATTGGAGCTCTTTCTTTGATTATATACTCTCTCACTCTGGTGCCACTCCTCAAATATGTTTTTGTTGTATTAAGAGCAAATGACAATGGCCAAGGTATAGTGTTTTGTTTTATGAAGGTCTTTATTGATTATATGCTATCTCACTCTGAAATATAATCTTTCATTAAGAGCAAAATGGTGATGGCCAAAATATGGATGGTTTTATTGATTTGGTCTTAAGGTATTTAAGCTGGATTAGGACATGTTTAGTATTGCATTTAAAGTTGCTGCAACAATAAGCTCTATTTCTAATCATATTTAATGTCATCAAGACTTCTTCATCACAGGCTCTGCAGAAGTAAACTGTCTCATCTTACATAATAATGTTTTGACAGATTTAATTCTGAAAATATATAGATATCTTGATTCTAAAACTTGTACTCCTTACTTAGTTTAATGTGAAATGATATCTTAGGATCTATAAAAGCTACTTCTGTCAAAAGAACAAATCTGGATTCCAGCAATTATTGTATCTAAACCCCTCTAGTATCTTGAAGTGGTGGTGTTTTAGATTTACCTATCTGTTCAACGCTGCAGTGCTGCAATTAAGTTTTTCCAAACTTGTATATTTGTGGTGCAGGTGGAACTCTTGCACTTTATTCCTTACTTTGCCGACATGCTAAAATAAAAACAATTCCTAATCAACATCGTACTGATGAGGAGCTAACAACATATAGTCATTCTACCTTCCATGAAAGGTCATTTCCTGCAAAAACTAAAAGATGGTTAGAGGAAAATTCTTTTAAGAAGAATGCTATTCTTATTCTTGTCCTTGTTGGCACCTGCATGGTGATTGGAGATGGTATACTTACCCCTGCTATATCAGGTATGTCTTCCATCTGCTTCTGATCTTCTAATTTTCATTTATCCTTTTGTCTAACTGTCAACATACTTGCTAGATTTGTTTGTGTATATATACACCTTCGAATATTTGAACGTGCAGATTCACCACACTGAAATAAAACAAAATCTTGGACTGAGAGAAGTGCCACACCACGGGCTTGTAAATGAAAATTATTCTGATGTAGAATTATTTTATAGATTATGTGGAACTTGTTGAAATAGTAATGCAAACTGATTCAGTGTTAGAGCTTCAAAGGGACCACAAACACATGATCTCAATATACCACTAATTAAACTTTTTTCTTTTTGATGTATTTATTCCAGGGCTTTTTTTTTTTTTTTTTTTGGGGGGGGGGGGTTATGGTTGTTTATTACGCAAAAGACCATTCTTTTCTTTTATCTGGATGCATCCCCAATTCCCGTGACCATTTCCCTTAAGGTTTCCAAATATTAGAAACTTTGAAGCTTAACTAGATTGCTATTCTATTTCCTAGGAGGTGGGCATCCATGTGCTGTGCCCTTATGGTGCTTACATAAAACGTCATTCCTTTTGGAGGAATTCATGTGATAAAAATATTAACATGGGTGATCGGAGAATATATGTATTTCTGATTTCAAACATCCTACAATGTTTCTATTAAACATGTTTAATTGCTAGAAGGCCCAGAAAATTAGGTTTCAGTGCAATGACTTTGATTAGTAGGCCTTTCTCTTTTTTCTTAACTATCACCTTTAATAAGTCTCGTCTTTTTTCTTAACTATCATCTTTAATAAGTCTCCAGTTATACCAATTGACCTACAAACATTTTTTATGTTGTAGTTTTATCAGCTGCTGGTGGCATCAAGGTGAACAAGCCTGGAATAAGTAGTAGTATGATCCCATACCATTTTTCTTCTACTTCTTTATTTTGAGATTAAGTCCTTGTGGGTTTCAAATGAATTGAATTTCCTTGTCGTGTAAATCTTCTTTCTTTCTGGGAAGCAGATATAGTTGTGCTGGTTGCTGTGGTAATATTAGTTGCTTTATTCAGCATGCAACACTATGGTACAGACAAAGTTGGTTGGCTCTTTGCTCCGGTTGTCCTTCTTTGGTTTCTTTTGATTGGAGGTATTGGTATATTCAACATCTGGAAATATGGCTCCACTGTTCTAAAAGCTTTTTCACCTGTGTATATCTTTCGATATTTCAAAAGAGGAGGAAAAGAAGGTTGGACTTCCCTTGGAGGTATCATGCTCAGCATAACAGGTAAACTAAGTATTAGTTGCTTTTATTTCCTTCTTTTCCAGAATCATTAATGAAGGAACTTTATGGGGCTGTATGTTTAGACAACTTGCAATGATTTATTACAGGGACAGAGGCTCTTTTTGCCGATCTAGCTCATTTTCCTGTTTCGGCTGTACAGATTGCATTTACCCTACTTGTGTTCCCCTGCCTTCTTTTAGCTTATTGTGGACAAGCTGCTTACCTTATGAATAACATGGATCATGTACAAGACTCTTTTTATCGCTCTATTCCAGGTTTATTATATTCTTCAGTCTCCACTGAATTTGTGCTTGTGGTGTACATGCTCTTGTCATATTTAGAATATTGTAACAACTTCCAAATTAGTTATTAGCAGTTTTAGCTAATGAATCAAAACACTTGGTCCGAATTGCTTGTGTGATTGCATGCATTCTGTGGGAATTACTACTAATTTCTTTTTAAATTTTATGGAGATGAAACAATTAAAAGATTTTTGTAATTTGAATGATGCTGCTTAATTCCTTCATGCAGTAACTGTTCATGTTGAAGTTGATTATCCTTGGTTCTGCAGATAGAATATATTGGCCAGTATTTGTTGTAGCAACAGCGGCAGCTATAGTTGCAAGCCAGGCCACAATAACTGCAACCTTTTCAATTATCAAGCAAGCCCTAGCACATGGTTGTTTTCCAAGAGTGAAAGTTGTGCACACATCGAAGATGTTCCTTGGCCAGATATATATTCCAGATATTAATTGGATCCTCATGATTCTCTGCATCTCTGTTACTGCTGGCTTCAAAAATCAAAATCAGATTGGAAATGCATATGGTAAGCTTTTTCCTCCCATTGTTTGAGGCATATATTTTGTGCTGTCGATTAAATGTTGAATGTGAATTTCTAAGCTCACGGTTTATGAAAAGACAATATAACACTCAAATGATCTTGATGCCAAAAAATTACAAGATGTCTTGGAATTCGTAAGCACTGCACCTATAATCTCTTGCTGTCCATGCGACAACAAACTTGATATTCTGTCTGATGGAATATGCATAATTAATTTGTGATGATCAATTTCATGTCCATGGTGTTGTATCCGCCAACTCTAGTGGCAAATTTTGACAAAAGTTTCAAAAGATCCCAGCTATAATTATGTAAGCTATCTGTTTCCCTCTAAAATTGTGAGGAGTATATTATTAGCAGGGCTTGCATAATCTGATAAGCAATAAGCCTCGACCTCACTTTACTATCTTTGACTCTATCATCCGTCCCAACTAAATATATTGATGTTCTGCTGATCTTTACGTCTATTCATGCACTAACATGAAGGCCCATAAGATGAGTGAGATGTTGTAGAGAGGATGACCTAAAAGTTTTGGCTAGTGTTCGTATTATCTCTCTCTTGGGTGCTTGTGATTGTGCTTGTCTTATATTGGTGCTAGTGCATCTGGTATCTTGTGATCTCACAAGTAAATCAGTTAGCGCTTGTGAACACACTCATTCCCTATGGTGCCTGTGGTGCTCACAACCAATTGACTTCCGATGAAAAGACAAAGGCTTGGTCTGAATTTGTCAATGCTCTAGACTTTGTAGGAGCTGCCAATTAACATACTCCCCAACTTGAAGGAAAGTAGGAGGACGGAGTGAAAAGAACTCATGTTTAGTGCTCATGTAAATTAGCAGTTTTATTATTTAGTAGTTCTTTTAATACTAGTTTTGATTTATGCTAAAAGTCATCATCTTGTTGGATTTTTATCTTCTCTTTTTCTTGTGATAAGATAATTTATATTTAAATTTTTAGTTTGATTGGCTACTAATTTAGCCCCCCATCCATCAATGTATGTATGGCTTGAATATTTAAAATAATAAGAACGGAAGCATCAATGCACTCCTTAAATCCTTCAAAAGAGCCTGCAGTTTAGGGAGTTATTGGATGCTCAATGACTTGTTATTACACTGTTGCACATGTATAAGAACTTATTTCATACATTTTTCAAGCGATCGATTCATTTGTGTCACTCTTATGACAGGTACTGCAGTTGTGATAGTTATGCTGGTAACAACGTTGCTTATGATTCTAATCATGATATTAGTGTGGCGCTGCCACTGGATTCTTGTATTCATCTTCACTGGCTTATCACTGATCGTGGAGTGCACTTACTTCTCAGCTGTTCTCTTCAAAGTTGATCAAGGTGGATGGGTTCCCCTTGTAATTGCTGCAGGATTTCTTCTTATTATGTATGTTTGGCATTATGGCACTGTGAAACGCTATGAGTTTGAAATGCATAGCAAGGTCTCAATGGCATGGCTTCTTGGGCTTGGTCCAAGTTTAGGGCTGGTTCGTGTCCCGGGGATTGGGTTAGTCTACACAGAGCTTGCAAGTGGGGTACCCCACATCTTTTCCCATTTCATCACCAACCTGCCAGCTATCCATTCTGTTGTTGTGTTTGTATGTGTCAAATACCTCCCTGTCTATACTGTCCCTGAGGATGAACGATTCCTTGTCAAGCGAATTGGACCTAAAAGTTTTCACATTTTCCGATGTGTGGCGCGATATGGCTATAAAGACCTGCATAAGAAAGATGATGATTTTGAGAGAAAACTCTTTGACAACCTTTTCATTTTTGTCCGGCTTGAGTCTATGATGGAAGGATGTTCAGATTCAGACAACTACAGTTTACCTGCACAACAGACGGTGCAGTCAAGAGATGGCCTGCTGCAAAATAACAATGGGAACACAGTTTCATCTCTGGTGGATTTCACCGTTTCATCTGTGGATTCCATAGTGCCAGCTAGATCTCCATCCCATGTAAATAATACTCTCGGGTCCTCTGGTCAATCAAGTGGCCATACTGAGGTTGATGAACTCGAATATTTGAAAAGATGCAGGGATGCTGGGGTGGTTCACATACTAGGGAACACAGTTGTGAGAGCTAGGAGGGATTCAAACTTGTGCAAGAAAATAGCTGTTGATTATATATATGCATTCCTTAGGAAGATATGCAGGGAGCATAGTGTCATCTTCAATGTCCCTCATGAGAGTCTTTTAAATGTTGGTCAGATATTCTATGTATAGCCCTTCTTCCCCCTCCCTTTCTCTTTATTTGGTCCATGACCAATAAGATGTTTCTTTTGAAACTTGTGAACAGTTGAGCATAGTTTAGAATATGGCAATCATGTGTTACAAATGGAAGCAAACGGCTAGAGAAGAATGGATTTTGGGCAATTTTATGTTGAAACTCATTAGTCTCAAGTGGCTTGGCCACGTTGATCCTTTCAATACTGCTTGGATATTGACCATTATTTGCATGACAAGTAGCTTGAGCCCTTCAGATGGGAGAGATATAGTTATTCTTTCAAGTCCATTATCATTGGGTGGCAACAAGTGTAATGGACCATAATCTCTGAAATCTTATTTTTTGTCATGCATACAGGTTCTTTCATGTCTGCCCTGTACCAAGTGGGAAATTTTTGTCCACACCTTTTATTTGTGGTAAAAGGACTATATGAAAATTGAATGCATGGTTACCAAATCACATTTTGTTAGATTTGTGCCTTCAAGGAGAATGATCAAAGAGTACAAGTGTGTAGTCTTTTTTTTTTTTTTTTTTGCTTTGGGGGGGAATAACATATTAGATTATACAGGGTTGCTTTGCTTTGCTTTGGTTATCTTTCTTATGCAATTACCAATTTAATTTATGGTTATGAATAACATATTAGATTATACAGTTAACGTCTAATAAATATTTTAAAGGTTGCTTTTCTGGTTGGTCCTTGGCATTTTTTTTTTTTTTTTTTTTTTGAATTGAAGATGAAGATATTGACGACATGAGATTTCAAGCAGGATTAAACTGCAACTTACTACTTACAGAGCATTCATGCCGCTTGACTACAAAGTCCTTCACTGTAAAACACAGTGCTCTTTTCATGTGAGAACCGTGGTCCATTTCTCATGAAACAGATAACGTCAAGTTTGGTAGAGTGAAAAGGGGCAGTTTTAGGGGGGAAAAAATATTAACCGCACCCTCAAGAACAAAGAAAAAGGAACACCTTGCATATTTGGACATTATATTCTGAAAAAATATCAATTTTAAAGGAGGGAGAAATTGTTAATAAGTATAGGTTCTTAAGTATAATTTTCACAATAGTTTGCTTATTGCAGTGCATCCATCTTTAATGTGTCAAATAGAGACAACAATCATTGATAGAATCCATTAGGTTTTGTCAAATGGGCCCTCTTTTGCTATTCTCGGAGTCACTTCCATGGTTTTCCATATTAACATCTTTCAAGCTTTTCCTTTAAATGAAAAATCTTAACAGATTCCCAAATTTCATCCATTTTCAATTTAATCTTGCACTGAAATTTTACTGCCTCCAATCCTTAATATA
The DNA here is from genome assembly GCA_019022615.1 of Acacia melanoxylon. NCBI lineage: Eukaryota > Viridiplantae > Streptophyta > Magnoliopsida > Fabales > Fabaceae > Acacia > Acacia melanoxylon. The sequence continues at coordinate 4,422,295 of JAFJYJ010000036.1, read as the reverse complement.
GTTGCATTATTAATTGGGAGATACTAATGAACTTCTTTTAGTCAATTATTTATAACAAATACGTCTTGATTTTTCTAAAATATCTTATTTAATTATGTGCATCGGAAATTCAAAACCACCCTCGGCAGAAATTTTTTTAATATACGCGATCAATAGGATATTTTAGGAAATAATTATAAATTTAGAAGAAAAAGTGTACTGAAACTTTATATTTATGACAAAAATAAATGTGTTGTTGAACTTATAATGCTTGTTTGGAATGACGATTGGAGCATTCAAAAACATCTTTTCAATAATGATTTGTGGTATATGAGGTAAGCATGTGAGAGGACTTTTATCTCGATTTACATGAATAAGCACTCTTGAGAATCGATCTGGAAGAGGGAGGAGGTTGGTGGCTTCATCTTCATCATTAACGACCAGAAAATGTAGAAGAAGAGTTTGTTGTTGCGACAACTAAGTCGCGAGGATGAAAATACACTATTTTACCTTTACAAAAAACATTGGTTTGTTGCAATCAATGGTTACCTATCAAGATTCTCCTTTCCCTTTGTCGTATACCCTAGCCGAATCTGTATTCTCTCCTTGCATGCACGAATTTTGTTCGCATTTTGCTTAATCACACACTCACGATTGTTTGATACCTTAGCCGAATCTAGATTCTCACTTTCTCACTTTGTTGTCGTTAATCACTCCGCGATTTCATCTGCAAATTTCTGCTTAGATTTTGTTTGCCATGAGCCAATTTTGAGTCTCAACTTGCTTATAGGTCGATTTCGCCTCTTTTCTTTCTTACTTTGTCACCGTTAATCATTCTAGTCTTTGTTGCGTCTCTATCTCGTTGATTTCGCCTCTTTCCTTTTTTTTTTTTTAAATCTAAATTTTGCCTCTCTTTTTGAACTTATCAGAGCTATTTTTTTTAAAGCAATTAAAACATAATTACTGGTGACAAAACCCCGCCTTTACACATGCATGCCTTATCACCCATTTACTCTCCGCAACGTCACCACTTGAAGTCAAACATCTTCCTCCCACCAACTATTTAACAGTCAAAGTCTACTACGATTAATGACATTGGTTAAATTGCTCCATTTAAAGTTATTTATTTTTAATTTTGCCTCTTCTAAAATTTATTTGTGCTGGACACTCATCGAATAAAACCTGGTTGCTAAAATTGCACATTAACTCTAAATTTAAGATTTTAGATACAACATATTTTCAGTGAATGTAATTCTTCTTTAATTGTATGCAGCTTATTATCAACCATGTGCGAGAGGAAGATATTTGCATATAACCAAAATATATTGCACACATATAAAAAAAGCTGACCTGCTTGGGTACTTTAGATAATAAATTCTGAAATAATGAATTTTTTCAGCAATTTTTCTTTTAAAAAAAACATTTGAGAAAGAATATATAGATGAGCTTGAAAAGAAAAAGAAAACGTTTTTCAAAGCTGCCAGGTGAAAACTGAAAAAGATCAAAAGTGAAATTAAAAATATTGGAGCGAACACAAGCATTCTCTTTCCCTCTCAAAAAAAAAAAAAAAAAAAAAAAAAAAAAAAAAAAAAAAAAAAAAAGCAATCGATGGCGGCGATCATGAGAACGTAGAGCACTTAGCTCGCTTTCTCTCCCTCTCTCTTGCGGTATCTCAATCTGAGAAGGAAGGAGGGAGAGAGAGAGAAACAGAGGGAAAAAAGCAAATCACAGAAAAGGAAAGTGAGAATGAAACCTCAACGCAATAAAAGAGAAGAAGCAGAACAAGTAGAGGCAAAATTCGAAGAAGAGAGAGAGCAAGAAGAGGAGCAAACTCTCCTGGTTGCGCCACGTGGCGGGGCTGGAGTGGTCGAACGCCTTGGAGGGTTCAACGAGAACATCAACAACAACACACCACGCCCTCTCTCTCTCCTCCTCCTGCCATGTCAGAGTGTAACCCCGTCCCATGGGGACTATGACCCCGGCGATTCCGTATTTGTAGTATGCTTTCTCTCTCTAAACAATCACTCTTTCTCTATCTACAAAGCCAACATCAACAACACCAACAACTATCTTTTTATTTCTCTCTCTCTCTTTCGCTTTCTCTCTCTATTTTTTTCATTCGTCTGCCCCTTCTCTCTCTTCCCTTTTCGTTCCTCGCTCGTTTCTATGCCCTAATCTTCCCCCTCTCTCCCACATACCCACTGTCTACTCTTCATCTCTCAATCTCATGCAATCTATTTGATTCATGTTTTTTGATCCACCTGCAAGATTGGTATGCTTGCTAATTTGTTTCATTTGCTGTTTCTATATATCGGTTTAGCTGAATTTTTTGGTATCGTTATTTATTGCCCAGAATCTATCTATGTTTCCTTAATTGGTAAAGCTACTTCACCTGTAATTGTAGTCTTTGCTGCAAAGATTCTGTTTTTAGTGAGCAGCTACGCCACTTGGATTTTGGTGGAGTAGTAGTTCCTGAGTTGAATAGTTGCTTAAATTTAAATGGGGTTTATATTTGTTTAGTCTAGTTCAATGTGCATAATGCTCAACTAATTGCGAGTTAATTGTTGAATTACAGCTTTTCTGTTTTTGTGGTGTGCTCAAGCATGCATTCACTAGTTGTTGAAGGTTGAGGTGTATTGAATTCAGCTCATTTTATAGGTTGTGGAAGACGGGCCCGGCAGTAGTCAGTTGATGCTAGTATAAATAATCTGATCCTGCTTTGAATATGGAATATATTACTATAAGGGCTCTAGTTATTTCCTCTTGTGCACTTATAACTTCGGATATGCAGATTAATTTCTTTCCTTGGAAATCCATAGCTTTTAAGCCTGCATTGTTTTTGGAAGGAGTAAAGTACTAATTTTGTCCCTTTATTATCAGGCCTATTTAAATTTAAAGTTAGTATGAAAAACTGAGTGCACAGATTAGTGTCCAAAAATACAAACTTGTGGCACATTAACTCTTTCAACATCCTTGAGTCACTTGATAAAAGGACTAATGTGCAAAGAGTTTGTTGTTTTCAAGGACCGACTCCACTCACTAATTTTTGAGGTTAAAACTATTTACAGCTGACTATTCTTGCTGGGACCTAATTGTTAATTTAATATTTTTGGTAATCTTTCTTGCTTACTGTGAGTATAACTGCGTACAGTGGCCTAACATTTGTAATGGGATTGACTCAGGCCATTGATTTATTATTTGCATAATTGAAGGAAATGCATCTATAATCTCTCGTGAAAGATACACCGTTCAAATTGACCTGATGCAAAGATTACCCAGTTTAGATGACAGAATTCTGACTTTTTCTTTATTTGATATCTTTCCTGTGTTTTGCTGATGAAAACTTGGGTTCTTTATTAACCAGTTCTTTTTTCTCATATCTTTCATTCTGTTGTTTCTGATGTTCAAAGAGCTTAGTCTTGCCCTTATTTTGAAACCAGCAACATTTTTAGGGCACTGTGTTACTTCTTAAATGGAGACTAATTATGACAATAAAATTTGAGATGGAAGGCTTCCAAATTTGAACAGAGCTCTGTTATATCTTATATGTGTTAAGAATATCACTTCGCGATGGTAACATAATATTAAGAGAGGAGCAATGAAAGAGACAAGAGCGTTGGATAGTTTCATGTATTGAACTTAAGAAACTCTATGAAGTCATGATGACAGGATAATTATAGACCCTGGGAAATGCTTACCAGACTTAGTCAGGCCAGGATTTCTGAATGTCTCAGGTGCTGAGAATACATAAATCCAAATATTTATGATTCGTAATAGCTTAGATGTGTCCAAGATAAGATGTATGAGCTAACTGAACCAATTGGCAATACTGAAAGTGTGAAATTACTCTCAAGATTGAAACTATCGCTAGAATAATTTATTGGACTAATTCCTCTTAAATACCAACGAAAAGTTCGTTTTCCCCTTAATGGATCCTGTGATGTTTTCTTGGCTTCGGAAGAAGCTAATAAATATTAGGTCAGGGACAAGATCTTTAATTTCACATTTTACAGCTGTCTCAAAATGGAATTGAGTATTTGTACCAGGTATTGTGATTATTTTGAGATTTGTGTAAGGGGTATTTCATCATTTAGTTATTAACTAACACTGCAAGTTTCTCAAGTTTTCAACTTTTGCATTATGTACTCGTAATACTTTGCTAGCCTGTTTCGATTTTTCTGTTTCTGCATGGTGCAACAGTCAATACTTGGATAAAGTGTACCAGTAAAAGGCCTGTCTTAATCATGTCTAGATTCTCTTTTGCATTGAATTTTCATTGGTCCATGGGATCTGATAGTTGAAAAATTGATTTCTTATATAGGACCTCTATATGAATAATGAAGGAGAACAAATCATCAAGTAGAATGATCAACAGAAACTGGGTTTTAAAACGCAAGAGGAGAAAAATTTCATTTGAACAATCCAATGGTAAAGTAGACAATTCAACATCACATGATTCTTCTAGGGACACCTCAGCAAAACGTACAGTAAAGACTGAAGTAGCTACTCGTCAGTTTTCCTCTAAGAAGAAAGGAAATGATGGGGTGAGTTACCTTTTCTTTGAATAATTGGTTGCATGTACAAGTGAAGGTTTAACCTAAGGATCATATTCAACTTAGAAAATGGATGAAATTAAAGGAATGAGTGATGGATGAGGTTCTTTTCCATTTTAATTAGAAATTTAGAAACAGGGATGGATAAAATACCTATATACTCTGGGTACACATAAAAGTTATCTGCTTGAACTTGGTTATGGGGATTTTTTTTTGGGGTATTTTCTGAGCATGGGTCTGGCTAGTATGATATCCACCCTTTTTAGACCCATAGTGTGTGTGTGTGTGTGTATTTATCCACCCTTAGCATGTATGTATATTTATCTATCAATATTTATGCACACATTTTTTGGTATTTATCTATATAATGTTTTATTAAAAATAAAAAGTACCACCCAACTGGATTTGTATGCATTTTGAATTACTTGTAGTTTGCAACATGCTTCTTTTTTGCCATGTTATATGATCGAATTTTCAAGATAAACATCTTGAAAATTTTCCAAGTAAGTCAAATCATTTCTAAGGATTTAATGGTTTAATTAGGAAGAGGAATTTCTTTCTTGCTGAATTTTATTTTGGGAATGGGGACTGTATTACCTACCTACAATTATCTCTATTTAGATATAGCAAGTGTTGAAAACTGTTAGGAAGTATATTAATGTAAATATTAGAATCAGTTAGTATCGCACATAATCAGGGATTATGACTACGATTAGGAAATCAATCATTATAATGAGTGATTAATTCTGAGACTCTTCTCGTGTATAAATACCCCTATTGTATATATGAATAAGCAAGTATTTGGGAATACATTTTCCCTCTCTCTCTCTCTTTGTGGCATTACATGGTATCAGAGCAATGCGGTTTGCAAATTTTTTTTCCGGTTCGTGCTCCGTTCGGGGTTTCAGTTGTGTGAAACAATGAGAGAGAAGAGAGTTTGGGTTCTTCCTCTTCCGGATTCTCGATACACACGCCACACCACTGCATTCTCCATCCTTTGGTCGGTGTTAGCTGAAAATTTGGTGACCGTCTGATGTCTTCGTGACAACGTCTAGCATACTCGCGCTTTGCCGGCAGCAACTTCTAATGGCGCTGGTGGGGTTTTTAATGGCGGTTTTCTCTCCACGCATCGATAGGTGAAATCCGGCCTACTGTCGGTGGTTTCGTGCTCCTCCGATCATGTTTGGGAATTAGGCTCTCTATCTCATCATTCTTTTCCGACATCGATTGTGCTTCCAGTTGTGGGTCTCTTGTTTCTATGCTAGGGTAGTGTTGTTTCTTACCTCTAGCTAAGGAGGGTCATTTAACTAAGGCTCTTTCTAAGGACGATCCTAAACTGGTGTGGGCCTGAGCGGATGCTCGATTATTCTTGCAAATTCAAAATTCCATTGAGAGTGACATTCTTCCTTCTATTAGTCATTGTAATACTGTTAAAGAAATTATGGACTACCTGGAGTTCCTGTATTCTAGGAAAGGGAACATTACTCGCATTTACGAAGTCTGTAATGGTTTCTTCCGTGCTGAGCAGTAGGGCCGCCCACTAAAGAATTTTTTCCTAGAGTTTAAGCAAATGTATGAGGAAATGAGGAGGTTAAGGCCACCTACGATTGATCTTTAGGCACAGGTGGATAATATGGAAAAACAGGCGATTATCAGCTTCCATACTGCTCTTGATTCAGCTTATGAGACCATTTGATCTCAGATATTGTCTAGCTTTGAGCTTCCTCTGCTTCAGGATGTCTACTCTTGCATGTTACGTGCAGATACTCTGACTCACCCGGCTTCTAATCCTAATGTTAGTGCTTTGGCTAGCTATGGTCTAACTGATGAGAGGAACCAGGGCTTTTCGCGACAAGGAAATGGTACACCGAATCTTGTTTTTGCTGCTTGCTGCTCACAGGAACCAAAGCCTTCCAAGGCAAGGTAACAATCCTCCGAATTCTGGTGCTAGTGGGATTGTTCGCTTCTATTGTAAGGAACCTGATCATACCAAAAGTTACTGTCGTAAGTTGCAAAATAAGCTGTAGCATAGTGGTTTTGCTCATATAGGCCCAATCCTCTGATACCTCTAATAATGCTCCATCAACACCAACTGCGCTTGCTACAGGTAACTGTGATTCATGCTTGGCTACTTCTTCCTCGAAGTGGATCATCGATTTTGGTGCCATTGATCATATGACAGGTAACCATAATTTGTTCTCTACGTATGCACCTTATGCCAACCGCTCTTCGATAACAATTGCCAATGGTTCTTATTCCCGTATTCTTGGATTTGGCACTGTTACACCTATTCCATCTGTTTCCCTATCGTCTGTCCTTAATGTTTTTGACCTTGTGTTTAACCTTCTGTCTTCTAGCAAGCTTTCTCACCAATTAAACTATTTTATATCACCTTTCTTTGACCATTGTTTGATTCAGGATCTCACGACGAAGCGCATTATTGGTATGAGATATGAATCTGGCGGCCATTACTTTCTTGACGATTGTGTGTTGCGTTCCGTTGCTTGCTCTGGTGGTTCATCTTCTTTTGACGTTCATTGTCGGCTGGGTTATGTGTCTTTGTCCTCTTTGAAGAGGACGTATCCTCAGTTTTATCATTTATCATCTTTAGAGTGTGATTCGTGTCAGTTTGCCAGTCACCGTGTTCACTAGCACCTTGCGTCAGTAAACAAGTTGCATCCCCTTTTGATCCATTCTGTGTTTTATCAGTGGACGGATGTTGACATGATTCTCTTAATGGTTTATGTTGATGACATTGTTATTATGGGGAGCAATACTTTAGGAATCTTATCAATAAAGACCTTCCTTAATTCTCATTTCCAAACAAAGGATTTGGGTCCGTTAATTTCTTTGGATCGAGGTTATGAGAAGCAAGAAAGGCCTTATCTTGGCACAGAGGAAATATGTTTTTGATCTACAGCACCAAGTAGCTTTCTCATGATTCCTAATCCCTTTTTGGACATTGATGACAACATGTTTGGTGAGCTACCTAAGGATGTGAGAAAAAGGGTTGATCATGAGAAGATCATGTCATTTTCATATCCTGAGAGATATTGTAGATTGATTGGGAAATTGAACTCTCTCACGTTGACTCGCCCCAATGTGACCTTTCCGATTAGTGTGCTTAGCCTATTCATAACAGTACCGACTGTTGCTCAGTGGGAAGCTTTGGAGCATGTCTTACATTACTTGAAGGGCTCACCTGGTTGTGGTATACTCTATACGAATCATGGCCACACCGTGATTGAGTGTTTTTATGATGCGAATCATGCGTGGTCGAAGGCTACTAGAAGATCCACCATAGGATATTGCACGCTTGTGGATGGCAATTTAGTATCCTGGAGGAGCAAGAAGTAGGATGTGGTTTCACAATTTAGTGCAAAAGCTGAGTATAGGGCTATGGCTCAGTCAGTACAGGAAATTGTGTGGATTCACCAGTTAATGAAGGAGGTTGGTCTTACCATGTCATTGCCTGCGAAACTGTGATGTGATAACAAGGCTACTCTGTGTATAGCCTCCAATTCTTTGTTTCATGAACAAACAAAACACATTAAGATCGACTGTTACTTTGTATGTGATAAAATCAAAGAGAACTTCATTTCAATAGGACATGAGAGGTCTAGCGATCAATTGGGTGATTTGTTGACTAAAGCCCTAAATGAGACTCGTGTTGATTATCTTTGTAACAAGTTGGACATGATTAACATCTACGCTCCAACTTGAGGGGGGTGTTAGGAAGTATATTGATGTAAATATACTAGAATCAGTTAGTATCGCACATAATTAGAAATTATAGGGATTATGATTACGATTAGGAAATCAATCATTATAATAAACCATTAATTCTGAAGCTCCTCTCTTGTGTATAAATACCACTATTGTATACATGAATAAGCAAGTATTTGGCAATACATTTTTCCTCTCTCTCTCTCTCTCTCTCTCTGTGGCATTACAAAAACCAAACTTTTGAAGAGGGGATAACTCTACAGAGTTAGAGTTATTTTAATGCATCACTTTAGTGTGTGTGTTTTTTAATTTTTTCATGATTCATTTGACTGCACTAACTGCGATGTCTTAAATCTTTGGATCCAGTATTTCTTTGAATGCGTGGTTTGTGATCTTGGTGGAAATTTATTGTGCTGTGATAGCTGTCCTCGCACTTATCATTTACAGTGTCTTTCTCCTCCTCTTAAGGTATGTTCTTTCAAGCCAATATAAAGCTGTCTATCAATCACTAGGGAATTGTTGTATAAACTTCATTTCTAATTTGCAATTTATCCTCTGAAGCGCATCCCCATGGGAAAGTGGCAATGTCCAACCTGCTCTCAAGGAAATGATCGACTGAAGGCCATAAACCACCTGGATTCAATTGCAAAACGAGCCAGGTCAAAAGTTGTCTCTGCAAGAGCAAAAGATGGAGTTAGTTCACTTAATATTGGCAAAGTATCCCAGATTTTTGGTAGCACACTAATATCAAAGAAAAGGTCTTCCAGCAAAGGAAAATCCATTTCAATTGGGGGAGACAAGTTCTTAAGAAAGGAATTGTTGTCTACCCCAGTAGATGTAACTGGTAGTAACAAGCTAAGTGATCCATCACTTGGGATTTCGATGGAGGGAACCTCATCATGTGCAGATGCTGGTGAAGAAAAGAAATCTAACACGCCCCCAACAATCTCTCCTGTTGATATGAAGTCAACCTCAACAGCTGACGAAGTTTTGTCTACTCCTAAAATTACTAATTTAGATGTAGATGATGAACAGGTGGATGGGAAACCTGATTTATCTTGTGATGACATGCCTTCAAGAAAACAACTTGTTCTTGGAATTGCTGCTACTGGAGTGGAAGTTAGAAAAAGGAAGCACTGGGCTAATAATAATATCAGTAAAAAGAAGTTGAAGACTGAAAAGGGTAAATCTACCGCCAAGACTTCTATGAAGTGCAAATCCGGAAATAATAAAGTACACAAGAAGCAGAAGTCTGTAAACAAAAATGTTTCTGCGTCTTTATCAAAAGAAGAAGTTGGAGGCAAGGATTCTTGTGTTGAACCAAAAGATGAGGTACTGATTTTACTCTCTGGATTCTTTTCTGTTTTTGTTTGGATATGAGTCCATGAGTATTTCATGGGGCATTTGAATGTGAATGGTAAAGAATTAGTGAAAGGACATGATGCTACCTAATCTACTTATACTATTTTGACTCCTTATTCTTCTTTAGTTGCTCCCTTTGCCTTCAGTTATTCCTAACAGAACTATCAAGGATCAAGACATCTTAAGGCTCTGTTTGGTTTGAAGGGAGGGGGGGAGGGGAGGGAGGGGAGCTCCCCTCCCTAGGGTAAAAAGTCATATATAATCCTAATTTGCCTCGTTTATATATGTCTTTTCACACTAGGGAGGGGAGCTCCCCTCCCTCCCTCCCCTCCCTTCAAACCAAACAGAGCTTAAGAGCTTATGCCTTAGGAAGAAGATTTGGATTGGATTTTACTTATGATCTCTCACATATTTCTCAAATCTCTTTGCAACAGAAAGTCAAAATTTAGAAGAAACAAAGGCCAATGATGCATCGAACTATAATTTATTTTTCTAGAAACACTATCAAAATTAACGCCATCTTTTCTCTTGATATATTTTTCTATTTAAACATGCATCTATCTGCTATAGCTCTATGTTGACCTCCCTTTTTCTTCCAAGACATCCTTATTACTTTCAAGCGCATGTACTTGCTGTATTTTACATGTCTTCTTTCATGTTTCAGACCTAACCTAGCCGATATATAGTTGTCCTTGCTGTCAGATGATTATGTTGAATTTTGGGCCACCTGTATCCACTTAGCTACATGCAGGACAAGAGTACAATTCGAAAGAATAAATCAATTTTTATCTATTAAAGATATATATGATATGGAAAATAGATATTTGCCAAAAGGCCCAGTTTGGTTCACTGGAAATTGGTGTTGGGAAATGAAAAATAAAATGGAAAAGTCATTTCTCATAGTTTGGTTGGGTTGAAATGCATTTCTTGGGAGCCTTTTTTCCATGAAATTATTGGAAAATGATTTCTTTGCCTAACCTAGTGGAAAATCCATACTTTCTTAGGAAAATCTTTTTGCTGCCCAAAATTTCAGTTCCCACATCTGAAATCTTCAAACCCAACCCCAGGTTCCTTTGTCTCTCTTCCTCCTCACCCAAACCAGATCTTCTCATTGACTTGCTTCATCGCCGCCAGCTACACCCTCTACCCCACAACCGTTGACTCTTTTGGCCCCTACTCCTGCCCTCCTCCTTCCATCCATCCTTGTCATAGGTCTTTTCATCTGTGTTCAACTAGTATGGCAAGCTGTGCACCATTCTTCTATGATGGTGGTAGGATGGTAGGTGGGTCGAGTGGTGCCATAGAGTTCTCCCTCATTGCCTTCAACTTTGTTGCAAATCTATTTTGCAATATCGCTATCGCTGCCGCCTCCCTTCCTCCATCACAGGTCTATCCTCATAACGGCAGATCTGGTTTGAAGGTCCTGATGTTGATAAGAAGGGAGTTGGTGGAGGTGGGTAAGAACATAGCTCAGTCAAAGGTTTGAAGGTCACAATTATAGATCTGGACATCAAAGCTGCCATTGCTTTGAGCCATTGAAACTACCATCTCAGCCATCTTCTTCAGTGAAAGTCGAAGCTTCAGCTTCTTTGGCAATGGTTCCATGTTGAATTCGTTCTGGTTGTTGAACCTAAGCTTTTCTGTTTTCAGGGACATTTTGTTCTTTTCATATTTTTGGTTTCCATTTTCATGCTCAATTTATGTGTTCCAAAAAAAAAATTCATCTCAATTTTCCTTTAAAATTTTCTGTCATGCCAAACATACTTTTAAACCTATTTTCATTTCCATCAAAATTCTTCCAGTGAACCAAATGGAGACTAATTGTTACACTGGAATTGGGACAATGGAAGTGGAACCAAATATGGAACTGTAAAAATTGGTTGTTTGGTTAGATGGAAGCTAATTATTTTCCATTTCCACCAAAATGGATGGAAGTGGCTTCCATGCTCAACCCTGTGGAAGTGGGAAGAGTTCCATGGAACTCATTATTAGCTCTAATTCTTGATAACTGCTACTGCGTGACTAAAGTACCTGAAAAAATCAGTCATGCACCCATTCAGCTTAGAGTCTGACGTGACATGTCACTTGTAAATCTGCTTGGACTCTTGGATCGATTTTGTTGCTGCATATAAGTGTGTTTTCATCCTTGATATGTGATTTTTTGAGTTTTCCTACATTTAATTTTTGGCTTTGTCAATTTAGCTTTCAATCACTATTGTTTTTATTGCTGTCAATTACTCTGTTGTGGTATTAATGTCACATTTGGGTTTATAAATACTAATTATTTCTATATGGATGCAGAAGTTTCCTCAGGCAAAGAAAAATAAAGCATGTGAGTTTGATAAAGCAGCAAGTCATGTGGATGAAACTCTAATGCATGAGGACAATACTATGAGTGAATCTCTGCAGGTAATTATTTCAAATAGCTTATGTTAGTACTTAAAGGCTTGCATTTGTTTAATGGAGATGGTATTTTCTCAGGGTTCTTGTAAGTGATGATCATGACTGATTCTTGTAGTTTCTGTTATGTATGCATTGCAGGTTGATCGGGTTCTAGGGTGTCGAGTTCAGGATAAGAATACAAACCCATCACAAAGTTTATCTGTGACTGTCATGGATGATCTACCCTCTCATGATCTGCCAATCCCAGAAAGTGGAGACACTCGGGATCTGCCAATCCCAGAAAATGACAGCAGACTAGTAGAGAATAGTCCTGCTCGTGGTATTGATATGAATGTTGAAACTGCTGAAAATATCCCAGATGATTGTCAAAATGTTGTCAAGATTGCCAATAAAGGAAGCTTGAAAAACAATAATAAAGTGGAAAGACTTAATGTATACAGAAGATCAATGACAAAAGAAGGTAAAAAAGGCAATCCCATAAATGCGTCGAGTAAAACTCCAGGTGATTTAGGTTCCAGTGCCACATGTAGTAAAATCCATGATGATTCTGCAGCAAGTGCTGAGCATTTGGAAAAAACAACTGACAATATGGAGATTGTGGAAGATGTAAATGTTACTTTAAGAAGTGAGGACAACAATGATCTTCTAAAATGTGAAGCACAGGTCTCTCCCAGAACCAAACTGAAAGAGGTGGATGCAGATATGGTAATGAGTAGCACCGTTGCTAACAAAGTTCAGGAAGCTAACGTGGCTCAACCTTCATGTCTAAATCAGGAGAAAGTCTTCTATGAATTTTTGGTTAAGTGGGTAGGAAAATCACATATTCATAATAGTTGGATTTCGGAATCCCAGATAAAACTTCTTGCAAAGAGAAAATTAGAAAATTACAAGGCTAAGTATGGGACAGCTATAATAAATATCTGTGAGGAACGTTGGAAGCAGCCTCAACGGCTGCTTGCTATCCGTACATCAAAAGATGGAACATCAGAAGCATTTGTAAAATGGACTGGACTCCCTTATGATGAATGCACTTGGGAAAGTTTAGAAGAACCTGTTCTTCACACTTCTTCACATCTACTTGATCTTTTTAACAAATTTGAAAACCGTACCCTGGAAAGGGATGCATCAAAGGATAATTCAACTAGGAAAAACAATGACCATCCAAATGATGTAGTTAACCTCACAGAACAACCTCTTGAGCTAAAAGGTGGTTCTCTGTTTCCCCACCAGCTTGAGGCTTTGAACTGGTTGCGAAAATGCTGGTTTAGATCCAAAAATGTGATACTTGCTGATGAAATGGGCCTTGGGAAAACAGTATCTGCTTGTGCCTTCATTTCATCATTGTATTTTGAATTCAAAGTTGTACTGCCTTGCTTGGTCTTGGTCCCACTTTCGACAATGCCTAATTGGCTTGCTGAATTCGCATTATGGGCTCCAGACTTGAATGTTGTGGAATATCATGGCTGTGCAAAAGCAAGAGCCATAATTCGCCAGTATGAATGGCATGCTAGTGATCCCAGTGGGTTGAATAAAAGAACATCTGCCTACAAATTCAATGTTCTTTTGACTACATATGAAATGGTCCTCGCAGACTCTTCTCATTTGCGCGGAGTTCCCTGGGAAGTTCTTGTGGTCGATGAAGGGCATCGACTGAAGAATTCTGAAAGTAAGCTTTTTAGCTTGCTCAACACATTCTCTTTTCAACACCGTGTACTGTTGACTGGTACCCCTCTCCAGAACAACATTGGTGAGATGTACAACTTACTCTATTTCTTACAACCGTCTTCATTTCCTTCTCTGTCTACATTTGAGGAGAAGTTCAATGATCTTACAACTGCTGAGAAAGTTGAGGAATTGAAAAAACTAGTTGCCCCCCATATGCTTCGTAGGCTTAAAAGGGATGCCATGCAAAATATTCCACCCAAGACAGAAAGAATGGTTCCTGTTGAGTTGTCATCTATCCAAGCTGAATATTACCGTGCCATGCTTACAAAGAATTATCAGATACTGCGTAATATTGGGAAAGGGGTTGCCCAGCAATCTATGCTTAACATTGTGATGCAACTTAGAAAGGTCTGCAATCATCCATATCTCATACCAGGAACTGAGCCTGATTCTGGATCAGCTGAGTTTCTTCATGAAATGAGAATAAAGGCGTCAGCCAAATTGACTCTTCTGCATTCTATGCTGAAGATTTTACATAAAGAAGGACACAGAGTCCTTCTTTTCTCTCAAATGACCAAGCTACTTGACATCCTAGAGGACTATTTAAATGTTGAATATGGGCCTAAAACTTATGAGAGAGTGGATGGCTCCGTTTCTGTGGCTGATCGCCAAGCAGCAATTACACGCTTTAACCAAGACAAAAGTCGATTTGTGTTCTTGTTATCCACTCGATCCTGTGGTCTTGGGATAAATTTGGCAACTGCTGACACTGTCATTATCTATGATTCTGATTTCAATCCACATGCTGATATCCAAGCAATGAATCGAGCACATAGGATTGGACAATCAAATAGACTTCTGGTATATCGGCTTGTTGTTCGCGCCAGTGTTGAAGAGCGCATCTTGCAACTTGCTAAGAAGAAGCTGATGCTTGATCAGCTTTTTGTAAATAAGTCTGGATCTCAAAAGGAAGTAGAGGATATTCTAAAATGGGGTACTGAAGAACTCTTCAGTGATACTCCTGGTCAGAATGGAACGAATGGAGGTGAAAATAATAGCAACAAAGAAGAGACAGCTGTAGATATTGAACATAAGCATCGGAAGAGGACTGGTGGTTTGGGAGATGTCTATAAGGATAAGTGTACAGATAGCAGCAGCAAGTTTGTGTGGGATGAAAGTGCAGTTTTAAAATTGCTTGATCGTTCAAACCTTCAAGATGGCTCAAATGATGTTGCTGAAGGAGATTCTGAGAATGATTTGCTGGGTTCAGTTAAGGTGAAGTGTTTATTAAATACCTAATCTTGGATTCTTTAGTTAATTGTTAGCACTAAATTTGGTCATTTGGTGCACTGTGAAACATGGGTTTTGCCACTCACTTGTAGATCCCTTCTTGCTCCCTCGTAGGTGACTTTTTTTCTGGGGCTATCAATACAATATAACATGTATGTTTTAGATCAATTTACCTGGTTCTATATTTACCCAATCTTTTGAAGTTGCATCCATCACTAGTATGTGCACAAGCTAAACAGGGAAATTGATGCTGCTGTTTCGATTTTGGTTGTCCTTGTACTGAATGTTCTGAAGACTTGTTCTCATTAATGTTTGTTGGAACTTGATAGGACTTTCATTATACTGTAAATTGGGATTCATTAGCCTCTAAATAGTTCAATGAAGTTGTAATTTTTCCCCTTAAGTTGTTTCTTAGATATTTGTCAGCGAATGGGATGCTTTTCATGGATTCTTTTTGTAACCTTGCCATTGTCTTAGTAAGACAAGGTTGCTCTCTTGTATATGCAGAGAGATTGAGCTGAAATGTTGAATTTATGGTTTTGTGATTTTATGACTTCCTGTCTTCCTTTCTTTAGTTTTCCTTGAAGTAGGATGACTTATCCTCCCTTGCAATTTTTTTCCAATAAAATATTTTCTCTGTTAAAAAAATTGCATCTCCATGACTAGACATTTAAATAGAGACTGAAAATGAAGGTTATTCTATCATTTATTCTGATTGAAATTTGCTTTGTCTTAATCAGTCCCTTGAATGGAATGATGAACCAGCTGAAGAACAGGGTTTAGGTGAATCACCTCCTTGTGGAACTGATGATATCTCTACACAAAATTCTGAAAGGAAAGAGGATAATGTGGTGAATGGTACTGAAGAAAATGAATGGGACAGACTACTTCGTGTGAGGTAAGGAGCTTCTATTTGGTGACATCCTTTCTTTGTTGTATATTACAACATCCAACCTCTGAGCGCATGTATAGTATAAATTACAGGCTTGGTTAGGATTAATATAATGCCTTTTGAGGCTTTAAGATTATCAGGGGAATTAGAAGGGGAAAAAGGAAGAGAAGGAAAGAGAGAATGGGAGGAACAAAAACTTAATCATCGGTTGTAACTGCCATTCATGAGTCGGGGGTTCCCCTTTATGCGGATGGGTCATTAGAGACTAGCTAACTCTGGAAGGTTGTTATGGTTGTTGCTAAACTGTTATTTGCTTATTCTGCCTTCTTTTCACAAAGCAAGCTAGTGATCTCATTGACACCTTTCTCAATTCTCTCCCTTTCTTTCACTTACTGGCACGTTTCAACACTTTAAAATCTTAAGTAAACATATTTTCTAACATGAGTACCCCCTAAACTCACTTTTTAAAATAGACTGTTTTTACAACCTAAAATTAGGTTTTATCTCTAAGTCTAATAGTTATGAATTTGCCAAAAAACTTGAAATTCGTGCTGCCTTGCATTTTAGAATAGTTTAGCTATCAAGTAGCCTGAATAAACGTGCTTACCTGAAATTACTTCTTAATCTGTTTGGTTTCTAGGTGGGAGCAGTATCAGAATGAGGAGGAAGCAGCTCTTGGTCGAGGAAAGCGGCAGAGAAAAGCTGTTTCATATAGGGAAGCATATGCTCCCAACCCAAGTGAAACATTGAGTGAGGTAATATGCTTTCTTTCTGCTTGTAAGCAACATGATGGAGAATGGAAAAAGATTAAGACGAATGTTATAAGTTATTTATAAATGAAGTATAGATATAGGAAATGAGATTTTAATTATCCATAGTCCTTTTATGAAGCCCTTGTAGTATGTTGTTGTAAGGAAACTGTGATTCGGGACATAAATAAATGCAAGCAAAAAAATAAAGTAAAAATCATAAAATAAGAAAATTACTAAAACTACAACATTTTGAATTTAAATTTTCCTACACAAGTTTCCCATAGGTAACTTATGAAATATTGTAGTTTTATGAATTTTCTTATTTTTGATCTTTTACTGATTTGCCTTCATCTCAAATTCCTACAACACTTATGTGGAACCCATGTAAAATTAAAATAAAAAACATTTTAAATAAAACAAAACACATTAAAATATTAAACTCAAATCCTAATTAAAATCCTATTTCTTATGTCGGCATTTTATTTAGCCTCCGACTCATTTATTTTCCCTGAATTTTGGTCTCTGTTTGTCTGGACTGAGTGGCTTTTTATTATGTGGCCAACGCCTCTATAATAAATAGAAAATCATTATCTTCCCATCGAGCATCACCTACATGGTTGTATGAATCCAAGGATGGCTCTCACAAAACAATTTTTTTCAGATGGGATGATCTTCAATCTTTAAGATTTCGTTCAGGTCCAAGTTACAGTTTCCATCATTCTAGAATAGATCTTGAATGATATTCAAAAGTAACTATGTGGATTCTCTTAACTGTAAAAAAGAAGCAAACAAGAAAAATGTTCTTATCATTTTCAATTTCAAATTAGAGTTGCAAAAAATGAAAAAAGATGATAACTGACAACCTTAACATTTCTGGAGGATAAATAGCCACGAGCTGCTTAATATCTATGAATTTTTGGAACGCCCTCAAACTCTTAGTTTCAGTATTTTAGTTCTCTAAGTCTCGTCTGAAATCAATCTCTCAAAACTTGTTGCATGTCCTCCCATGTCAATTAAGTCTTAAATTTTAACTGTTTTGTGCCTTGTTTTCCTAGTATAATTTACACATGTTAATATGTTGGTCTAAATGTTTTGCCACATAAAACCTGTCTTGCTAGGAATTTTTTTGGTGGTACAATTTTCTGGAACTTTGTATTTATATAGTGTATTTACCCAATATTAGTATATATTTCTCATCATATCCTCGTTTTGCTGTTATTCTTATATTTTTCCTCAAGCAGAGTGGTGATGAGCAGGAAAAGGAGCCAGAACCAGAGCCTGAGCGTGAATATACACCAGCGGGACGGGCCCTAAAAGCAAAATTGTATGTTTATTCCTTTTGTGAATTAAAATTGCTTTGCTTTGATTAAACATGGATATAGAAGACGTGCTTGTGGCTGTGTATTGCAATTAGACCAGATTGTCATTATGGCTTCTTTCAGGGATTTTCCTTGACAGTATATAGAGGATTTAAAAAGCACTAAAAATTATCAGACATGGATCTCCTCCACACTCTCAATTATCCTTCCATTGCATCAAATTCAGCCATTTATATGTATCTGACGATTATCAATGTGCCGCATTGCTCAGATTATAATTAAAAAGGCAAAGAAAATTGTTTATCACCTATGTTTCTTTACTATGCTTTGTCAGTTTTTTTGCCTATTTAATTTCAGTCTGAGCCATTTGGCACATTGGCAATCATAGGAAAAGCATATGTGGTGAGAGTTTGCGCATTTTAGTGGCAATTGAGGGAATCCGTATCCTAAATTACCTGATCCTACATATTCTGTGAATGATTCGCATAGGACTCTTACATTCTTGGCAAGTCCTAAATGTTATTGACAAATCAATCCTGTTGATTAAAAATCCATGTCGCTTGTTTAATCAATTGAACAATAGATGCGTATTCCTCTAGAATTGAATGTTTTTGCCTTGCTCGTGTTAATTTTTGGGAGAATGGCATTTGGGTCTCTTTTAAGGGAATTATTGACACTCGGGTCCTTTGAACATATTACCCTTTTGAGATTGACAACTGTGATATACATTAACTTTTTGTTTTTTTATTTTGGGGGAAAGTTGGGACCAAAGTTTTAATAGCTCCTTACAAGGGATCCAAATGACAGTTCCCCTCTAACTTCTCCCTTGGTAATTTTCTCTCAAAGACTTAAAATCCAAGATATTTTTGCTGGTTGTTACTGTTAGATGCAATGGCAGTTAGCTCTATCACTATCTGGGCTCTTGATAATTCTTAAAAGACTTGATATTGACATTTCTGTTGAACAGTGCTAAGCTCCGTGCTCGGCAGAAAGAACGGCTTGCATGGAGGAATGCAGTTGTTGGATCTCATCCTGTTGAGGGGCTCCCTGGAATTGAGTCACTCCTCCAATCATCTGCCAATGCAAAGAGTGCTGATCTTGGAGCTGGGCCATCAAATTTAGTTGGGGATGCTCCTATCAATTTAGAGGAGAACAAATCTGATATGCTTTCAGAAGCTCAGAAGAGCCACGCTGATTTCATTTCAAGAATGGGCAGGCTATCAAAACACATAATGAGCAGTCACATGGATGCTTCAGTCAATAATCTAGACCATTCTTCACTTCATTATAAGGGGCTAAACACCACAAACTCTATGCCAACCAGCAATCTGTTACCTGTTCTGGGACTTTGTGCTCCTAATGCCAACCAGGTGAAATCATCAGAAAGTAATTTTCCGAAGTTAAATTGGAGACAAAATAGACGGGGAGCCAGACAGGAGTTTCCATTTAGTCTTGCCCCTTCTTCTGGGACAACATCCTTGGAGGCTGAGATCAGAAGTCAGGAAGGAGCAGCAAATGCTAGACTACCAGATTCGCTGGTGCATATCATGCAAGAGAGTTTCAAGAATAGAATCCCTGAGCATAACCTCCCATTTGTTCCTGTAAGTTCTCCTTGCATGCTTTGTATTGATTTTAGATCAATTCTATTTAGTCGGATTTATGCATTTTGCTTACCGTATAAATTATACATGCTCAGTTTCCCCCAGCTTTGCAAGGAAAGGAACCTGATGCACTTGAAGGGGCTAGATTCTCTGCTTTCCGGGAGAAGATGGCCCTGCCAAACCTACCTTTTGATGAAATGTTGCTGGCCAGATTTCATCCCACAACAAAGAACATGCCAAGTTCGCATCTGGACCTTTTACCTAATTTGTCGCTAGGTGGTAGCAGCAGCAGACATGAAGCTTTGAGTGGTCCATTACAAGACCTTCCAACGATGCCGTTATTACCTAAATTCAAGATTCCCCCGGAAGATTTATTCAGATTTAATCAGCAAGATGGGGATGTGCCCCCCACTTTGGGTTTAGGCCAGGGCCCACCACCCACATCATTCCCAGAGAACCATAGGAAGGTGCTTGAAAACATAATGTTGAGAACTGGGTCTGCCTCAAGTAGCTTTTATAAAAAGAAGTCAAAATCAGATGGGTGGTCTGAAGATGAACTTGATTGCCTCTGGATTGGTGTTCGTAGACATGGAAGAGGTAATTGGGATGTTATGCTTAGAGATCCCAAGTTGAAGTTTTCGAAGTATAAGTCATCTGAAGATTTGGCAATGAGGTGGGAAGAGGAACAACTCAAGGTCTTTCAAGGGCCAGCTTTTCCTGTGCCAAAACTGGCCAAGATGTCAAAGTCTACTAAATCGGCCCTTTTTCCAATCTCTGATGGAATGATGGAAAGGGCCCTGCATGGGAGCCGATTCTTCTTGCCGCCAAAATTTCAAAACCATATGACCGACATGAAACTAGGAGTTGGTGATCCTTCATCCAGTTTGTCTCATTTTAGGACACCAGATCGACCTCATTTTCTTAATGATCATTTTGCACCTCTTCCTCCTTTTAATCTTGATATAAACAGAGCGAAATTTCCTGGAGATGCTTCTGCTGAACCTTCTGATAGACCAGGGACTTCTTCCTATGTGCCTGCTGAAAGGCCATTTTTACTAGATTCTTATGGAACCAGTTGCTTAGGTTCTCTAGGTTTGAATGGCTCAGTAAGTGTTACTAGGCGACAAGGAGAGGATCAACCAGGCACCAGTAAACTTGAAAATCCACCTGGACTTCTTGATGTGGCTTTTAATGATATGCTTGACGCTCGAATCAATGCAGGAAATGGTGAATCTACTAGTTCTGCATTTCCACCTAACGCTGCTAAAGGAGCTGAACCTTTCACCTCGAAAGGTGAGGAAGGAGTTGGAAGTAGTATTTCAAAAGATAAGCTTCCCCACTGGTTACGCGAAGCAGTAAGCTCCCCTGCTAAATGCTCTGATCCAGAACTGCCGCCCACCGTGTCAGCAGTTGCTCAATCGGTCCGGTTGGTTTATGGAGAAATTAAGCCTACGATACCTCCATTTGAGATTCCTAGTCCACCTCCTTCCCTTCCAGATGACCCCAGATGTAGTCTGAGAAGGAAGAAGGTTAAAAGAACTCATAAGTTCAGTCAGGTCCTGCCAGAAGTTGCTGGGAACGATATTGACCTCAGGTCCTACAAGAAGAGGTATGGAAAATCTAAAAGATCTAAGTTCCACCAGAGGGGCCGGCTAGATGTTGCTGGAGGCAGCAATGACGTCCTTAGTGACGTCCATGTGGATGACAATGGTGCTTCATGCTCTACTCCTTTCGTCCCCCCGCCTTTACCTCTCCTTCCTCAGACAGGGCTTCAGCAGATTGAATCTGGCCTCAATTCATTAAACCTGTCGCACTCATCATCGGCGAACCAACTAAAAAGGACGAGTAGCTCAGGACTGTCTCCTTCCCGTGAAGTGCTCCAGCTGGTGGCATCCTCTGTTGCTCCAGGTCCACATGCTCCATCATCCATTTCTGGCTCTTCAAGATTTCCTGAGGGCAATCTTCCATTGCCTAGGCCTATTAAGCCGGCAAAATTCAAAGCCACCGAAGGTGCCTTTGGAAATAAGATGCCTAGGCCGACTTCACCGAAAATTCTGGGTTCACATGATGATGAAGAGGAGCAGCAGCAGCAGCATGAAGAAGAACGCCCTGACAGTGGAGATTCCAGTAAGACTCAGTCAGATCCCTCTAGGACTGAACAGCCTGAACCCGATGAAGGGGAGGTATCGTCTGAGGGGACTGTCTCCGATCATGCTTTAAGAGACAAGGAAACATAGAATGTAGTGTCTCAGATTTATACAAGTTCATGCTTCTAAAAGGTCTTCACCATTGCGCTGGAATTTTTGTAGGTATTATATGACAATGAGTGAACTAGAAAATTACAGGGTGGTTGAAAACATGTAAAGTTCTCGTCAAGTAAAAATGAAATATAGCGTTGTCTCTTCGGTATTTTTGAGGTGTCGTTTGCTTATGTAGATGTCCCATGTTCTCACATGGCAATTTTTTCACAGAAGAATGAGATTCATATTGCAGGGCTTGATTTCAGGTTTCTTCATGCCTCTGCTGCATCATCACTTCAACTCATATTCATCCCATCTTTGAGGTTTGAAGTTAGAGAATAAATTGTTCTTTTTCTAGAGAATTGAACTTTATTCACAAGATCAAGAAACAAGTTACTCCCTCCGGTCTTAAATATAAGATAAAGTTGACCTTTTTGGAGATATTATCTCTCGTCCTTGTTATGAGTCACTAACTAACAATTCTTACAAATCAATAAAAACAGTTAAAGTTAATAAAATTGTCCTACAATTTAAATAATTTCTAATATTACCTCTACTAATTGCACAAAACTTTAATATTATATTAATTATTACTCTCACCACTACCCTTATTAATTATGGACATACATGGAAAAATAATTAATACGCTTTGGAAACAATTAAGCGTTTTATAAAAAGGGTTAAATATAATTGTTAGTTTGTGTCTTATACTAAGGACCAGAGAGAGTATTAAGGAAGCTAATTAAATTATTTTAAAATATTTATATTTATCGTTTTTCCTCCAAACTATTTTGCTTAATACATAAACTAATATATAACCTAATGATAGATATGATTAAGCAACTTATTTAACTTATTTAATTTTTCCAAAAAAGGTCAACTATGTCTTATATTTAGGATCGGAGGAGGAGGGAGTATTCATTACACTCAATGGAGAAATTGGAATCACGTAGAAAACACTTGATGACATATTTAATTCATAATATTGACAAACAATGTTTATCTCAAACTAGTGGCTCTAAGATTCTAAGCACATTAACTTCCTTAGAAAACCTAATTCAACTATAAAACGTTGTTTCTTCAACTACGGTCAATTCAACATTAGTTCTCCCCGCGCACTCGTGTGGGAGCCTTGGTCTCTCCGCCAAGCGTGAGAGTGATAAGGACGACGGTACGGAGGAGGATCGGAGTGACGTCGGAGGTTCGGAGGGTGATCGGAGGGAAGGCAGGGGGTTCGGAGGTATTATCGTGCCCAGCTGGAAGCACTTCCAGTGATTGCAAGTGGTGAAGAGGAGAATCACTTACCGCTACAAATGGAAGAGATCCAAATATCGAATCCACTGGTATGGCGTGTAGCGGAAACAGAACGGATCTTAATCGGCAAGGTTTTATCCAATAAAACATATACGAGAACGGCAATAGAGGCCATTTTGAAGAAGGCTTGGAATCTGCAAGAAGGTTTTGATGTCATAGAAATTAATGGCAATGCTTTTATGTTCAAATTCACTGACAAAGAAGAGTTTAATAGAATTCTACGTGGTCGGCCGTGGTCGATCAACGGTTTCCTACTGAATCTCATGGAACGATCAACGTTTAAGACATGTGAGGAGTTTGACTTCAGTCGATGTCCAGTGTGGATTCAGATGCATAATGTACCAATGGAGGCGTGGTGTCTGGAGAATGCAATTACGATCGGCGGCTACGTTGGCGAGGTTGTTCTTGCTGAGGACCCTTGCTACAACGGCAGGTACCTTAGAGGATTTTTATGTGCTAGAGTGCTGTTGAATCTGAAGAAACCACTAGCCTATGGTTTCTGGATACCAAGACCGGATGGTAAGGAAGTTTGGATTTCGATTTGCTATGAAAAGTTACAATGCTTTTGTTATAGCTGTGGAAGAATCGGACATGATAACCGGAGCTGTAAATCTGAAAGAATGATGTCAATCGCTGAGCCAGAGAAGCCTCGGTTTGGGGCTTGGCTAACCACTAATGCATGTCGGTGTTGGGATGAGGTGATGGTGGTGGTGTGCAGCGACTGGTCTGAGTCGGAACATGCCAGGAAAAAGAAGGAGGAAGCAATCAAGAGGAAAAACGAGGAGATCAAACGGAATTCTGAAGAGGTCCTGAAAACAGATGACGATGAATTGTTTGTAATAAGAATAGATAAATCTCTGGCAGTGAGCAGAGGTTGGGTGCAAGAGGAGAACAAAGTCAGGAGGGAGTCAATTGTTGAGAAGAACCCCAATGTTGATAGAAAGGGGTCAAAGCCAGCCATGAGGGAAGCTAAAGCATCTCAATCCAAAGGCGAGGGAGAAAAGAGACTCACCTGTGACAGTTTAGATGTAGTGGGAAGGGCTTCGCCAGAAATTACAGCAGGGGCTGTAGAGGCGATGGATGATGGAACTCCTTGCATATCAGATAAGACCGGCAACAGTCAAGATGGGAATCCAATGGCTATGGTGGTGTATGGAAGAAGAGTGCTGGGTGATATAACCAATAAAATAGAAGTTCTTGGCCTGAAAAGGAGTGTAGCAGAGGAGTGGGGAACTTCAGAGGCCAAGAGGATTAAATCAGCGGATGCAGTACCTGAGTCCAGGCCTGAAATTTCAATATATGCTGATAATCTAAGGAAAGCTAAGGCAAAAGTTCGAAGAATTGCCAAGAGGAAAGATAGGGGAGGCATTGCAGGGAGGTTGGTGGAAGGTATGGAAGTGGAGAATGAGACAGAATCAGTAGCAGGTGGCTCGGTAACTGATTCAGGCTTCGTTTTCAAAGCTGGAAGTAGAAGGAAGACAGAGTGTGTAGCTGGGGGTGCAGGTGGCTGGCCTTTAACAGCCACCAAGGTGCCATGAAGCTCATTTCTTGGAACTGTCAAGGATTAGGGAGAGCCTTGACAGTAAAGAAACTGAGGGAACTAGTGAATAAATATCGACCCTCATTACTCTTCCTAATGGAGACGAAAATGGGAAGTGAAAAATTAAAAAGAATCAGAAGTAAATGTGGATTTGGTCAGGAAGTGGTGGTAGAACCAAGGGGATTGGCTGGAGGGCTAGCGGTCTGGTGGCATGATTCGATTTCACTTACTGTGTTGTACCAATCTAAGAACATCATCCATGTCATGGCTGAATCTAACAGCCTGTTGGTGCCTAAGTTCATTTCTTTTGTCTATGGACCTCCGAAGGAGAGTGAACGTCGTGTAGTTTGGAACATTTTGCGCATTTTGGCAGTAAAGGGGGGAGACTCTTGGCTGGCAGTGGGTGACTTTAACGATCTATTATCACAGGATGAAAAGGAGGGAGGTAATCCAAGATCGATGCGCAAAATTATTAATTTTCAAACTTTTGTATCTGATTGCAGCTTGCTGGACTTGGAATTTAAAGGCTCTAAATTCACCTGGAGTAATAAGAGACTTGAAGGCCTTGTAAGGGAAAGGTTGGATAGGGCGTTTGGCAATGTGGAATTTAGGGAGGAATTTGTCCATGCTATGGTGATCCATGTGGACCCTATTGGTTCGGATCACCATGCCTTGCTCGTAGATTGCTGCTACAGTGAGGAAAAGAATGCAAGAACTTTTCAGTTTGAAGCTAATTGGGTCCAGCACTAGGATTTTTTTACAGATAATACATGAGGGATGGAATGAGATAGATGGTGTGGTAGAGGATCGGGTTCTCGACCTTGTTAGAAGGCTGCAGGCATGCCAAAAAAACTTATGATGTGGAGTAAAAGAGAGTTCCCTAATTTCAGGAAAACGATTGAACAGTTGAAAAGCAAGTTGAGCATATGTTATTCAGGGTGCATGACAGCTACGAGATTGGAGGAGGCTGAGGAACTAGTAAAACAGATTGAAGAAGCTTGGCGCAAGGAAGAATCCTACTGGTGGCAAAGATCCAGGGTATCATGGTTAAATTGTGGTGACAGAAACACTAGGTTTTTCCATAACAATGTCGTTCAGAGACGACAAAGGAATAAAATCCTAAGACTCAAAGACGGCAGTGGGAAATGGTTGGAGGACAGTGAAGAAATCAACAAAGCCTTTAGTGCTTTCTATTCGGAATTGTTCCAAGCAAGCGGTGGTCGACATTTAGACCAAGCTTTGTCATATATAAGTCAAGTGGTCACTGAGGACAACAATATTCAGTTGATGGAACAGGTGTCAAATCAGGAGATTGAAAGAGCAGTTTTCCAAATAGGCGCAAACAAGGCCCCTGGTCCTGATGGTTACTCAGCCTTGTTTTACCAAGCTGCATGGAAGGAGATCAGCAAGGAGGTGTGTGAGATGGTACAGCAATTTTTTAGTGATAAATCTGACTTGCATCTGATTAATGACACCAATATAGTACTGATTCCAAAGGTGGAAAAACCTGAAGAGGTGCATCACTTTAGACCTATCGGCCTATGCAACGTGTCTTACAAGATCATAGCGAAAATTATGACAAACAGAATGAGATCCTTACTGTGCAGAATCATTTCACCTAATCAGCGTGCCTTTATTGCGGGAAGAATGATACAAGATAATATTATTCTTACACATGAGGCCTTCCACTATTTGCGACACAAGAAAGCTAGTAGGAAGTGGGAGTGTGCTATAAAGATTGACATGAATAAAGCTTATGACCGCATTGAGTGGGATTTCCTTGAAGCAGTGATGTTGAAGATGGGTTTCTGTGGTAGTTGGGTTAGTTGGATAATGAAGTGTATCTCATCGGTGCGCTTCATTTTAAAAGTGGATGAGAGAAGCATAGACTCTTTCAACCCAGGAAGGGGGTGAGGCAAGGAGACCCACTGTCACCATATATGTTTATACTAGCTTCAGAGGTGCTATCATTGATGCTGCAAACACATACAGAGAGGCGTGACCTGACTGGTGTGAAGCTGGGCTGCAGAACCCTTGTGTTATCACATTGCTTTTTCGCTGACGATGCAATTCTGTTTTTGAGGGCAGATGAGATCAATTGCAAGATCGTTAAGAAGATACTGGACGTGTACTGTAAGGCCTCAGGTCAGGTTATGAACTTGGAGAAATCTAGCGTGTTCTTTTCAGCCAATACACCAGCAGGAGTTAGAGATTCTGTGTCAACATGCTTGGGTATTAAGCATTCGGACAGGGCCGACAAGTACCTGGGTCTGCCAGTAGTCTGGGGACGCTCCAAAACTGCTTCGCTAGCATATGTAAGAGACAAGATTGGCCTCAAACTTCAGGGGTGGAAGCAAAAAGTATTGTCGTTTGCTGGCCGGGAAATTTTAATTAAAGCAGTTGCAAATTCAATTCCTACCTACCCGATGACTTGCTTCCTTTTTCCAAAAAAATCCTGTGTGGAAATAGATAGTCTAATCTCCAATTTTTGGTGGGGTCAGAAGGAGGAAGCAGGTGCCATTCATTGGAAAAGTTGGAGAAGAATGACCATGAAAAAGAAGGATGGCGGATTAGGATTTAGAGATCTCCTCTGCTTTAATAAAGCACTATTAGCGAAAACGGCGTGGCGAATCCTTGAACGGCCTGATGACGTTTGGTGTAAAACATTAAAGGGGATATATTTCCCTAAAGGTAATTTTCTCAATGCGATGAAGGGCAGCCATGCGTCGTGGGGTTGGAGCAGCTTACTGGAGGGGTGTGACTTGCTACTAAAGGAGTTATGTTGGAAGGTTGGAGATGGCCATCGAATTAGCGTGTGGGGGGACCAATGGATTCACGGGCTGGAGAATTGTAAGCTACACAGAGAGGGCTTGTCGGATGAAGAGAAAAAGTTGAAAGTGGCGGACCTGGTATGTCAAGGTAGGTGGGACCTCAGCCATATCCAAACAAAAATTACTGATGTGGAAAGGGATAAGATCCTCAAGATAGCAATCCCTGTTAACTCATGTATGGACCGTGCGATCTGGTTGAAGAATAGGGATGGTATATACTCAGTAAAGTCTGGTTACTCTGTGGCTAAGAACAGCAGCGGGGACGAAACAAGCAGGGACCCAGGTACGTCTTCTAGTGTTCCTAAATTACTATGGAAATGTGTCTGGGGGCTTATTGTTCCGCCAAAGATTCAGCACTTTATATGGAGAATTAGTGCAGGGGCCATTGCAACTAGAGAGGCTCTCTTCAAGCGAAAGTGTGCAGGTAACCCCCTCTGCCCTATATGTTTGCGTGAACCTGAAACCATTGAACATATGCTTTTTCTCTGTTCTTGGACACGCCACTGCTGGTTTGGTTGCCCCTTAGGTCTCAAATTCAGCAAATGGAATATGACACGTTGTGAGTTGGTGCTATGTGATATGTTGCGTGGTAAGGGGAACCTGGATGAGTATGGGAAGGCCCTGTTTGCCACCATGTGTTGGTGGATATGGAAGAAACGCTGCAATTGGGTTTTTAGGGAGGAAGAACCTGTTGCTAAAGAGGTAGTTCAGTTGGTGAATGTACAAGTAGATGAGTTTTGGAGGGCTAAGGCAAGGGCGGGGAAAGCTGGGAAGAGAGTTTTTGATGGCGACATTGTGAGGAAGGGGAAGTGGACAGCACCTCCAGGGGGAGTGATCAAAGTTAATGTTGATGGATCCTACATGGCTAATCCTGAGGAAGCTAGTGTGGGGTTAATATGCAGAGATAGCCTGGGTCGGTATGTAGGAGGAATGGGGAGTGTGGTGGAGTCGAAATCGCCTTTTATGTCTGAATGTATGGCGTTTCGGGAAGCTTTATTGTATAGGGATAGATTTAGGAATTATCCAATTATAGTTGAGACCGATTGTGAGTCTCTGTACAGACATCTAAAAAAGAATTCAGCTGCAGGTTGTGAATGGGAAAGCTGGGAGCTGTTAACCGAGATTCTCACATTGTTGAAGTCTGTGAAGGGGTTATCGATGTCCTTGGTGTCTAGACAAGGCAATAGAGCTGCTGACCGCATAGCAGCTGTGGCGAAAAAAAGGATGTATCAGCATTTATGGCTGGATTGTGTCCCATCCTTTTTAGGCGACATTTTACTGCATGACTTTGAACAATTGGGAATAGTTGATTCTGATCGGTGTGATGTAATGGACAGGGAAGGAGTTGGCTGACAGCTAGCTCCAGATCTGATATAGTTGTTTGTTTTCCTTGGTTTTTGTTTGTTTGTTTAGGTGTGTGTTAGGTTGTAATGATAGGTTTTTCGAGAGTTTTAATTGGCTTCGGCTATTAGTGGATGTAATACTTGTTTTTTCGTATTAATAAAATTGACTTTTTTGGGCCAAAAAAAAAACTATAAAACGCATAAGATGAATATAATATAAAATAATGATGGATATATAGCTAAAGGATAAATTGGAATACGATTCAATTGAATGATCTAATTGGTGTGTAAGGTTTTTAATTGATAATGAACAATAAAGGACTCTGGAAACATAGTTAATGATATTTAGAAACAGGATTTTCTTAATTGATTAAAGAATAAAAGGATGTTAATGGCTGGAGGATAATAGTTTATGGGTTAATATAATGTCTAGTTACCAACACTCATTGGGATCAAGTAGTAAGAGACTTCTCCGCTCTTTGCACCTTTAAACACGCCCCTTGGTTTGGAAGTGTGTGTGTGGATGGTATGTTTCTTATTTTGAGTTCTTCATACACAACAAACTGCTATAGGTACAATGTGTCAGTCGGATAAATATGTCAATAACTTTATTTTTTAAAAATAGAGGATACGATTCTTTAAGATGTATATCTATAAAAAGGATCTTCTTAAATGATTAAAGAATAAAAGGATGTTGTGAAAAAATATAATATAATGTCTAGTTCTTATAATTTGTCTTTATTTTAATTTTGATTTCTATACTTTCAAATCTTAGGTTTTTGTCCCTCAAGTTTTTTTCTATTTAAAACATTAGACCCTATATTTTAATAAAAATTCAGAATATTTTGTCATTTGAGGAACTAAAACTTATAGTTAAAACTATAGAAACCAAATGAGGGCAAACTATAATGATGAAACATTGTATTAACCCTTAATTTATTGAAAATAATCTAATTGAAAATATATGATAAAAGAAAAGGTCTAGAGATAAGATGATGATATTTAAATTGCAGCATAGAAGATAACCTAATTTTTATGGAGTTTTACTAATGAATTAACAGGTAAAAAAAAAAAAACTAATGAATCAGATCTTAAAGGATTAACTCCTTAATAAAAATAATTAAATCTTAATCTGCAATGACATCTAAACACTAATTAATGACCCATGGCCTTATGATTTTTTTTTTTTAACAAAATTGAATGAAAAATTGACGTTTTTGGTTTAGTAAATAAAAAATTGGCTTAAATAAGATAAACAAACTCTAGTTGAATTAGTCTTCAGTTTTTAGATTGAGTTTTTGAATTGAGTAATCCCTCATAATCTTTAAGTCAAATTGGCCTTAACTAAGATAAACGAATTTTGATTTTTCTCTTGAATTAGCCTCAATCAACTTCTAACCCAGAAAAAAAAATGATAAAGACGGGATCTGCTTCCTCAGTTTCTAGCCCATTAATATATTGTTTGGAATTACTTTTGGACACTCTGTTTATTCACGCAAATCGAGATAAATCTATTCTTATATACTTACCCTGTATACTAAAAATCATGATTGAGAAGTTATTTTTAAAAGTTCCGATCGCTATTTCAAACAAGCATTTAGACTTTTTCGAATACTACTCATAAATTTTCATGATACATTTGGACTTGCATTTATTTACGCTAAAATTTGTAAGATTATAATCCAATTTGCTTCCTCCCCTTTGATCATACTTCTACTTAGTTTTTTTTTAAAAAAAAATTGAAACAAAACAAAAAATATATGGATCCAAATAGTTTTGACATGTGAAAATCTAAACTAAATCTTATCTTCTGAGTTTTAACACTTTTATCCAATTATTTATTTTGAATTTGTTTTGTTTTCTTTCTAGGTCAGTCTTGCTGAATCACGAACACCCTTGTTATAGGGTCTACATACATATATATGTATGTACGTACACACACATTATATAATCAACAGCTAGTAAAGACATTTGTCATGTGCTTCGAAAATTTGATTGCCATTGTTCATCGTGAAACGGGTCAACATAGACTTTTTAAAATAATATGTTTTCAGAATTACATGTTAGTGTTACATCGAGCTCCGTACCCAAAGTTTGCGCTCGTGATAAAAGTGAACATACAACAATTATACATCCGTTTTTCAAATTCTAGTATAAAAAACCTTGTTAGAATTAAGTTACTCTTTATTTTGTCAAGCATTTAAATTTGAAATTGTTACGGACCTACATAAAGCCCAACACCGAAATGGCCTAATAGGAGATAAATTGTAAATCAGGATCTACCTATAATAAATGGAATCTCATCTTATCTACAGTCCATGTATATCTAGATGTATATCTAGTAGTTGGGATATCAGGGGCCCTAAGGTACGGAGGTTCTAACTCTGAACTATTTATATTCAGTCTCACTGTATACACACACCACCCCCATTGGCGAAAGCCTTGCTTGTGTACAGTGATCCCACGCTCTCTTGGATATCTGCCGGGGCCTATCGATCCAAAATCAAAGCACCAGCCTACCGGGCTGGACATTTGTGTTCTACACCGGAATAGAAGTAAATAGAGCTAGAGTTTGGCTACGATTCTTCTCTTCGTTTCTCATCCTCTTTTTCATCTCGGCTTTTTTAGATTGAAATATGAATGGTTGATTTAATGTTTTATAAAAATATTCTTTTTAAATATTTTTTAATATTCTTATAAAACATTAAA
The DNA here is from genome assembly GCA_019022615.1 of Acacia melanoxylon. Classification (NCBI taxonomy): domain Eukaryota; kingdom Viridiplantae; phylum Streptophyta; class Magnoliopsida; order Fabales; family Fabaceae; genus Acacia; species Acacia melanoxylon. The sequence goes on along the minus strand of JAFJYJ010000036.1, from coordinate 4,390,776 downwards.
TTTAACCGCTCCAATTTCAATTCAAAGATTAAGATGAAAAGTAAATGGAAAAGAACTAAGCGTAGTCAATCCCATAAAATAGAACTAAGATGTAAAAATCTTATAGGTTGGATATTATATTAATATTGATGTATGACTGTGGATCATCATTAAAGAATGAAAAAAAAAAATTAAAACAACCACGTCAAAAGAACTTTCCCAATTAGACTTCAGTCTGGTAATAAAAATTAAAACTAAGTAAATAAAATAAAATAAAAAGATAAAGTAGTTAAGATGTTATGGTTCAAAAAAAGTTAAGATGTTTAAAACATTATCTATATTTATTTATATATAGTATGAACAACAATATAGCCTTAATTACATTAGGTGAGGTTGGCTCTAAGAATCAAACGACAACATTGAGCTTGGCTAAAAATTAAATTTTAGGATAAATTGTTAACTAAGAAATTTTACTCAATAACCTTTTTGAGCGTATTAGTTTTCCTCTACCCTTTTTAACTAAGCTTCAAACAACTTGATTTATCCTATTCACTGAGACATCCAATGACATTCTTTGTATATATTCAAACCACCTCAAAAGATTTTCTACAATTTTTTCTTCAATATGTACCACTCCAACCCTTCCTCGTATAGGGTTCATTATGAATATTATTTTTCCTTATATAACCACGTATTTATCTCAACATTTTTATTTTAGCTACTCCCATTTTGTGCTCATGCAGCCCCTTCAAAGCTCAAAGTTCACAATCATAAACTTGTTAGTCGAATAACAATATGATAACATTTTACTTTTAATTTATCATATACTATTTATCACATATAGCTCCGGTAATATTTCCATTTAAACCACCTAGCTTAAATCCTATGATTAATATCTCCATCAATTTCACCATCTTCTTGCAAAATTGATCTCAAATATCTAAACTTTGTCATTTTATGGAATGATATGGTTTCCCATTTTAACCTCCAAATCACTTCTTACTCTCCTCTTATAAAAAATACAATGCATATATTCTATCTTACTCCTATTCAGTCAAAAACCTTTCAACTCTAAAGTTCTTCTCTATGCCTCAAGTTTAAAATTAATTTCTTCTCTTAACTTAGCCATAGGAACAATATCACCAGCAAAAAGCATGTACTTGAGGATTTCTTTGAATGTAAGCTTATTTAGAACATCTAAGACTAGGTTAAACATATAGAGTTTCAAAGTTGATTCCTAATGAAGGTCAATCCTTATAGTAAAATCATTTGTCTCACCTCTTGATGTTCTCACACTATTTATATAGTATAATAAAAAAATTCTAATTCATCATAGTATTGTTTGATATCCTTAATATAAGATCTACTTAAAATAACTACTTATTAAAAAGTATGTGTTAGTTTCTCTCAATTGTCCTTTTAAATAATTTGTATTGAAAGTTGAAACTACTTTTTGATACAAACTCTTCAGTCAAAAGGTATAATTAAGAGAAAAAATGATAATGATAATGTTATAAAAAAATAATAAAACAAAAGTAATAAATATGGATGAAAAATTAGATTTAGATCTTATATTTAGAATAAAATCTAACTCCTTAACTAATTCTTATATTAACCACGTGATGTAGAATTATTTGTAAAAGTCATACACACACTATATAATACATTAATACCCACACTAGTTGTTTAATTAAAAAAAGAAAAGAAAAGGGAAAATAATTTAATAGCTGGCTTAATGTTATAGGCATGTGAGGTTGTGTTGACTGTTGAGCATTAATCACGCATTTTGGTCTCTAAGATGATTAAAATAAAACTTGCTCGGACAATGTAGCTGACCTGCACATGCCAAACTGCCCCTCCTCTCCTTCTAAAACTATGTGCCCAACCAAAATACTAATTAATTATATAAAGATATAAAGTAATCAAAAAATCTTAATTATTTAACTTGAAATAATTGTTATATATTTTTTTATTTAAATAAAAATATAAAATTTAAATATTTCAAGAGAAAGTTTTAAGAATCGCATTGCCATGGAGCAGACAACAAATTGGGTTTGGATTCTCTCAGTATCTCTTTTCTCCTTTTCTTCTTAGTATCTGATCTCCACCCTCAGATTTAATAAAATAGATGGTCCAGATTTAATATTTTACAAAACTAGTATTTTGAATATGAATAAATAAACTTAAACTATAAAATCATGATCTACACAATTTATATTTGTAATACAAACAAAATTAATAAAAATAATAATTTATAAAACACTATTATAATTGTTTTAGAAAATATTAAATCTGAACCGTTCATTTTTTTTATCCAAGTGTGGAAATAGGATTCTGAAAAGAAAATGAGAAAAGAGATTTTGAGGAAATCTGCTCCCCAACAAATTCTGCAAGGCATATTGTACCTCAAATTGCACGAATTTTAGTTATAAATATTGTAAAATAATTAATTAATGAATTAAAAAATTATTTATTTAATAAGGATTAAGGTGTGAAGGCTACCTATCAATTTATACTTAATGTATAAAAATACTCATAAACTTTCTTTAGTTGTAAAAATTCAAAATTCAGAATAAAAATAACACAACTATTTAAAATACCTTCGGTTATTTGAGAGTATTTTTGCACCTACCCTCATTTAATAATAATCCATTTGTAGAAAAATTTCTAAAATAGTGCTTTTTTCTGTTTCCAGTTCTTTTATATGATTTTTTTTTCTTAATATCTTTTACCTAGGTCAATTGGATTTTTTTGAGCCAACTTGTTACTCAGGTCTAGTAAATTTTATTTTTATTTTGTAGGACGGTATCAGTTTTTCTTTAATATATTACCTTTAAAGGCATGGCATTGAAAAATGTAACTAGGCTTCTCTCAAATAGCTAGCACAGTGAGTGGTGAGGTTGTTTGAGGTGATAAAATAACTAATGACATTCTATAGTCTAGTTCCTTGAACTGTGTACCTTATTGCAGTTGAATCTTAATTAAAAATGAAAAATTGTATTTAGGTCCCGGACAAGAGAAAATATGATAAAATATTCCCTTGAAATCTCAAAATTGCATTTAAATTTTATGGAAATATTTTGCAATAAATCTCAATTGTCAAATGCTTATGAACTTATCAATGAACGCCTATGAAATTATCAGTGTTTGCACCCATAGACTTGTCAATAGACACCCCAGGAGTGATCAGTGAACGCCAATGGACTTATTTGTGGAATTGAAATTTATTGTAAAAAAATCTCATGAACTTAAATGCAATTTTGAGATTTTTAGGGATTATTTTGTCATATTTTCTCTTATCCGGGATCTAAATGCCGTTTTCCCAAATCAAAATCATGAAGCTATTATGAAAACTGAAGTTTTTTAATGTACAAAGGAAAAAACCAAAACTCTCGTGAAGAAATTTGAATTATTTGTCTCATGTCAAAACTTATCAATAATATCGGGTTGAGTCTAACATAAGGTTAATCTTTTAGAATATGATAAACTGAAGTTTGAATTTTTATCGAGAGATCTGCCCAAAGAATTTTCATTGAGAGAGGTGTTCAAATTTAGTAGCTAACAATATCCTAAACATGATTATACTGTATCTAACTATAAGTTTTTTTTTTTAAATAATACCTAACTAAAATAAAATAAAATTACCTCCTTTATTATAAAGACACCAACTAAAGAATTGTATTTGACCCTTTTTATAAGGCACTTGTTTGTTTCTAAAGCGCATTAATTATTTTTTTTTCATGTATGCCCATAATTAATAAAGGTAGTGGGTGAGAGTAATAATTACCACTCTGGTCCTATTTATAAGTTTAGTTTGACTAAAAAAATTGGTCCTATTTATAAGTCCAGTTTTAAGTAATAAATAAGATTGTGACAATTTTACCCATATTAATTGTACCATGAAGATAGAGAGAGAAGAAACAGTTGAAAAATACTTTCAATCGTAAATGAGGGTAAAGTTGAAATTTTACCTCATAATCATTGTGTCAACTAACTTTTCTTGGTATGTAAGACTTGGTCAAAGTGGACTTATAAATAGGACCAGAGTGGTAATATAATATTAGAGTATAGTCCAATTAGTAGGAATAATATTGAAATTTATTTAAATTTTAGAACAAATTTATTGAAAACTTTTTTATTAGTTTGTGAGAATTGTTAATTAATGCCTTATAATAAGGGGTTTAAACTTCTCATGTTGCATGAGAAGAATAAGATTCCTAAATGGTATGACCCATATTATATATATGTGTAGGTCCCACCATTTCATGTGTGTGTGACATAAGAATACACTTCTTCTACAACAATAACAATATGAGAATTGTTTTTCCCTTATAATAAAGAGTCGAGTACGGAGTATAAGTATTTAACAATTGGTTATGATGATGAACCCAACTCTTCATTATTCAGTGTTCCTTTCTGGTATAATTATTTTATATCGGATATTAACCTTAAAAGTCGCTGGTCCAAATGTGTAATTTTCCGATTTTTAAAAATAATTATTCCTCTCAAGTCTCAAGGCTCAACTGTTAACATTACATCCCTGCTGTCCCACCACCCAGCAAAAAGAATAAACTCAGAACTTCATTAATGATCTTCATGAACAAAATTAATTATACATAGACTAACTACAACTCTATAAAATACTACAGTATATTAAGAAGCCCATGATCTTTACCATTCATGAAGGAAAATCAAAATGGTAAAAAAAAAACTGGGAAAATTAAAGGAAGGAAGAAGAAGGAAACCTAAGATCTAACAGAGATAACCTATTGATTGATATATCAAGTTCGTTTTTCCCTTTATACAATCGTTCTGGTTTCTCTCCGATGTCTAACTTCTCTGCAACTAGTGATGAGAGCCTGCTGCAGTTACAGGAATAATCGGCGGACAGGAAGAAGATTTCTGTAGATTAGCCACAAATCTAGAAGAGAATGCATAGAACTTATAGTAATCTTCATCTAGCAAGCTTCCTGCACATCCATTTCTTCCGTCGTCGAAGTTCAAGGAATAGCTCAACGGATCATATCGGCATTGAAACGGACCTTGTCGCTGGATCGAAGATCTCAGCGGTTTGCTATGGCGGCGACTCTTCAGTTTTCTCATCAGTTTCGTCACCAGACAGCAGCAATTGCGTCGCGAACTGCTGCTACCGCCGGAAGTCGCGGCGGCGGTTGTGGTAGCAGTTTCCTCTTCGGCCTTGACGGCGGCGGAGGAAAAGGGAGTGGTTTTAGGGCACCAGAGAGGCCACATCTGAGTCATGGAGCGTATTGAGGCGAATATAATGGATGGAGTGTGATTGCGGTGTGTGAAAAAGGGATTGGGGGAATCTTTAGACATGCAGTCTTATTTCTTTGACTGTTACTATTTATAGACCGATGAGTTGTTTTCTCACGCGCCAAACCAGAGCGTATAGTGAAATCATACCTTTTTAAATATTCATAAATATGATTATTACACATGTTACATTAGGATGATGATTGGTTAGGTTAAATTAAGAGAATTTAAATAATGTCATCATATTTTAAAATGCCTAATACTTTAGAATTTTAAACAAATTTAACTGTGTTATGGACTCGTATTATGGGCTTAGGTGTGATACGGCTCAACAAAGGCGGCGTTCGGTAATTGAAGCCCTCCACAGGTAAAACGCTAATCTTCCTGTAATCTCGGTACTAATCCCGGTCGTACATGTAGTGGAGCAGGGATTCGTCAGATAGTAGAGCAGGGCGTTACGGGCTTGGGGGCACCTACAGTCATCAGAACGAAACCCTAGGTAATCTCTATAAATAAGAGATTATCTCTAGGTGCACATATTCGATTTATATCCTTTTACTATACTGTTACACTGTAAACATACCCCACCCCCTTTGGCTAATCGTCATCCTCGTGTATCACAATAATCATCTGATATTCTTTGGTGTCTTCCTTATAGACACCACTGAACATTCACCATTTCTTGGGTATTAGCTCATCTATATCCCGAAGAGCCATACGGATCCTATATCAATCACATACTAACCCACTGTGTTTGGATATCTGAGTTCTTACACATAACAAACTATTTTTGAGCATTTGACAACCTCTATTGCGCAAGTCATTGTTTTACTATAAAATGAAACAAGTATTGTTCTACGTGCGTTCCTAGGAAAAGTTCATAAATAACATTTTGAGTTTTTGAAGATTTTTAAGTATAGAAAGACAATTTATGATTCTCTTTGTTTTATAAGGTGTGTAATATTTACTATATAATTTAGTCTTTATGATTGGGCAATTTTTTATTGTATGCACAATAAACAATATTTATTTGTAATCATAATAAATTTCATGTAATTATTTTAAATGACTCATATATATACACTAAAAGTCTCAAATGTATTGTGTGTTGATAAAAATTGATGAGACCAATATTGAAGACTTTTATCACGAAAGTGAAATATGGAAAACATAGTTGCATACAAAAATCAATAAATATAATTTATTAATAATTATTTTATATTTCTTTAAAATTGATTGATTAAGTAATCATACTTAAAAATAATTTTATTTTTTCTTAAATTTTATTTTTCTATTTATACAAGTTATTGATTTGATTATTTGATTTTAAAATAGTGACAACATCATGTATCATCATCTCACATTATAGATGATTATTATATAATTTTATTTTTTTATATTTCGTCATAATTGATTGTTTAAGTAATTATATTTGAGAATGATTTGATTATTTTTTAACTTTTATTTATTATTGATGCAAAATACGGATATTGATTTGATTTAGAACTAGTGATATCATCATCCCATATTATAATTTATTGATGATTATTTCCTAATATTTTCTTATTTCCTTTATTTATATTTTTTGAAAAAATCTATAGTCCGTCCCCCCTCTTTATATCGATAATATAATTAATTATATAAAAAATTCATGCCCCCTCTTTTACTTTTTTTTTCATGAAATATTAACTTTAACATTTTAATTATAGTTAACTTTCGTTTTTACATCACACTTTTTTTTTTTTGGTAATTTCCTTTTTTCTTAAAGCATCCGATTTATAATTTTTCAAGTTAAGAATAGTGCCACTCGCGTCTTTATATTTGACTCAATTCAATTTTCATTAAATATTCACATAATTGCATTTTAATTAACATATTGTATACTTTTTTTTATAAATGTCAAAATTCATTAACATATTGTATGCACTTAGAATTATTAATCAATATAACTTCAACAAAAAAAATAATTCATCAATATAATATAACTAATGTTAGCTTAGTGTAATATTCTGGCCAGAAGATATTCATAAGTGGCAAAAAAAATATAAAATCAAACTTAAATAGGCATGTCAACCTAATATAATGTGAAAATGTTGAGCACAACTAAAAGTAAGGTATATTCGGAACCTAGACGGCTAAAGTGACTCATTTGAAAACTCAAAACAACGCATGGGAACACATGCTAAAACGCTGAACACAATTACGGTCAGGTTGGACATATCAAATAGTCCCACATCCCCATTATCAGCCAATGGAGTGTCGTCTATCTTCTTTCTCTTTGAAGGAGTAGTTGAAGATCATAAAGATTAATTGAAATATTAGAAAATCATCATCATTTTGGATTTTTTTTTGCTGACATCAATGCCATCAAGGAACTTGAGGCATGTGGTTCTACCTCGAGGCTAAAAAAAGACTCAAGGAATAAATGGAATGTCAAATAGATGAATATATAATCAAGTATTCAATCATAATGTATATTACTATCAATTCATTTTCTTACAGTTAATTCTGAGTATGTAAACCGTTGAAAAATATCTTCCTCCTCAACAAATTGGAAAATGCCTAAACTACTGAATGTGCAAGTAATTGTTTTGCTATAAAATGAAATTCTTGATATCACTCTAGTTCTATTTATAAATTTAGATAAGAATTTTTTTTATCCTTATTATAAGTTCACTTTTAGAGTAATAAATAAGAATTACAATTTTATACCTATTAACTGTAACAAAAGGTAGAGAAAGAATATGTGAAAAATATCTATTTATAAATGATGGGAAAATTAAAAATTTAATCCATAATAATTAAGTATACCAGCTTTCCTTGACAAATAAAAATGAGGTAATTTAAACTAATAAATAGAGCTATAATGATGATACATTAGACTGAAACCCTAATCGATCTCGCTTGGTACTTATGCAAGTCTAGCTAGTACGTGTAAACCTTTTATGTTTGAGGTTTTGGAATTATGTGGCTAATTTCTTGGGGAGTGGCTACGATCCATTGCAAGGGACCGTCCACTTCCCTCCTCTACCTAGAAATAATTAAATTGTTACTGCATGCGGTAGTGTGTATCGTATGCGGTAAATTTTAATAAAAAAAATTGAATCATTTATATTTTAATTCGATGGCTGAGATTCAGACGGTGGATAGAAAATTGAATCATTTATATTTTAATTCGATGGGTGAGATTCGACAGTGGATAGAAGATGATATTAAGGGCAGTGGACTAAAGCCGAACCCAATTTCTTGACTCGCTGCCATGATCATCAAACGAATATTGAAATTATTATGATGAATATTTTCCAACAAGATACAAAGTCAGTTTTTTTTTTCAAAAAAAAAAAAAATTAATAATAGATTATCATTGGCTAGTTAGTCTCTAAACATTTTAAACGGTCTTTTGTTTATTTATTTTTTTAAAAAATATATATGAAAAAATAAAGGAGAAAAGAATAAATTGAATAGTGAGGGGGACAGAGGGGAGGGAGTTGGTGGGGGTTGCATCATTCTTTTTTTTTGCTCGAATGGGGTTGCATCATTCACGTGAGTGAGAAAGGCAGAATATTGTGAAGACTTACAATCATAACGTTTGCAATCATGAGCCTCATCTCACTCATCCCTCCACCTTCATCCCAATTCAATATCAACAATCATTAACTCATACTCCTTAAACTCAACAGATAAAGGGATTAGACACTCTTACTAAAGGGAAGTAGTTCGATCTTTGAGTTAGTCGAGTCTTTGGAGAAACATCCTAAACACCTGTACAGATAAATCTTTGAGGGTAATAGATTTACTGCCTTACCCAATATATCCAGATCACCTAGAAAGAAGAGACATTTCACCATATCCTTAGATAGTGGATGGTAGCCAACCCTTTCCTAAAATTTTAGTATAAAAAAAATATATCAACAATCATTATTTAGTATCGAGATAGTCCCTCAATCATTATTTGGCAATTGGGATCACATAATTTTTAAATGTTTTTTTTTAATTACTCAATTCGGTCTTAATTATAAGAACACTTTTATAGTACAAATTACACTATAAAAGTGTTTTTATAATTAGGACCGGAGGTAGTACTTGATAATTTAAACATAAAAATGGCCGGCAAAGTACACAATCCTGCTCAAGACGTTGTTTTCATGATTTGAATTCATAAATCTAAGTCACGTAACAACAATTTTATTGTTGTTCCGAAATTCACCCTCTTGATAATTTAAAAATATAAATGAATGAATTTTCTAGGGGTTAATACAATAATATTTGGTTCGTTAGGTTTACTCCTATCTTGGCTTCTATCATTTAAAAAAAAAGGACTGTTTTAGCCTCTAGAAACACCAAAGCTTATGGCTTAAAAGTAAAAGAACCAAAACTAATATGAAGGCAAACCCGAGCAACAAAATAATGTTTTAGCCCGATTTTCAACTATTTTTCTGGTTTTTAATATAAAATGCATTTGGAGAGTTGATTTTGATTCTAAATATAAAATACTACCTTCGGTCCTAATTATAGGAACACTTTTGTAGTGTAAATATGGTCCTAATTATAGGAACACTTTTGTAGTGCAATTTGTACTACAAAAGTATCCTTATAATTAGGACCGGAGTGAGTATAATTTTTATATTTGTCAATAATTTTGTTAGTTTACCCTTCTTGATATTCCCTTAACAATAATCAAGGAAGAGATGAAATTAGAGAATTAAGAAAGATGACTAAAATATTTTAGAAAATGCACGTCATATTACCTGACCCAATTAAATTTTTTAATCTAATTAAATTAAGGGGTTGACACTTCTCATATCGTATTAAGAACAACAAGATCCCTACACAAAGATATGAAAATGATGTGGCACATCTTTTATATATATATATATATAAAAAACACAAGCGTTTTAAAATTGTGGGGACCCACATCTTTTTTGATCATGATATGAGGATATCTTCTCCTACAACATGCTAAAATGTATTTCGTTTAAATTAAATTAAATAAACATATTTTATATTAAAAAAATATATGAAAAGCATGCATGAAGAAGCACGAGGATAACAATTAACAAGTGGGGAGGATATGATGGTGACTCACTGGTGACTGGGCGAGTGTTCAGACGAAACAATTTGACCGAAGAGAAACTGAAACGAAAGGAGGAGGAAAATTTAAAATACCTCGTTGGCGGCAACTTCGTGGGTCCCACCCCAACTATCACCATCCATCTCCTTTCCTCTTTTTATATAATGCGACTTCCCTCCGTGCTCCTGCCACATCTGATTTCACCTCTCCCCTTACTGTCACACTTCCATTTTCTTTTTTTTCACCATAATAATTATTAATTATAATTATATTAAACATTTACTTTCCCCACGTGCCTTGTCAGATCAATCATGTTCTCCCAGATTTTACTCCAGCTTTTTTATTTTGGGAAAATCACCTTGCTCATGGGTAATTATTAAAAAAAAAAAATCATGAAGGTTTGTTTGAGACAATGATTGAAGTATTTAAAAATAGATTTTTAATCATTCTAATTCTATTTATAAATCCAGTAAATAAATGAGATTGTGATAATTTTATCTATATTAATTGTACTCATGAAGATATAGAGAGAAGAAACAGTTGAAAAATACCCAATCATAAATGAGGGCAAAGTTGAAAATTTACCCCATAATCATTAAGTAAACTATCTTTCTTTGATATGTGAGATTTGATCAAAATAGATTTATAAATAAGACTAGAGTGGTACTCTTTTCAATCCTTATTATAAAGCATCAACTAACAATTTTTACAAATTAATAAAAACGGTTAAAGTCGATAAAGTTGTCCTACAATTTAAGTAACTTTCAATACTACCCTTAATTGCACTAAGCTCTAACATTACATATTAATTACTATTCTCACCCACTACCTTTATTAAGCATGTGCATATATGGAAAAAAAATTAATGCGTTTTGGAAACAAGCAAGTTCATTATAAAAAGAATCAAACACAATTGCTAGTTGATGCTTTATAATAAAGACCAGAGGGAGTATGAGGTAAATATGTAAGAAGAATTTTATTTCAATTTACATAAATAAACACTTTTATACTTCCTCTAGTTCTTATTATAACACGTCAACTAACAATTATGTTTTGTCTTTTTTATAAGGCACTTGCTTGTTTTTAAAGCGTATTAATTTTTTTTCCCATGTATGCCCATAATTAATAAGGGTAGTGGATGAGAATAATAATTAATATATAATGTTAAAGTTTAATGCAATTAGTAGAGGTAGTATTAGAAGTTACTTAAATTGTAGACAACTTTATTGATTTTACTCATTTTAGCTATTTTATTGGTTTATGACGTAATCAAAATACGTGTATGTGTGAGTGGGGTGTGTAATCCTGCTGGTGGGGGCGGGTGTTATACGAGTTCACATTATGTGCTATTCTCTTATGTGTTTTTTATATCGCTATTTCCTTTAATTATAAGGATTATGATTTTTATTTTTATTTTTTTTATATATTCTATTTATTTAGATTAATTATATGCTTCATCTTGAATTTTTTTTTACATCCAAGATCTCAAATTAATTATTTTTCAGTCCTACATTCAAAAATATTTTTCCGTAACTCAATATCTTGGAAATTAATTAATTTGAGATATTAGATGTAAAAAAAAATTCAAAATGCATTATATAATCTAATCTATATAAATAGAATATATATATAAAAAATTTCCTAATCCCTCTAATTAAAGGGAATAGCACCTAATGAGTTTAAAATTTTAAAAAAATGTGATAACCCTATTAATACGGTAGGGAGAAAATATTTGTTTGTCCTTAATATGAATATATAATTATGTTTCTAATTTTTTTTTTAACTTCTCAATTCTAACTTATTCCTTCATATTAAAGCACGTTAAAGTTAGATAAGAGTAGCTATTAAATTTTACTATGTGGTTAATGAGATTTAAAATTTCTTTTAATTCTGGTAAAATATATTGAAAGTGTCTTATAAAGATTATAAAAAAAAAACTTAATCCTCAAAAAAATTTGGGTTAAAGTTTACCTTTGAAGCTACTCCTCTTGTCCTTATTATAAGACACTAATTAGAAAGTTTATTTAGTCTTTTTTATAAGGCACTTGCTTGTTCCCAAAGAACATTAATATGAAAATAATATATACTTTTCATGCGGCAACGCTGGCAACATAGGTGACTTTCTTTCTTTGATTAGTGTTAGGGTTTGTTAGTTGTGTTGTTTGGGTTAAGGTTGTTGTGTTGGGCGTAGATCTCTTAGGTGTCTGAATTTAATTTGAATTTATGTTAATTATATTTTAGATTTAGGTTTATCTTGTAACCGTATATCGACTTTGTGCAAATTTTATAAACTAATGAAATATTTCCTTCTGAAAAAGAAAAAAGAAAAAGAGAAAAAAGAGGGCAGTTATTATGTTATGCGTCACTTGAGAAGTACTGCACATTAGTACATGACCATTATAAACTGGACAAAAGAAAAACACAAGAAAAATAATAAGCTTCTGACCAAAAAAAAAAAACAGGGAGAAAAACTTTAACTCTGGAATGATGGAATCAGTTTCCCGCCAAAGCTCTGGTTCCTTAGGGGCGAGCGCCTGATGGTCCAGATCTCCTCTAGAGATCTAGACTGTCCATTTTTTTCTAATGATTTTTTTTTTGAAGGTTTTTTTTTTTTCAAGATATTAAAAGATTCTGAAATATATTTGTAGTATTAGTCAGTACCCTCAAATATTTTTTCAAGATTCTCAAATAATTTTTCAAGATCATGAAATATTTTTGAGTAATGAATCGAAGACTTAAAGATCTCCCGAAGATTATTCAAGACTTAAAATATTTTTTAAGATCCTAAAAAAATATTTTAAGGTGATCGACGATACTAAAAAGATCGACTTAAAAAGATACCGATCAATACCACAAGATCCCAAGATCTTTTTAATACCAGTCATTACCTTGAAATATTTTTTAAAGATCCTAGAATAATTTTTCAGATCATGAAATATTTTTGAATAGCCGTCGATCTCAAGATCTTTTTTTTACCATTCGATTCTAAAATATTCTTAAAAAATATTTCAAGGTACCAACCAATACTAATGAGATACTTTAAGGTACTGACTGCTACTCAAAAATATTTCATAATCTTGAAAAATTATTTCAAGGTACTAACTCATACTAAAAATATACTTTAGGATGTTGACTTGTACTAAAAAAATCTTCATTTTTTTTTTTAAAAAAAAAATCCTAAAGAAAACATGCACAGTCCAGATCTCAATTTTAAAAAAAAAATCCTAAAAAAATATGAACGGTCTTGATCTCTAAAGGAGATCTGGACCGTCAGGTGCTCGGCCCTAAGGGACGAGTTCTTTGGCCGATATGGAAACTGATTCCCAAGAAGGATTCAAAGGTGTTTTATGTGGAGATTCTCCTTAGAGATTTGACTAAAAAAACTGAACTCGACAAAAGAAAGAAACAACCTTTAAGTGATCAATTTTGGAGAATAGTTTTTACCATAATGAGGAAATTATATAAAAAAAAGTTTTATTTTAACTTAAAAAAATATCTCTAAAACCATAATTTCAAAAGTTACCGAAATCTACAACAATGTCCGTAAGTTTCTACGGTGGCAAAGAGGAAGGGGAAATTGGAATTTTCTTCTGTTTATAGGAGATTATAAAAACTTTTTTTTTTTTTTCCTTTTTTGTTTAAAGAAAATTCATCTCCCCGTAACAAGTGAGAGAACTTTCCCACCACAAAATGAGTGGAAATCTTGGAGTCACTTTCTCACACTCATAAAAAACCGCGCTCAATTTTTTTTTTGAAAAATGACAGTCAAGTCCTAAGTGCTATAAAAAATAATAAAAAAGTCCTAACAGAAATTTATATATAGACTTTTTTTTAATATTATTTGTATTGAAATAAAATCCATGTTTTTAAATTTTGTTGTGAATATAACACTTCCTATTGTGAATATATCTTTTTCTATTGTGGATGGTCAGATTTTAAATTTTGTTGTGAATATAACACTTCCTGTTGTGAATCTAACCTTTTTTTGTTGTGAATGACCTCTATACACTTAAGAACTTAAGTTTGAAACAAAATCCAGGTGTTTAAATTTTATTGTGAATATAACACTTCCTGTTGTCAATACAAATAATATCAAAAAATATGTGAATTTCTGTTGGGATTTTTTTACTATTTTTTATGGTCTTGGGGACTTGGTTGTCATTTTCCCTCTTTTCTTTTTGTTTGTGAATATTATTGTCTTTAAGTCAAGTGACAATAGAAATTTGTCCTTTAGTGTTATCTTAGTTTTCTGTTTCGAGTCCTCGTTTGTTTTATATTACGACACTATTTCTGTCTTCATTTAAGAAATCTGTTTGGATCCTTTTTATTTTTAAATTTTAAAAGCATTCTTTTAAACTAAAACTAAAAAAAAAGCTTTTAAAAAAAGTTAAAAATGTTTTTGGTGATTATATAAATTTTTTAGTTTAAAAGTTCTTAAAAAAATTTGAAATTAAAAATAAGTTGTTTGACAAAATTTTTGTCATAAAGACTTTTTTTAATAAAAATTATCATAAAAGATATATTATAATAGGGTGGTGGCAGCGGCGGTGGCGGCGGTGGTGGTGGCGGTGGTGATGGCGCGGAGTGGCAGTAGTGTTCGATCAAGAGATTACAAGTTCTCTTTTCTTTTTCTTTTTATTTTTTATTTTTTTAAAAAAGCTTATAAAAAAAGAGCTTAAAAATAAGCTCCTCATATGAGCTTATTTTTAAGCTTTTTTTTCTTCATTATAAAATAAGCTCTTATAATTATAAGAGCATATATAAAATTGTTTACTTTTATTTTATACTTATAAGTAGATTATAAGCCTAAAAATAAGTTAAAAATAAACAAAAGACTAAGTTTAGAGGTTTAGTGAAAACATTTAGTTCAAGGGAAGTTTCAAGCCAAGATTATCCATCTTCTAGCTATCTATACGTCCTTCAGTCCAGCTAGTAAATGTTTTCACTAAACCTCTCTATCCTCTGGTGAAATTTCTTAAATAGAAATTTATTCCCAATTTTCCAGTGATTTTATTACTGTAATATGATTTGTTAAAACTAGATATATTAATAGATTAAACGTGTCTGGTTTCATATTAAAAGCTATAAAAAATTATAATTTTTAACTTGAAACCAAGTATTCTAGTTATTTATTAGTGTCATGGAGGTAAAGAAAGGCAATCATTAGATTTTTTATTTTATTTTTTAAAAAAAAAATCATGGGCTCAGTTCTGTTTTTCATACAACCCAAATCCTTCATTAAAAAAGCTATACTATCTCTCTCTTTTTTATTATTAATTTATCCCATTACTCAGTATTTATGTTCGTTTTATTATTATTAATACTATCCTATTACCACTACCAAAAAAAAAAAAAAAAAAAAAAAAATCATTTTTTGCGACGGAATTTTTCCGTCGCAAAAAAAGCATTTTCCGTCGCAAAATGCGTTTGCAACGGATTTCATCTGTCACAAAAACCCTCGTCGCAAATCTCGACATTTTTTTAATTTTTTTTTTCAAAATAATTAAAAAAATCCATAAAAAATCTTGTATATCATAAAAATATATAATAACAATCATAAAGAGTTTTACATAGAAAAAAAAATATAAATAATAATGTTGCGAATAATATGAATTAAAAAAAATAGTCTAAACAACAGCAGTATGATCTTCATTATCATCATTACCAGGACTCGACCTCGTACACCCGTGGTTTTCAATAAGGAATGGAGTTGAAGCTACATCTCTCTCATTATCGCCTGTTATCCAGTTGCACATGTTACGCATTTCACACCAAACAAATACAAATACAAATACATTTGAAATATAAAATCTTCTTTGCAATATAATTTATACTATAAATGAGATATGAGATAGTATATCTAGAAACACAAAACAGGAAATTACAACTCTAATGCCTAGGCATACTAATTAAATGAATAATATGAACATCTTAGTTACTATAAACGTGAAATTGAAGAATATGGGATTAAAAAGCTGGGAACCCAATCGAGAATGTTCTCACCTCAGTAGTTAATAATTAATTAATTATATAATTTGAATGATTTAAATATATAAATTATATTTTAATGATCATTCGCGAAAAAGAATTACACGTATATTCTTACAGATCAGCTTTTAAATGTAGGAGAGTAAATATTTGTCAAACATTTATGGCACAAAAAGGTGAAGTGAAGGACATCGCTGGTCTAGTTCAGTGATAACAATAATGACAAAAATAAAGCTCTCGAATTAAGATTATTCTTTTCCTTCTTTATTTGAATTTGTTTCATGTTCTAGCTCTTTTTTGGGGGCGAAATTTGATGTACTAGCTTGCACTCAAGTTTCAAATTTTGGAGGAAATCCACCGAAGCAGATTGAGGGCTTTGCGACAAAACAATGGCGAAACAGAAGAACAAACGAAACGAAGATGGAATTCTTCTTTATTATCAATCTATTATCACAGTCCACTATATATAATCAAAACATTATACCAAAGGATCTCAATCAAGTGTATAAACTACAACAAACATATCCAAATACAAGGCAACTATCTAACAATAAATGATAAAAAAGCTGGATTTTTTTTTTTTCAAAATTACCTGGCGAAGCGGCGATGGCCGAGACCGGAAAGGGTGGCGACAGAGGTGTCGGTGGGGACTGGCGGCGGCACGGCAATGGGAGGTGGAGGACGGACAGTGAAGAGGGAGAGCGCAGAGGGAGGGGCAGAACGTGAAAATAGAGGAGGAAGAAGAAGTTGGGAAATTTAAAATGATTTTGCGACATAATTTCCATTCCGTCACAAAACCCCTTTTGAATTTTGTGACGGAATCACCATTCCGTCGCAAAACCCATTGGTTTTGCGACGGAATCCCAATTCCGTCGCAAAATTCAAAAGAGGTTTTGCGAGGGAATGGAAATTCTCTCGCAAACATTACTATTTTGCGACGGAAAAAATTCCGGTCGCAAATTGCGTCGCTAATAAGCTATTTTCTAGTAGTGTACTCATTATTTATGTTTGGATGGAAAGAAAATTGGGAAAATACTTGATCCACTAACCCCTCTCTACTTATTGGTTAAGATTTATTCTGTGAATATATTAGTACCACTTAATATTTAATTTTACAATAATATTTTTAATAAAGTATTAAATCTCAACCGTTAAAAGCTAATCTATGATGGAGATATTAAGTGGAAATGAAGTGGAGAGAAGGGTTAGTAGATGTACTTCTTTTCCACGAAATTAGATGGAAAGAAAACTAAGATTTTTTGGAAGTTTTTCCTTTATAATATTCCCTCCCCATTTTTTCCCCTCACTTTTCTCTCTATTAAAATATAGCTTGGGCTAATAAATATTATGTTCCTCAAATTTGCTCTCATTTTAGTTTTGTTCCTTCAACATCCATTTTATTTTAAAAATTGGTCCCTATCATTAACAAAAACCTAAACTATCTTATCATTTAAAGGACTAAAACTTTTTATTTAAAACTTGAATGACCAAAACTAAAACGTAGACTTACGATAGCAAATTTTATACTAACCTGTTACTTATTAATCGTTGCCGTCTAATTTCACTGTAAGCGTACGGATCACAGGTGGTATAATAATATCATATTGTTCCCGCAAAGACTTGGGCAAAAACAAGTTAACTATCGCAATCATATTTTTTATTAGGTTTAGTGAAAATCTTTTGAAAGAGATTTTATAATTAATAAATAGTTTAAAATGAAATTTATATAAGGAGTTTGAATTTGGAAATTTACTTCAAGACAGGAAGATCCATCCCCTTTGTATTTTTTAACAATCAGTTAGTTTCTTCTCAAAGATGTTCTTAAGGAATAAATGTGTTCGTCTAGAATTCAAAAGGTACTTCTAAAAGCTTTATCAAATCAAGATAACAAGTGTTTAATTCTATTAATTGCTCAATCTCTTGTTACAATTAATAAAACTCAATTTTCAAGCTCCAATCCTAGTGTGACTATGTAAGGTCAGCAAGTATATCTCTATCATGACAACAAACCCATCCATTCAACATACAAACTTCAAGTTCTTACACAATTTTACCCACATTCTATACTCAATCCAGCCCTCTCAAGCATTAACTAAATGAACAAGACATCTAGATGATGATCAAGCACTTAGAAGCATTAGACAAAAAGTAAAATAAACACATATACAATTAAAAAAAAAAAGGAAGAGTAATCAAGTGTTAATTCAGACAATGGTTCAAATACTCCTAGAAATTAAGATTTAGCTACTCATGTTCATCAACAAACCAAAATCATAGACAATAATTGGGTTCATATCATAAACTCTGTAAAGGAAAGAAGAAAATCAATAGAAAATCAAGTTTGAATCTTCAAACCCAAGCTCCCTAATCCCTGCGCTGCGTCTTCCTTTCCTCTAGTTCTCTTCGCAACGACGCATTTGGTTTTTAAATTAGCCGCCTCCACATTTCTCTCGTCTACCTGTGAAGATTGTGTAGAATCCTATTGCCTCTCTCCTTGCTCGCTTCCTCTCTTGATGAAACCAAACCCTTATATATAGGTTAGTTCCTAACACTGGTACAAAAATAGGCTTTTAGACCTTTACATTTAGATCGGTTATAAAGGACTAGGTCTAAAAAGTATGACCGATGACAGTTTCATAAATATAAAGGACTTTTTAGACCGGTTCCTTTAATATAAAGTCTAAAAGATAGTATTTAGACTAGTTTTTCGAACACCCGGTCTAAAAAGATTTTTTTTAAAATTGATTACTTTTTAGATTGGTTATCTCTTATAACCGGTCTAAAAGATGAAACTTTTTAGACCCCATGTTTCTTAAAACCAATCTAAAGATGTGGAATAAAAATATAATATGTTCATTACTTTTAAGACCTGATTTTACAAATAATTAGTCTAAAAGATGAAACTTTTTAGACCTTATATTTCTTATAACCTGTGTAAAAGATGCGGAATAAAAAATAATATATTTATTACTTTTAAGACTGGTTTTTACAAATAATTGGTCGAAAAAAGGTGAACTTTTAAGACCTTATTTTGAGCATAACTGGTCTAAAAGATTAGCCCTAAATTAAAACTTGCTCACTGAATCCTCTTTATGTCACTCCGAAAATTGAATTTTGCTTTCTGAACCTCTATTTTTGTCACGATAACTTTGAGCTCTGTCGCTTTTCTGAACTCATCTGTCGCTCTTCGATCCTTTTTCACAGCTCGTTTCTCTGTCATTACCATCGACGCCAGTGTCTATTGTGTGACCTCGTCGCTGCTTCGTGTTTCTCTTTCGACAAACTAGTTTCGGTAAGCTCACTTTTCGCCTAAGAATGTTTTCAATTTTTGGTACAATGATGCCCCTATATGCTTGTCACATGCCATTTTCCTTTGTTTGAAGTTAATTTAGTGCAATTTAATTTGTTTGTCATCCTCTCTTGTCAGAATCACACATGGTTTCAATAATGCTCAATGAAGGTTAAAATCTTTCTCTCTAAAGTAACAGAAACTTTTAAATAAGTTAGATTTTATAGGGTTGGATTTGCGTCAAAAAAACCTCCCAAGAGTAGGTTTTGTTAATTCTGCTAGAGTTCCCAATTATAAGACCGTAGAACCTAAGCGTCACAAGAACCCGAATAAGTGCATTTTTTGTTTGCTTTATTCCTGCCTTCTAATTTGGCTTTGTTGTTAGCATATTATATGTTAGAATAATGTGTACTGTAGCATCTTGCAAGGTTTTTTTTTTTTTTTTTTTGCTCATGTTAGGATAATGTATGTTAAATCTTTCTTTCTATAGAAATTTGAATATGGATCACAGTTGGATAAAAGTTAAACAGACAAGTGTTGAATATGATAATAGGGTGAGGGAATTTTTAAAATTTGTTAAAAGAAATGCCGATGATGAAAACGACTAAGTGCTGCAGATATATACATATTTAATTTGTGAAAGATTTTATAAGAGTTATATAGTATGAGTATGACATGGTGATGAGAAATAGAAATGTGAAGTTAGGTCTGTGATGAAGATGAAGATGGAGGAGATTGATCACTTGCATGAACTGCTGATTCTTGAGCTTGGCTCAAACAAATTAAAGGCTAGTAATATGGTCCGTCAGATGCCAATCTATCATGTAGTATTATTTGAGACATAAGATGCCACTTTTGTGCTGGCAAACATGATATCTTGGGCAGGAGCATGATTGAGTGCCCTGTGGAAGAGTGAGCAGTGACTTTGCTGGCTGTAGTTTCTGATGTAGCTTGGACGTAATCGAATTAAAGCTGTAAACTTGTGCGGACTCACATGCGTCAAGCAAATTAGCTTGCAAAGCGATCGCCTGACTTGTATGACAGGATTTGAGGTATTTAGTTTTGTGTCGTTTTCCCTAGAGTTTTAGACATAATATTGACGGAAAATATTAAAAAAAATCAATCAAAATCCTATTATTTGTTACAGGCTGTCTTGTCAACTTATATTTATTAATAAAAAATCATTGGAAAGCAAGTCATCTTTAGTCAACCTTCGTGTTTCAGATGTATCATCCAATAAGCTAACATCAGTGGATGATATTCAGAACCTAACACAGAATTTATAATCTTCCTTTTGCCTTTAATTTCTACTGATCGTTTATGGCCTTTGGTTGCTAATTTCAGTGCTTTGTGTTCCCTATATTATAGATGAGAAGATCTATGGCTCGATGACAACCGAATAGAATCACTCGAGGCAATTGTCGAGGCTATTACTGGTTCAACAGAGAAGCTAACCACTATCTACCTAGAAAACGATCCATGTGTATGGTCATCCATGAGCCTTAGTGATGTTTTGTACTTTTATTTAATTCAATATCTTTGCTATGATCTGTGATAAATAATAGTTGTTAGATCGATTTTGTTCCCACTATGAATTGAATTGGAATATCGTTGTATTCATTTACAATAATTCACTTTGTAACTCACATTGAGTTGTTCAGAGCTTATAGATTAAACTGTCTTTTAAGTGCTGGATTGGATAGTGGATAAGAGGAAGAAACAGAGTGGACATGTGAAAAAATTCGATCGAATGTTATAAATATCATGTCTAAAAAAAATTAATTATAAGACGTGACTTTTAAGACCGATTTTAAAAATATAAGGTAAATCTAAAAAGTCTGACTTGTTAAACCGGTTATTTGTAAAAATCAGTCTTAAAAGTCTCACTTTTTAGCCTTATTTTTTTGAAATCGGTTTTAAAAGTCTGACTTTTTGACCTAATATAAGTCAAGTTAGGTCTAAAAAATTCATTTTTAGACCTAATATTTAAGTAACTGGTCTAAAAAATAATTTTTAAGATCGGTTTTTCAACCGATTTAAAAAGTAACAGACTTTTTAAATCGGCTATATCAAGACCAGATCTAAAACCAATCTAAAAAACAAATTTTACTCGATCTAAAAGTCAATTTTTACACTAGTGTAAATCCCCTATTGTGGTCATTAGTATGCTTTCCAAATAGCTGCTAACCTCACATTCCTTAAAACAACAAAACATATTGAGCTTGAAAGCCATTCAATTCGAGTGAAGCTTCAAGCCAAGATTATCCATCTTCAATCCAACTAGTAAATGTTCTCATTAAACCTCTCTATCCTCCTGCGAAATTTCTTAAATAGAAATTTATCCCCAATTTTCCAGTAATTTTATTACTGTAATATGATTTGTTAAAACCAGATATATTAATAGACTAAATGTGTTTGATCTCATATTAAAAGCTATAAAAATTATAATTTTTAACGTGAAACTAAGTATTCTAGTTATTTATTAGTGTCATGGAGGTTAGAGAGGAAATCATTAAGCCTTTTAAATAAAAACAATACAAGTAAGGATGTTTTGGCCATTTTCATTCCCTTCTCCAATCTTGGTGGGTACCAAACATTCTTAGCTTTTCTTACCTTTTAGTGTTCATCCGAATAATAATATGGTTTGGATCGAGTTGCCTTTTTCTTTCTCTTTGATTCCTTATTAAATTGGATAAATTTCTATGCACATAAAGTATATGTAGTTTGTAAATTGTGTACACAAAATACTATAATTTTTAAGTTCTTTTCACCAATAGAATTTTGGGTTAAGGAGCAATTTGGCCAACGAACTATTACTTTAGGAGCGCCCAGACCAAAAATATCAAAAAAATTTTAAAAATGTGCAGTCATCACAAAAAACTTTTACTCCAGGAGCGCCCAGCATAAAATTTTTTTATTTCAGGAGCGCCCAACACAAAAAAGTTTTACTCCATTTTTGTGTTGACTGCACATTTTTATTTTTATTTTGGTATTTTTGGTCCACTTAAAAGTTATTTGTGTTGGGCGCTTCTGAGGTAATAGTTTGTTGGCTAAATTGCTCCTTAACCCTAGAATTTTTAATGAGAAACTTTCCCCAATTTGTCATTTCTTTTTCGACATTGAAATTACTTGAATCTCCCAAAACTTTTAGTATCACCCAGGAGGAGAACTATATCTAGGTAAGGTAGAACAAATAAAGCAATAATAGTCTCCCTCAGTTAGCTTTCCTTTTGTAATTTCTTATACTCCCCTGGTCATAAATATAAGATATAGTGGACTTTTTTTAAAAGACTAAGAAAACTAATTAAATTATTTTAAAATATTTATATTTATCATTTTTTTCTCAAATTATTTTGTCTAATTTATAAACTGGTATATAACATAAAGATACATAAAATATGATATAATTAAGTAACTTATTTAGCTTCCTTAATCTCTCCAAAAAAAAAAAAAAAAAGTCCTCAACCCCGCCTTTATATTTAAGATCAAAGGGAGTAGTAGTATAAACAATATTTCTTATTTAAAAATTAAATTTTTATCTTGTTTCCGTTTATCTAAAACCCTAATCTTCATCAATATCAATAAAAATTTGATTAATTAATATGAAAATTTATGAAGAATAATATAACTCGGTTTTCCAATTTATTAGCTAATTCATGAATAATTTGAGTTAAGGAGTTTTATCGTCCAACGGCTCCTGGGCCTATCTTTCGGTTGTTGCATAAGAACTAGTTGGTAATAATGGGCCAAAGGCTTGTGTATAGATTTTTTTTTAATCATGGGCCCAGTTCTGTTTTTCATACAAGCTAAATCCTTCATAAAAAAGCTATCCTATCTCTTTTTATTATTATTAATTTATCCCATTACTCGGTATTTATGATCTTATTATTATTATTATTATTAATACTATCCTATTACTCATTATTTATGTTTTGATGGAAATAAAATTGGGAAAATAGTGGATCCACTAACCCCTCTCCCCACTTTCCTCTCCACTTAATGGTTGGGATTTATTCTGTAATAATATTATTACCATTTAATATTTAATATTACAATGATATTTTTAATAAAGTATAACATCTCAACTGTTAAAATTAATCTAATGGTGGAGAAATTAAGTCGAAAGGAAGTGGAGAGAGGGGTTAGTAGAGATTAAGGGTGAGCAAGTAACCCACAACCCGTCCAACCGCCCGCGCCCCGTAAAATTTTACCCGGATTAAACCCACCCAGATTGGACCTGTCACGGGGTATGGGCTGCCCCGTACCCATATAATTTAAACGGGCGGGGCATGAGTTGAGGCACGGGTAACCCGTGCCCGCCCGTACCCATTTATATGTCCTTTTTTTTTTGGGATTCAACTCAGAGTTGGCTACTTGGCTTGGACAGCTCTCGGTCCTTCGAGATTATGCAGAGCAGAAGCACAGAGCCGCAGACGTAGCAGAGGCACAGTCGTAGAGAGATTTAATTTAAACTGGTCTTAAATATAAAATATCACTCAGCTTCACTCCTAAATTTATATTTACTCTCCCAAACTCTTATTAATTACACAGAGTACAGGGTTTTCAGGAAGGGAAGTTTCTAATGGAACTATCTATATATGTGCGTGGTTTTCACTCTCTGCAACGTCTTCACAAAACTGCATGCACTCTCTTTTGTTTTAATTTCAACTATTTCATTATTTGTATGCCTAAATATAATTGAGGTTGTTTTAATTTGATGGGGCTTGTTCTGTTTTGTTTCCTTTCAATTATCTGTCATCATCACTCTGTAAGAATAATGATTTATGCCTAATTGCAGTTACTTACTGATCTAAGCGTTTAATTAATTTGTTTAATCACAACAAACATGTCACCAACCAAATGAGTATTAATTGTCGAATCTCATCCACTTTAGCCGCCTCGATCCCTTATGTTTTGATTTGTCGCATGATATTAATTAATTGTTTGTTAACTTCAAACTGTTCTAGGCAAAAAAAAAAAAAAAAAAAAACGCAACAAAAAAGTCTGTTCTGAGCCCAAAATTAATTGTTAACTTCAAACTGACCAAAAAAAAAACGCAACAAAAAGTTCTGGGCCCAAAAATTGTTCTTGACAAAAAAGCTTATTAAAAACTCGTTAACCCGTATCCGATTTTTGTACGGGTTCCCGGACCCGTTTGTTAAAACCACGGTACGGTTTTTTTACCCCGTTACACTGGAAAATAAACGGCGGGCGCGGTTACCCCTGGGCAGCCCCACCCGTTGCCACCCCTAGTAGAAATATTTCTTTTCTAGAAAATTAGGCGGAAAAAAAACTAAGATTTTTTGGAAGTTTTTCCTTCATAATATTCCCTCCCCATATTTTTCCCTCACTTTCTCTCTATCCAAATATAGCCTGGGCTAATACAATATTAGGTTCCTTAAATTTGCTCTCATGTTGGTTTTGGTCCTTTAACATCTATTTTATTTTAAACATTGATCCCTATCATTAAACAAAAATCTAAACTATCTTATCTCTTAAAGGACTAAAACCTTTTATTTAAAACTTGAATGAACAAAACTAGAATGAAGTAAACTTAAGAGAGCAAATATTATATTAACCGGTTACTTATTAATTGTTGCCGTCTAACTTTATCGTAAGCGTACGGATCGCAGGTAGTATAATAATATTATATTGTTCCCACTGACTTAGGCAAAAAAAAGTTAACTATCACAATTATATTTTTGGTTAGGTTAAGTGAAATTCTTTTGAAAGAGATTTTACAATTAAGAAGTAATTTAAAATGATATTTATTTAAGGAGTTTGAATTTGGAACTTTACTTCAACACATGAAGAGCCCATTTGTGTTTTTTAACAATCAATTAGTTTCTTCTCAAAGATGTTTAATTAATAAATGTGTTAGTTTAGGATTCAAAGGGTACTTCTAAAAGCTTTCTCAAGTCAAGAACAAGTGTTTAATTCCATTAATTGCTTAATCTTTTGTTACAATTAACAAAACTCAATTTTCAAGTTCCAATCCTAGTGTGACTATGTAAGGTTGGCAATCTTGACAAGAAACCCATTTGAACATGCAAACTTCAAGTTCTTACACAATTTTACCCACGTTCTACACTCAATCTAGCCCTCTCAAGCATCAACTAAATGAACAAAACATCTAAACGGTGATCAAACACTTAGAAGCATTAGAGAAAGAGTAAAATAAACACATATATAATAATAATAAATAAAAAAAGAAGAGTAATCAAGTGTTAATTCAGACAATGGTTCAAATACTCCCAGAAACTAAGATTTAGCTATTCATGTTCATCAACAAACCAAAATCATAGGCAATAATTGGGTTCATATCATAAACTAAGTAAAGGAAGAAGAAAATCAAGTTTGAATCTCCAAATCTCTTTGAATCTTCAAGACCAAGCTCCTTAATCCCTGCCATGCGTCTTCCTTTTCCTTGGTTTTATTCGCAACGACACTTCTAGTCTTCAAATTAGTTGCCTCCACAGTCCTCTCGTCCTTCCATGAAGATTGTGTAGAATCCTACTGCCTCCATCCTTGCTCGCTTCCTTTCCTGAAGAAACCAAACCCATATATGGTTAGGTTCCTAAATCCCCATCCCAAAAAGTGCAATATCCCTCTAACAAATTGAATCAAACAAAAGGATAAAAAAAAGAATATAAAAAATATATAATGATAATGACAACCGATGATGACGATTAAACTAAAATATCTTTTCCCTTTTTTATATTAAATTATTATTATTTTATTATTGATATCATTATTTTTAGAGAAAAGACACATAAATACCAGTTGAACTTGTAAAACCTCAAAATATCTATTAAAGTAGCAGGGATAAATAAGTACTTTGGTGGGAATCTAGGATATCAAAGTTTGAGGGAAAATACTTAAATGCCCTCCCCTATATTTCTCATTATTTTCTCCTCTCTCCTTCTCCGATTTCCTTCTTTCCCTACTCCATCCGAAATTCATAGCCTTCTTTCTAGCCCTGATTTCTATCCATGGTGATGAGTATGGAGAGGACGATGTTGTGTTGGTGATGAACAGATGACAACGATGGTGAGATGAAGGGTGGAGGTAATGAGGACGAGAGAACGACTAGTGCCTTCCAATATGGTGGTGTTGTGTGACCTTCGGCGATAGTCATGGCGGATCCTGATGGTGAATGAGAGATTTTGACAATGGCGGCAGTAAAATCGTCCCTTCTCCCTCTCCACACGTGAAGCTTTCTTGGCCAATAGAATACCAGCAGTGAATCTCAACCACCTCGTGAAGATTTCTCGGTCGACAGAATACCAGCAGCGAGTTTCGGCCACCTAGCGAAGCTTTCTTGGCCATGGGTGGAGGAGCTTTCTCGGCCATGTCACAAAGCTCATCTTTGGTAGGGAGGTTTGGTGGGAGAATCCACGGCAGAGAAGAAGGTTGATGGGGAGGGAAGTGAGATTTTTCTGGGCTTTGATTATTGTGCAAAATGATTGAATAAGAGTTTTGGGTTGTAATCAATTGAGTAATGAGATTGAATAAAAGAGTAATGGTTTTGATAAAATCCGTAATGGTTTTGATAAAATCCGTAAGTATTGACAATATGTGTAAAATGATCGACAAAGAGTTTTTAGTTGTGACTAATTAAGTAATGAGATTGATTAAAATAATAATGGTTTTGACAAAAATTTGTAAGTACGGACAATACGTGTGAGAAGATTGACAAAGAGTTTTGAGTGTTGACCAATTGAGTAATGGTTTTGACAGAATTGTTAGGAACTAAAAAAAAATGTGTAAAAGGGACATTTTAGTCTTTAAGTTAAAACATGAAAAACCAAAACATTGTCATTTACAAGTTTTAAAACCCAAAATTCCCACATTTATAATGATCCCTTCTTTGTCATTTACAAGTTTTAATGATATTTTCTAGGTTTAGAAGTTGAAGTGTTATTTAAATGTATTTTTCTCTTATTTTTATGTTTAATATCAAAATCATTATTTTTACCCTAAGTTTTGACATTTATAATGAACTAAAATCATGCACCAAATTAATATTTTATCAAAATCTCACTCAAATCCTCCTAATTGAGCATAGATGACTTCAAGTATATCAAATATTGGGAAAATTCATGAAAATACCACATGAACATCAAAATCTTAAATAAGTGATTTCCTAACAAACCTAAAAAAACGGCTTAAAATCAATTACTTTACCGTTTTATTAATCCCAATACAAATTAAACATTTAACCAAATCGCGATTTCCTAACTTTACTATTCTTATTAATCTCAATACAGTTGTTGTCAACACGATTTTGAAGTTTAAGTAAAAATTTTCTATTATTTTCCCAAAAATATAACTTAAAATTATCTTTAAATAGTAGTCATCATTAATACTATATATAAACTATGAATTTAATGTTTCTGCTTTTACTGTAGACATTTTTTTCTATCACATTAACATAAAAGTGAATGAGTTTCACTAATATTTTCTCTCATCTCTTTACAATGAAACTCACTTAAACATTAAATCTATAAATGTTATTTTAATGTTAGTTCTCTTTTCTCCTCGAGGGTTCGAAGCTGAAGTCTGTAGGTTATCGCCGTCTGGTTCTGCTATTCTAAATTCTAATTCGCAAGCCTCGAATCGAACTACTGAGCAATCCAGAACCCCCTTTCTCTTTCTAATTGAACCGCAACACTATCTCTCCTGTGGTTACTCATGGCAGCTGCAGCTCCAGCGTCGGTGGTGCCGGCTAACCGGCGGCGGATCCCTAATCCTCAGGAGGATATGGAGTTTGAGACGACGGAAGGAATAGAGCCTATCTCGAGCTTCGAGAACATGGGTATCAGGGAGGATCTGCTCCGAGGCGTCTATGCCTATGGCTTCGAGAAGCCCTCGGCAATCCAGCAGCGAGCCGTTAGACCTATTATTGAAGGACGGGATGTTATTGCTCAGGCCCAATCTGGTACCGGCAAGACCTCTATGATTGCCCTCACCGTTTGCCAAGTCGTCGATACGTCTATGAGAGAGTATGTGCTTCTTGAAAGCCCTTGCTGTTTTAGATTGAGAATTTCCTTTTCCCTTTTACGCTTCTACAGGGTTTTGTTAATAATAATAATTCAGTTTTTCGGATTTTTTTTCCATGGGGGAAAACGTTACATTTACTGAAAATTTGAGGTATTGGCTTTGGTATGCTTGAGGAATAAAGGATTCTTCTTGACAATGAGCCATTGCATCCTTGGGGTTCCTGTCGGTGTTTAGCTTTGAGTGGACAATGAGGATTTAATGAGTATTGGAATTGATTTGACATCAAAATTAGGAAAGCAAAAAAATTATGCTAAAGCGGAAGTCCTTTTTATTGGGCACAATGTGTTCAGGCCAAGGGGGCTGCGATTAGTCTACTCGCGGAGAGTTTGTTTGTTTGTTTTTCCATTTTATCAGTTGTAGGTGGGAAGTCTCATATTTGATTGTAATTTGACTGGTTTCCAATGTTAGGCTCTAGGGTTTAGACGTAAGAACATACCTGCAAAATAAAGTTGATTTTTTAACGTAGTTTTTGGTACGGAAAATGCTAGGTTTAAAAGGAAAACACGACTCTTAACTTCACTTCAGCTCCTGATTAGTTTCTCTGGAGGATTTAAGACTCTCTTTGTTATGTACATATAATGAAGTTTCTGGGAAAAACTGCATCTCTGAATCTCTGATTGTCAAGCAAACATCAATTTCCCCCTTGAGTGAATTACATCTATTTCCCCCCTGATTGTCAATAAATATATTCGTGCTTTTATTCAGAAATTACTAGAATTTCCTTCCCTAGGCTCATTATAGGTTATAAAAGTTTATTTGTGAAAGAACCATCTAGCCTGCTTGTGTTCAATTGGACTTGTACTAGACCTCTCTGTATTCTGCAACTTTGCTATATCAGTATTTTCACTGCCCTGCTTGTGTGCAATTAATTAATTTCATGATCCTTGTTATCCAAGTAGTGTGTTTTTAGAACTAGAGATAGAATAGAGAGAATGCCCATATTGTAGCTTTTGCAAACCATAAGATGAATTTCTACTAGTTATCTTGCAACTTTTTAATTGTCCCCTCAGTGTTTCACCATGTATTCTATTCTGTGTCAAGTTGAAGTTCTGTCTCTCTCTTATCAAAATATTTGAGTTTACAGGTCAGTTGACTTCATTAAGGTTGTCATTTTGTAAACCGGTGCCTAGTGGTTCAATCATTGTGTTATGATTGTAATTGTTGATGCCTTTAAGAGTTGATTTATATTCCTTGTTTGTCATCTTCTGGTAAATATGTGTTATCATCTTATGATCCCCATCTTAATGTTTATTTTACAGAGTCCAGGCCTTGATCTTGTCACCGACAAGAGAGTTGGCCTCCCAGACTGAAAAGGTTATCTTGGCTATTGGAGATTACATAAATATACAAGCTCATGCATGCATTGGAGGTAAAAGTGTGGGAGAAGACATACGGAAGCTTGAGTATGGGGTTCATGTGGTTTCTGGAACTCCTGGACGAGTTTGTGACATGATAAAAAGGAGAACGTTGCGAACTAGAGCTATCAAATTGTTAGTCCTTGTAAGTTTGATGCATCTCTCAGCCATCCACTGCATTATGTTAGGCCTTTATATTTTGTCAAGGTTTAACATCATTTTGATAACAGGATGAATCTGATGAAATGTTGAGCAGAGGGTTTAAGGATCAGATCTATGATGTGTATAGACATCTACCCCCAGAGCTTCAGGTTTTCTTTCTCCCGCCCCTTATCTTTTTCGAATTAATATCTTCTATCTCAGAAATCTTTTGAAAGTTCTTTCTCAAAAATCTTATTTATGTTCAGTAATACATGGTTTCAAGTATCATCTAAGATGGTGTTCTTTTTTGTCTTCTTTTCTTTGAAATTTAGCGAATTGTATGGTGATTTTGTTATATAGCTAATTGTATGCGTCTTTTGGGGAAGTTAGTTACATAAATAGTTCATGTGTATATTGCCTTTGTATTCAGGCAATTGATGAGTATGGAGTGTTAGCCATTGTATGCTCAGTGACTTTCCAAATTCTGAGTTATGATATTTTGGTGTATATCAGCCTCTGAATCATTATGCTCTTACTTTAGGTTGTCTTGATTTCTGCCACCCTTCCTCATGAAATACTGGAGATCACAAATAAGTTCATGACAGATCCTGTAAGGATCCTTGTAAAGCGTGATGAGTTGACTTTGGAGGTAAGCCATAGTTTTACATTATCTTGACTCCTTTTGAGAGCCTGCTGGATGTTGATGCAATTTTTCCCTTTTGACAGGGCATCAAGCAATTTTTTGTAGCTGTTGAAAGGGAAGATTGGAAGTTTGATACTCTATGTGATCTTTATGATACCCTCACCATTACACAAGCTGTTATTTTTTGTAATACCAAGCGAAAGGTAAACAGAAGCTTGCTATGCTTCATAGGATAAGCCTTCCCATTCAGTCTCTAAATTTTTGGGGGAATGGTTGATTCTAGATATTATCTTTTAAATATTGTTCAATAGTAGTCTTCTGATCCTTGCTGTCTGTCTTCCCGCTTTTGGAATAGGTTGACTGGTTGTCTGAGAAAATGCGTAACAACAATTTCACTGTCTCATCAATGCATGGGGACATGCCACAGAAAGAAAGAGATGCTATCATGGGAGAGTTTCGTGCTGGTACAACTCGTGTACTTATCACAACAGATGTTTGGGCTCGTGGTCTTGATGTGCAGCAGGCGAGTGTTTATACCTTTATTTATTTCCGTTTCCATTTATTAACCTGTTTATTATTTTTTCTGATTTTCAATTCTTTTAGAACTCATTGAAATAATAACAAGTATACATATTCTGTTATCAGGTTTCTCTAGTTATAAACTATGACCTTCCAAATAATCGAGAGCTTTATATTCATCGTATCGGTCGATCTGGACGTTTTGGACGCAAGGTACTTGATTTAATACCTATTGTAACTGTTTTTTTTTTCTTTTTAACTTGCTTTCTACTCTCTCACACATATTTATGACTGGCCCTTGTCATGGTTTGCAGGGTGTTGCAATCAACTTTGTCAAGAGTGATGACATCAAGATCCTGAGAGATATTGAGCAATATTACAGTACACAGATTGATGAAATGCCAATGAATGTTGCAGATCTCATATAAAGCGCTTTTGGTGTGCTGGGTGAAGTGGAATTGTTCATGCCTTACGTAGGAAGTAGTGTTTTTAATTTGGGTGAGTTAATTTTGTTAATGTGCTGACATGAGTATTTTTGCTCGCGTGCTTCTAAACTCACCAAACCACTTGGTGAGTTTATTTCTGGATATATCAGTGTTAGCAGCTCTTGCTGATTTGGCTGAGATTGATGTATAAATTGTGGGACAAGTTGCTTTCTCTGGCTGTGTTGCCTTTGACAATTAAATGTAATTTAAGCTTCATGACAAGTGCTTATGATATTTTCACGTGTCTTATATAACCTGTATTTGCACAGAACACGTCATTTGAACCCTGCAAGGGAAACAGATTTAGCTGCCATTACCCTCTCTTCCATGCATTTTCGATTATCTCACTGTCTGAAAAAATAATCGTACTTCGTACAAGGGGAAAGATTTGTTTAGTTCTCAGTTCGAACGCTATGCTTAGTTTTAATCCTCGAGTTATTGGGTCGCAGGTGTCCGTTCTGAACTTACAAACTAAATGGTCGGACGCCAGCTCTTTTATCAAGTGACGTTGGGGAAATTTGTGTTTATTCCAGAAAAATTCATTGCATGTTAACCGTTTTATGAAAGACGCCAGGATCTTTAAAGACAAACGAGCACGGAGTTTGTTATATTATTTCAATAAGATGGGAGAATTTCATCATTAAAGGAGCATTGCTGACATTTAATCACATTTCAAGTTCGAACGGTTCTTGCAAGTCTAAGGGAATTAAATTGAAATTGAGTTTTTAGTTATTGACAAAACACCTGACATATTTTTAGAAAGAGTTTAATCCCCCACCATGATCCACGGTGTTGAAGTCTTTGGAATTGAATTTCTTTCAAGATAGCAAGGTAAATCAACACAATCTTTTGTTTACCAAAAAACTCAATAACCCTTTAGCTATTAATACCCTTTGATTATATGAAGTGACATATTATACATACATGTAATGAATTTAATCTTGTGAATTTCTTATAGTGAAGTTATCGATTTTAAAAAGGTAATCGTAGACGTTCATGGACCAAAAAATAATTGCAATGTGAAATAAATTTGAGTAAAATAACCAACAACTTTTTAAATATTTCAGTGAAGTAATTAACTGTGATTTATATTTAGGATGAGAGGCAGTATAGTTGGCAAAAAAGAAAAAAGAAAAAGAAAAAGAGGATGAGGAAGTATAACCCAATAATCAAAATGTCATATTTGCTCGCAAATACATATATTCCTCATCCAATCAAGAAGATTGGAGAAGAGACATATATATTGATAACTGATACAAGGGAATGACGATTAACATGCACAAATTTTGTTTGGTAATATGTACGAGACAAAGAACTCATGATACAAACTCACAAGAAGGCCGCAAAAATTAGGACTAGAATGTAATCTCAGAAGGCGCATGAAATGTTCTTCCTCGACAGATAGGTTCTAGATTTTCACCCGCATAGGAACACAATGGCGATACTTCAACACCTGAATAAGAGGCAACTATGTTACACACTGACCAAGTTGAATACGATACTCTTTTCTTCAGTAAGGAAAATGCTAATTTTGAATTAAAATTGATAATCTGTTCATGTTTCTGTTGTTTCCTGAATGTCGTCTTTCACGTTTCATTGTCCAACCCCTTGAAGTGCTCAAACTCTACCCAAAAATGTTCCTTATCTTCAAAAAGTTTAAATTTTGTTTGACTAGTTTCAGCTTATTGGATAAAATCTAGCTATTCCATTTCTAGTACCAAAAGGTCAGTACCTAAAACTAAAGCTTAAAAGTGGCCTAAAATTTTATTCCCTTCCTCAGGGTTATGAAAAGAGGCATAACTTACCAGTTGAAAATAACGGCACCGAGTGTGTTAAGAAGCCACCTGCAGCAGCAACCCAACGGCTATGGAGTCGGAGAACAAGAAGTCTAGCACTATCTGGAGTGTCAAAATTGGATCCATTTGCATTTTTTACAGGTGCAAATTCTTCTTCTCGTAGTACCTGTACATGAATGCACAATATCCATAAGCAATAATAGTACTACCCTTAGGCACTCAAATTCTGGTCAGAAATAAGAGAAGGATAACTACCTCAAAAAGTGCAGTCGTAGGAGCATATGGAAATGCATCAAATATGAACTGCTCCAGTTTTAATCCCATTGTGAATCCATGTATGGAAGGGATTTTCTTCTCTGCAAAATGGTAACTGCACATAAAATCCATGTGTGGATCAATATACCACTGAAACATCTGAAAGTTATAGGCTAAGAGCATTTATTGCATTGAGCAGACCAATGAAGTTCAGTTTTCTGTTGGAGAGGATTACTATGTATGACATCCAGCATTGACTCGCTACTTTCCTCATATTTTTTCATGCAAGTTGTAAAGGTACATTCACACCCATGAATTCTTTTTT
The DNA here is from genome assembly GCA_019022615.1 of Acacia melanoxylon. Classification (NCBI taxonomy): domain Eukaryota; kingdom Viridiplantae; phylum Streptophyta; class Magnoliopsida; order Fabales; family Fabaceae; genus Acacia; species Acacia melanoxylon. The sequence goes on along the minus strand of JAFJYJ010000036.1, from coordinate 4,356,593 downwards.
TTTAAACTTGAGCTTCGTTGTATAACATTAAGAATAACAAATTCAGAGAGTCACAAGGAAATAAATGTATGGGAGAAGGCAATATACGAACATGCTGTCTTTCTCAAGGCCATTAGCGACTTGGTTCAGAAAATCCAGAGTGAACATGTGTAAGCACACCTGAAATTACAAGATTGATGATAAACCAGGAAGACAATTTAAAGGGCAGCCAACAAATATTACATTCAATTTTCAAAAAGAAGTACAAAATCTTTAAGCACAATGGAGTTGTTTCGGAACACAAGTATTTTTCCCTCCATAAAAGCCTCACACCCCTGCTCCACTCATTCTCTCTCCTATACAGACTAGGACAGGAGTGAGTTAACCTCTTTACCAGTACTATTTTGCCCTTCTGCATTGCTTTTTGTTCCCGGGGCCTTTATAGCCCTTTCCCAGGTATAAACCTAGCCCCATTTCTTATCAGCACATCCTCCCTCACTCATATTATAAACCAGGCCAATTTTCTTTTTGGGTCCATCAAGCACTCAATGCGAAAAAAAAAGAACAAAGAAAATAATAAAAACTAAAAGTGTGCCCTATACCCCAAGAAATTAACTGAGTCATCAATGCACAAAATTTTTCCAATTGTGGTCTATAAATAATTTTCGTTATGGGCACTCAAATTTTAGAGCATAGGACTCGAAGAAATAAGAAAGAAAACAAGATCATTTTCATTATAATAAAACTTCCAAGCTTTCTAACACCTTAAGATTTTCAGCCAGCTGAGAATGTACAATGGTAGAAAAGCACGGAGTTAGAGTCTCAGCATATTTGTGTCACTGTCAAAAATTATTAGTCCCACTGAATTAAGAAGCGCAGGGAGCCAGCTTTGAGGATTGGCATTAATCTAATTGATAACTTCAATCCCTATCTTTCCATTTTAAGAGACCATAATCAAAACTTAAGAACCAGTTATCCATAGCAAGCAGAAAGGCCCATGAAAGGGCAAGGTTTGGGAAAAAAGGTTCAAGACCATGAAACTAAATAGAGTGGCAAAAGACTCACATTACTCCAACAAAAACGAAGACGGCCAGTTTCTTGATTGACTGCGGAAGCTAAAGATTGATCCAGCTCACTGTATTCAACTACAGTAAGAGGTCCACCTTTCCCTCGACGTACAAATACACCAACCTTTTCTTGGGGATATGCCTGTTATATGACAGCAAAAATAGAAATAATAAGCATTAAGAAAAGAAGTACAAAAGCAACTAAGACGAATGGATGGACAAATTTACAAATCATTTGATAAAGAATACTAGGTAGTCAGGAATATTTTATTGGTCAGTTACCTTGCGGACAACTTTGGCTGCAGCAGCTACACCTTTATCAATGAAGTAACCCAAAAAAGTAGGATCAGCAACTCGGACCTGTTTCATAAGTCCTAATAATTAATTCTTCAAATAAAAGGGAGTGACCGACAACTGACTAGGTAACATGACTAATTCCATTTCAAAACAGAAAAGAAAGAAAAGTCACCAGTGCATTATCAACTCCATAGCAATCAATATACTTAATTCCTCTTGAGGCCATGTCTTCCAATAACCTCGAATATTTCAGAGCTGAACAAGAAAAGGTTTTGCCAGTTTAATAAATAAACGCATGGAATATGTGAAAATAAGAAAAGTACAGTCAACTTTAACATTTCAAATTCAAATAATATATAAAAAGCTTCAATAAAAAACAATACCTGAATATACTCCACCATTCCCATCAGGAGCCTTTGCTACCTGGCTTTAGAAGTTTGAAATATTAAACCACCAGCATAACAAAATAGTTTCAAACTAAGAAAGGAAATACAGAGACACAAGCTAACAAAAGACAACTAAAGTAAGACAATCCCATACATTGTAAAATTTATCTCCTTGCATGCTAATTGTTGGCAGATACATTTGCAGTTCTAGTAAAAAAAATTAAGGGAGAAAATCAAGGAATACTTTTAACATTCTATTTCAAGCTATTGGTGAATAAATGCAAGTTCCAGTTATCCATGACTAATTCACCAATAGAACTGACTGGGACAACAAAGACAAGCCAATAGGCAGCACCGAACATAACTGTCTAGAGTGGCACTAGACTTTAAATATGCTTAGTAGAAGGTTTTCAACAAGGTTAGACCCTAGAAATAGGAGAAATGTCCAGCTTATGAAAGGATGTAATGGTAAATTTGAGTTGTAAACATTATGCTACTGTGTATATCATAAAGCTCAAAACTTCTACCATAAGACGCTTCAATGTAAACACTCCATGAGCCAACAAACAAATTCAAATTTGGACCAAACCCACTGTGACAACAAAAAATTGAAATTCATATGTGAATTATCACCCATAAAAAATTGAAAACACTCACACTCTTACAATTTTTTTCATTAATTTCAATTTAAACTTTAGAGAAAAGAAAGTAAAAACACATGCAAGGAGAAAGCTCATTAAAAGAAGGAGACCATACTTTGTATGGAGTTTCCATTATAAATCTACCGTTCTTGGAAACACAAGGAATGGTTCCTTGCTGGAAGAAGGTAACCTATATCAAAGAGGTGAATCCAAAGTAAGCAAGACAGGTAATAATAGAACAAGGAAAAGGTTTCGAGGCTTCTTACCTGGTCTGGGTCAAGACCAAAAAATTTATGACTCTCAAAGAATTTCCGTGTTGCATCATCAGTGAATGGACTAGTCATGATGTACCAGTGTATTTGCACTGAAGAAGCAGAACCTACGCCATCTAAATTGGTAAGAATGACAAATGTAATGGCGTATGAATAAACTCAACCAAAACAAACGACACCTACTCTCATTTGTAGCTTGAGCAGCCAGTCTCTGTACACACAAAATTCGCTCTGCTTGCAGCTGGAAAAGTGACTTTCCTGATGGAAGTCCAATGTCTAAAAAGAAGATGAACGACACATAAAGAACAATTAAATTTTTTTGATTTATTATCAAAGAACATTCAAGCAACGAAAGTATCTCACAGACAATAAATAACTAAATACATAAATAAGGCAAGACCTATAAACGTTGCACATAAATGAAAACTATGCTTCAGTTACCTTATTCTGCATGCTAAGCAGAAAACTTGTCCACATTTCTTTTCTTACACACATTATTAAATGAAAATAATTTTCTTTAGTATTGGGTGTAGCCCTATTATATAAAATGCCAAACCTTTCTTTTAATTCACCTTCAGGACAAGAAATTTGATCCTCTCAAACATTAGAAATCCAATGCTTTTATTTCATCACTAAGCTTCAGTGCTAAAATTTTCATTTTAATCAAATACACCTAAAGCATTTCAGTTCTCTTCCAAAATGATTTGAATATTTCCAAAAGCTTATTTTCCTGCAAGAAGCATATATGAAAGGTTATATACTTACAATAATCACTCCATAAAATAGAAAGTCCAGCACATCAGTGACAAGCCTTCCGTTTCAAGTTAAAATCATCATGACTAACAGGAATAAAGAATGTGCAAAGAATATTAAAAGTAGAGAACAAATTGGACCTCAAGACAATTAAGTATAACATGTGAAGTGATAGACTTTATCATATTCAATTAAGAGTCTGAAAAGACAGAGTAAAGTAATAAACCACTAGAGTGAGTTTCATAACATTTCCAATCCAACAAAATTGCTATAAAAGAACTTGAACTGTAACAAGTCCATTCCAGAATTGAGATGACTCACTGAAACATCCTTTTGGATCTGAACTTCCAAGGCGAGTCCCCTGCATTTACAGTTTCAAGACATCCATGAGACAGTCGTACAGATAAATTTGGCAAAGTTTGATGTTTTAATAAAGACGGAATTTATAGAGGAAATATTATAATTTATTAGCGGTTATCATTTGGTAAGCTTCCAGTTTAAGGGCTAGTTTGTTTAGAATTATGGAAAAAGTTATTTTAGTTGATTAAATATGATTGAGTTATTAGGAGTTGTTGGGAGAAGCTTGATGTAAAGATGGGGGATAAGAAGAAAATAATATACTTCTAAATAAATTATATATTTGGAAAATAAATTAATTTTTAATAAAATAAATAAATTAATAAAATCCAAAAAACTAGAAATCATGGATGGTAAGATAGAAATTTAATACACAGACTACTTTTAAATTATTAAAAACAGAAAAAGTAAAGTTCACACGTATAACAATTATCAAGACATCGGTATAATAACAATGTCAATGATAAATATGAAAAAAGAAAATAAAAAGGAATAGTAGGTAATGATTGGGTGTTGATTAAAATGGTGGAGAACATTTTAAATAATCTAGAATTGATTAAGAAATAGAGAAATGAACTATTATTACGATTTAATTATAACACGTCCTTAAATATTGATGCCGCTTTTGCTTTTGGCCAGAACTCCACTAAAAAATAATAGTGATTTATTTTAAATTTGGTGAAACCCGATGAGATAAGAGTAGGGAACCCTATAAAGCAACTTTATTGTGCTTCATGATTACAATAACCCAAGTTAGAGCCACTGCTTTTCTACAAGCTAATCAGTCACATGCTATTACAAGCGAACACCAAAAAGTTAAATCAATCATCGTGGCCTCTGGAATAAATTATACCCTACGATACATCAAACAATTTTATTAAAGTGAAAAGGCATCTGCTTTTAAATTAAGCAAGCACAATCTTTCAGTGAATGATGCTGGGCTTTAGAGACAATCAATCAATAGGAAGACTAAAATCATCACCGCGCATTTGTCCCAAATGTAGATATTTTCCAAAATGAGGCAACATCATGCCAAAATAATGTTTCAGGTGGTAAAAAAATAAAATAAAAGGAGAAATCACATTGTGAATTCTCTTTATAATCTAAATAGTGCTCTTTTCAGAGAAGTAAAGTTCATTGCACCAGAAGAAGGAGAAGACAAATAGGCTAGATAACAGAGCACTTGGTTAAACCAAAAAGCATACTGCTCCCACCAAAAACAGAAAATCAAAAGAAGGATTATGCCAAAAGGCATCAAGGATCTCTTGAGCATTAGAACATTTGAAAAAAAAAATTACGGTTCTAATTAATCGCAGGAGTACCTGGCCACCCGATAAAAGCAATACAGCTAACTTCCCATCTGATACAGCCTTCAGACCCATCTTCCACCATCTCTCTCTTTCTTCTATGGTTCGCTCCTCCACCGTCGATACAGAACTCTCTGGCACCGGCTCAATGGCAGCTGTAGGTAGTCCTGCAGTGATTTCACAGAAAATACGCCCGTCAAAACTATTTTCCTTTCAGAATTAGCAAGCACAGCGTAACGTATGTGACGAGAAATATGGATACACCTTGAGATCGAAGTGAACATCGGATAATCCGTTCAATCCTCGGGAGATCTAGACTCTGCAAATTGAACTCATCAGTTACAACAAACTTGAATTAACGAAAAAATTGTTTTAGTGAACATATCAAACAATTCGATACTGAAGAAATTTCTCATTGATCTGAAAACCGGAATTAACATCCAATAGTTATATAAATGAAAATTCCAAGCCCAGAAGTTTAGACATCAAAGTTGAGAAGCAAATCTTAAACTTGATGCGCTGAGTTCGCAATCAATGACATTCATTCGAACGCAAAACAAGCTGACTTAGTAAAATAAACAAGAATTATTGGAAAAATACAAAACAAGATATAGAATTACGAATCACAGAAATCTAACTTCCCGACTGAACAAGAACGAAAGAACCGAAATGGCGGATCGAAAAGCTAACAGGGAAGGAGTGAAGTTTACTTCGATGTCCTTGACAAGGAGGTCACGTTCTTCAGAGGAAAGCTCGTCCCAGAGGGCAAAAGCATCCTCCTGGCCATAATCCTTGAGCCTCTCGAGCAGATGCTGTGGCGGCGGCGTCGGCGAAGATACGACGCCGTTTCCATCCAATCCCACCGACGAAGGCTCCATCATTCTCTGTCTCTCTCTCACTTGTATTCTTGGTGCGAAGTGTATAGTGTTTGTTGGTTTTGGAGACAGAGGAACAGTGGGGAGGAAGAGAAGAATCAAATCAGAGTAACAACCTCACCTGCATCCTGTGAAATGACGGAAATGACCTTCACACATTGCTTAAAATTCAGGAATACGATGAAGCCTCATCGGCTTTCAATTTTTAACTCCAAAGGCAACTGCGGAATCTTCACGGCATATGCACTTCGAAAATAAAAGGGGAAAAAAAAAATGCAAATAAGATATTTTAGGCTCAGTGTTCCCTCATTTGTGTTAAAATGGGTTAATATTCACTAATTTTTTAAGAGTCAATGTTATTTTTTTAATAGAATATATTTTAAAATTTTCGGGTGATATTAAACATGAAAAACATTTCCAGCAACATTGCTATTCAGCAAAATTTTTTGGGTTAGATTTGCACCTTAACCCAAAAAAAATATTCTGTCCTAATAAGTAAAATTTCTATAATTATGTACTCCCTCCCATCCCAATTAATTATATGGCCTTAATGACTTTTTTTTTTGGAGAGATTAAAGAAGTTAATTAAATTAGCGCAAGTATTTTTTTTTTTTCTTCAAACTAAATAGTTTGACCAATAAACTAATATATAATCTAAAAAAACACAACATATGAAATGATTAAGTAACTTATTTAGCTTCTTTAATCTTTCTAAAAAAAAGTTAACTGGGTCTTATAATTAGGACCGGAAATAATAATATATGAAAACTAATCAATCATGGGTTGTGTTTCGAATTTTATATAATTTTTTTTTTTTTTTAAAAAAAAAAAGGTATTTCAATACAAGCCAATGCGATGAAGACTAATGACCCATAGGTTGCGACATTAAAAGTATTAGAGTTGGCATAGATGGTAAGGATTTGTTCAAGTTCCAAAGGGATGTGTGTTCGATCCCATTGCTATCATGTCGGACTCTTTGTAGGTGATCTCGTAAGTCCCATTAAGTCTTTCAAAAATGGTAAATGCCGCCGACCTCGCAGTGGGGAATACCGAACCCCTCCAAAACTTTTTTATATAAAAAAAAAAACAAAAGAAAATGGGGCAGCAATAGTAAGAAACAATTTTTTTGCCACTTCTCACCTATTGAGAATCTCACATGTCAATAGGTTACAAGAGATTGGCATTTTTATTAGTTTTATGCTGTAGGTGCAAGTTTAAAAATTCTAAAATACAAAGTGCTTGTTTGACTTTTCTTCAATCAAAAATCAGTTGAATAACATATGATACTTATAGAGTTGATTTTTTTTTGGACATTAAAGAAACTAAATAAGTTACTTAATCATATAATATGTTATGTATTATTAGATTATATATCAGTTTATTAGTCAAACTAATTAGTTTAGAGAAAAAATATAAATATAAATATTTTAAAGTAATTTAATTAGCTTCCTTAATATCTCTAAAAAAGTCAATTTTGCTAGACCAGAGGGAGTACTACTATTTGGGATAAATGTTTTGCAAAACTACAAAATCGTGGTTTCAAAAGTCTTTTTTCGTAAGCTAAGAAAAAACCCCTCTCATATATTTACTTCGTTAATCATAAAAGCTATTCTTCAAAAGTTAATTCAAACATGCAATTTTTTCTGGCTTTTATTTGTTAGCTTTTAACTCTCTTTTTTTAAAAGATTTGAACTTTCTAAAACTAATTTTTTAATTTATTAAACTAATTTATGTAAAACTAATTTTTTTCATGAAAGTCTATCCAAACATATGTACTATCTTTACTTTTATCCCAATATTATTTTTCGAAAATTAATAAGAATAAAGGTCCCTATTGTCAATGAAAATCCAAACCAGCACTAACATATTAGGGGAAATTTTTTCAAAATTTATAAACCACATATTTCTTGTAAAGCTTCCTGAAAACTCAGTTAGTAATATATTAATAGTTGTCATACAAGTTTTAGATAAGAGATTTAAACTGTTGTAATAATATATAATATTATGAATTATTAATTCATCTTATTTTGTCAATATTTGATGCAAAACTTAAGGCGGCTTAAGTTATATACAAATATTAATAGTCATCCTCCATTATCAATTGGTATGTGGTCAACAGTTCATTATACACTACTGTACCAATTTTTTCTTCTTTAGGCCTGAATATTAATTGTGCCTTAATTATTTATAAATTTAGATGGTACTATAAATTATTAATTGCACTCCAACAAACTCTAATAGCCCATTTGGTTTGATTACATGAGAGATTATTACATGTAGTAGAGAGATTATAGTGTTTGGTTGGACTTAAGTAATGCAAAGAGGATTAAATTTTATAATTATGATTATATCATTTGATGTAATCAGGATTACACTGTTAGGACTGATGAATGAGAATGCAAACATCCTGTAATTAAGTGAAAATGACATTATTGTCATTATAATTTTTTTAAATTGACCAAATTGCCCACCCATAAATGCGTTAAAACATTACATAATTTTAATTAACACCACTAAATATTAAAGATAATTAATAATATATAAATTTTAGAAATATTCCCCATTAAAAAAAATTTAAAAAAAATATATATATTAAAGAGATATTAAAATATTTTGATTAAAGAACTTTAAATCTATTTTGAAAAAAAGCTTTGAAAAAAATGAAGTATATAAACACATAGACTTTGGAAAGAAATTTTCACCTTAACAAAAATAACATGATAACTATCATCTCAAAGATATTTCGGTATATTTAACTAATCCAAAAAACTTAACTAGGATAACGATGAGGGTAAAATTGCTCTATTTTTGAAACTTTCGGAGTAAAAGTGCCCCAAAAAACTTCCAAAAAAAAAAAAAGTATCCCTTAGTGAAAACTTTTAAGATAAAATTATCTCATAATCCTGTATATAATATGTTTGTCGCTGCACCGATATATGCATATTTTTCTAATGAGTTTGGGACAAGTCTTAACCACTCCAGGAGTCCAGGTTGGTTTTGTCTCCTCCATCAGATAATGTGCACGTATCAAACATTAAATTAAACTCCTCTCCCTCTCTCTCTCACACACGCAAAAAGATTAAAATGATATTTTAAATTAGAGTAAATAATTGATTTTTCCTCGAGAAAAAAAAAACCCCATTTTGATCCCTTACAAAAAAATTTATTTTTTATTTTTTTCTTCAAACTTTTTATGGATTAAAAAACTAATTATAATTTGTGAGGATCAAAATATAAAACGATCGAAGTAGTTTATTTAGTTTCCTTAATCCCTCTTTTATGGATAATTAAGACTGGAGGTTTTTAAAGCATGTATTAGTGTATTAATAATATCGCAATTATGCCTCATCAAATAATGAGGCAAAAAGATTAAAATGATATTTTAAATTAAAAAGATTTAAGCGCCTACTTAGTGATGGCTAATCCGAAAGGTATGTAGAAAAGTTTAAACCCCACCCATAAAGGTGTGTTTCTAAATTATTGTCAGAAATATTGGGTATCCTAATTAAATATGGGAAAATGACAGAAAAATACAATTTTATTTTTAAAATCCGGTCTATTCATAACAACAGTAATATAATTAACAAGAACGGTACAATAATTAATAAGTCATTTTGTTGGAAAATTACATATTTAAGATTTTGAAGTTCAAGTGGTATTTTCTTAGGATTTTCTCATTAAATTATTAAATGGTACAATGTAACCTTCAAACTTAAAAAAATGGTTCTCCATCCGGTCTTTAATATAAGACATATTTAATGAATTGATCTTAGTCCTAAATATAAAAATATTTTTCATATTTGTTAATCTTTTCCTAATTTACTCTTATTAATGCTCACTCGATAATAATCAAAGAGGAGAGAGAGAACACGGAAATTAAGGAAGATGATTAAGATATTTTAAAAAATATATGTCATATTAACTAATTCAACTAACTTCTTTAATCTAATCAAATTGGTTTAATATATCTTATATTAAGAATCAGATATGGGGTATAATGTTATTTTTTTGGGGAAAAATGTATCATCTTATTTCTATTATTAATTGAAATTAACTTTGGTCATATTTAACTGTGTTTCATTCACCACAAATATTCACATGACACTCCACATATATGGCAGTTAATCTCTCCACCTCATCACTACATGGCATCCAGGTGGCTAAGATTTTCTTTAAAAAAAAAAAAAAAAAAAAAACTTTGCCACTTGGATGGCATGTGGGTGATAGATAATTAAGGTGGACAGATTGAGTGCTATGTAGATATATCATATATCTATAGTCAAACACTATTAAAACAGTTAAAGTTAACCCTAGTTAACGGTATAGGCAATATTATTGTACTACCTTCAGTCTTAAATATATGACATATTTTATAGTGTAATTTATACTATAAACTGTGTTATATATTTAAGATGAGAGGAGTAATGGTTTTTTTCAATTTAAGAATGATTTCGTATCACTTGATAGTTTAGGATATCCAATGTTACTAAGAAAATAATTTAATACTACCTCCGGTCCTAATTATAAGATTTAATTGACATTTTTTTAGAATTAAATAAGTTAAATAAGTTTTTAATTATTTCATATATTATGTTTTCTTAGATTATATATTAGTTTATCATTCAAACTATTCAGTTTAAAGAAAAAAAATAAAAATAAAAATAAAAATAAAAATCCTCTAAGCTAATTTAATTAGCTTCCTTAATCTCTCTAAAAAAGTCAACTATATCTTATAATTAAGACCGAAGGGAAGGGAGTAACTGCTAATCCAAAGATTTATCATCAATCGTCACCATTTGGTCCTAGAGCTCGCAAAATCAATCTCATATTCGTTTAATTATTGCATCCTAAGAGTTAAAACTCAATAATATATATCTTAAATCATAATTAATTAGTAAAAAAATAATTACTCTTGCATCATTTTTTCTTGGGTAAAGGAAAAAAATACACAATGTCTTTACCTTTCGGAGATAAAGACATATGCTTTTTTTGGGAGCAAAAATACTGGCATACATGGTTATATTTTAGGAGCAAAAATCACATCAACGTTAAAATCTAACTTAACGGTTGCATTTGCAATGAAAAATGTCATATTTACAATAACATTTATAATAATAAAAAAAAGATATATTTACAACAAGAAGTATTGTATTTACAACAAAATTTAAAATCCTGGTCATATTTACAAATTTAAAATGTCATATTTACAACAACATTTAAACACTTAGATTTTGAACATGAAAGGTCATTTACAACGAAAAAAGGCTAAATATACAACAGAAGTCGTATTTACAACAAAATTTAAAATCTGGTCATTTATAACAAGAAAAAGTCATATTTACAACAAGGCTAGATTTTAACGATGGTGTGACTTTTGCTCATAAAATGTAACCACGTGTATTTTTACTCTAAAAAAAGCGTATATCTTTGAAGTGCTAAAGGTAAAACATATGTGTATTTTTGCTCATAAACCCTTTTTTTCTTATTTGTCCGTATACAAACTAATTGATGGCATAATGTAATATTCTCATGTCATAATTGTTCAAACATACTGTGTGTGTGTGTATATAATTAATTAAACAGTTATATTTCAAGGAGTGATGCATCAAAGTATAGTTACATATATATAAAAAAAACTAATTTTATTCTTTGCTTTTTTGTATTGTAATTCTTTTCAAATATACTACATGCAGGCTATAATTTCATGATTGCTCAAAATATAAAATGCATATATTTGAAAGAATGATAAAGCTTTCATTTTTGACTATATATTATCGCCTTTCTTGATAAAGGGAGATATATAGTTGCTTGTTTTGCAATTTGTTCTTGAAAACGACATGCTAACACCTTGCTTAATTGTCAAACACAAATATCTTTTTAGTTACAAAAAGTAGGGATTCATAAACTCCTACTAACTTGAATCATTTTTAAGATATATATATTTCCCCATATATTCAAATTTGTTAAAGAAGATGGAAGGAATAAGAAAACCTAGCTCCAAGTCCAATAAGACGAATGAAAATATAGGGTTAAATAGTAAATCCGTCCCGAAAGTATATGTATAGTAGTAATATTCTTTGAAAAGTTTTTTCAAGATTCAATGTCATCTCGAGTCTTAAAATATAGCAACGTTGTTCTTTTCCTTAAAAAGTTCGTTAATGGTCAATGTCAATTTTTTAAAGGGTCAACATTAGTTTTTTTAACGGTATCAGGTCACATTACTACGTTTTAAAACTTCCGGGGTGAAATTGAGCCTGAAAAAACATTGAGAAATATCGCTTCTAAGCAGATCTTCTGCAGATATATTTTCTACTTAACCCTAAAATATATTAAAAGAATGAAATTTTTGCATAGAGTGTAAGAGAAGTTACATTATATATAACATTATCACTTGTAAAAATGCAATTCTCTATTAACTTTTATAAATGTTAATTAATAATATTGACATCAATACTCTATTAATATAATGCAGGTATGGATTTAAAAAAGTAAAAGCTCAAGAAAAGGGAAGAAGTAAATTCTTAAATGATTTTCTTTAAAATTTAACCTTATTAATTTTGAACAAATTAAATATTTCACCATTTAATAATTTTGTCCTACATAGTTAATTATCCGAGACTCAAATGATACTACCTCCGATTCTAATTATAAAACCTAGTTGACTTTTTTTTGAGAGATTAAGAAAGCTAAATAAGTTACTTAATCATTTCATATGTTGTGTGTCCTTAGATTATATATTAGTTTATTAGTTAAACTAATTAGTTTGAAGAAAAAAAAAATGAAAAAAAAATGCTCTAAAGTAATTTAATTAACTTCTTTAATCTCTCTAATAAAGTCAACTAAATCTTATAATTATACCGATTAATTAATAATTGAGGTAGCTAGTTGTTCAAATGTTAGTTGTTCACAACTAATTAATAATTGAGGTAGCTAGTTGTTCAAATGTTAGTTGTTCACAACTAACATTTCAAATCATATGATTTTGTTTTCAATTCATTGATTGGTGGAGAAGTTTTTAGATGCATTAATTAATATTGTACTTAATAAAAAAATATCTATTTTGTATGAATGATAGACTTCACCATCCAAATTTGGCCCAGATTGTTGGGTACAAAAGTGCTTTTCCAAATATTTGTTTTTAATTGTCGGTTGGTGAATGATTTTATTTTTGAAAAATATAAGGTTAATGCTAGTAGAATGCAGAAATAATTTAAAATAAACCATATTATAAATAATTTATGGATAATATTTTTAGTTTTAGATTATATTAATGGAGTCATAATTTTTTAGTTTATCTTTGTAATTAAAGAAAATTTTATGATTAGATCAGGTCTATCCAATGACTAATATTATTATTGACGGTCATCATGACGATTTTAGAAAAAATGATAAGAAACAGTGAGTTATTAGTTAGATTTTAAAAGAGATTAAAATAGGAGTGTCAAAAGAGGCCATATTTTTTGTCCTTCATTATCTTCAAAAGATTTAACTCTTGTATTGAAATATCTTGCCAATTTAAATATCCGGGGTATTGAAAAGAGCCTTTGAATTCCTAAATAATTTGTTCTACATTGTGCATGTAAGCTTTGTGGAAAGCTGCGTTCCGCTAAGTGCATATGAGGTTTAATAAGAAAATGATCCCAATATTATCAAATCACCATCACAAAATAACTGTGGGAGAGTTTCTAGAAGCCATATATGAAAACCTTGGCTAAAAATGTGGTAATACTTGTTGGGAGTCTTGAAAGAGGAGATGGGGTCACCTTCCATGATTATTATATAGAGGAAACACAATTTTTCTATCTCTATAAATTTTTTTTTGGAAAATGACAGCTAGGTCCCAAAGACCATAAAAAATAGTAAAAAAGTTTCAACAGAAATTCACATATCAAAAAAGTCTCTAGGGATTTTTTTTGATATTATTTGTATTGAAAACAAAATCCGGGTTTTAAATTTTGTTGTGAATATAACACTTTTTAATGTAATATAGTTTTTTATGAATATATAACTTTTTCTTCCGTTATAAAGAAAACGGTTTTTTTTTGTGAATGACCTATGTATCGTTTAGGGACTGACGAGTTTGAAAAAAAAATCCAGTGTTTAAATTTTGTTGTGAATATAGCTTTTCTGTTGTGAATGACAAAGTTTTTAAATTTTGTTGTAAATATAGCACTTCTTGTTGTCAATACAAATAATATCAAAGATATGAGAATTTTTGTTGGGACTTTTTGCTATTTTTTATGGTCCTTGGGACCTGGTTGTCATTTTCCCCCTTTTTTTTACCTGTCGACAAAAAAAAATTTTTTTCCCTCGTTAAAATAAGACACACGCCTGAAACGAGATAAATAAATAAACTAAAATATCTTTAGCAAGTGAGTTTTTGGCATTTATAAGTAAACTTTTTTATTTTTAGAAGTAGCTAGATACGTCTTCATTTTTTTGGGGTCACATCCGCTACGTCTCCAATTGATTATGAACATTTTGAACTTTTTTTTTTAAAAAAAAAAATCACTATATAAGATTTTGGACCTCAGTTTTCATTTCTTAAATAAGGGATTTTTTATAAAGAAGAATGACAATTAATTAAAAATTTTGCAAGAAAACTAATATAAAATAAGAACTTTTGAATTGTAAATATAAAAGCTTGAGTTATCAATTTTAAAATTTTAGTTGTAAAGAAGTCCTTATTTTATTTATTATTTATCTTACTAGGTTTTTAATTGTCACTCTCTTCTCTTATAATTAGTATTCCGAGTGAATTCAGACTACTTAAAATTGTATTTTGCTCAAAAAAAAAAAAAGACTACTTAAAACTGTAATATGAAACAAAATTTATTTTATAAAACGTTTCAAAAATAGTCTTTTAAGCTACGTGCATTTAAGTATGTTTGGTTCAACGGAGAAGAAGGGAAGGGAGTGGGGATGATGGATTTTAATATTACTAATTAAATCTTAATTACTACCTCTACCCCTTTATATAAGACCTAGATTTTTTTTTTTAAAAAAGAAAGATAAAGAAGCTAAATAAACTACTTTAAAATATTTATATTTATTGTCTTTCATCAAACTAATTTACTTGATTTATAAACTGATATATAATTTAATAATACGTAATATATAAACAATAAAATCTTATCCCACTAGGTGAAGTCGGTTACATGGATCAAATGATGCTATCGAGTTCGGTCAAAAGCCAAATCTCTTGATAAATTGAGCATATATGCTATAATTAAATAATTTATTTAGTTTTACTAACCTCTTCAACCTAATCTTGTATTAAGCACGGTAAGAGTATTTAAATTTGAAAAGTGTCAATTAATAAGTGAACACAAAGAGTTACCGAGTGAATAAGTTAACATTAACAACTTAATAAACCTCCATAATTTAAGAATATATAATTATATATGATTAAGAACTTATTTAAATTTTTTTAATTGACTTTTTATATAATTGGCAGAGAAGAGCGTTGATTAAATGAAAGTTCTAACCAAAAAAGTAAAAAGAAAGATTTAAAAGTCTCAATTAAATAAAGAGTTACCAAGTCAATCGTTAACTTAATCATTTCATTTGTTGTGTATCCTTAGATTATATATTAGTTTATTAGTTAAACTAATTAGTTTGAAAAAAAAAAAAAAAAAAACTCTAAAGTAATTTAATTAACTTCTTTAATCTCTCCAAAAAAGTCAACTAGGTCTTATAATTAGGACCGGAGAAATTGAGGTAGCTAGTTGTTCAGATGTTAGAATCATGGAACTCGCAACTAACATTTCAAGTCATATGATTTTGTTTTCAATTCATTGATTGGTGGAGAAGTTTTTAGATGCATTAATTAATATTGTACTTAATAAAAATATCTATTTTGTATGAATGATAGACTTCACCATCCAAATTTGGCCCAGATTGTTGGGTACAAAAATGCTTTTCCAAATATTTGTTTTTAATTGTCGGTTGTTAATTAGGAGTTGGTGAATGATTTTATGTTTGAAAAATGTAAGGTTAATGCTAGTAGAATGCAGAAATAATTTAAAATAAACCATATTATAAATAATTTATGGATAATATTTTTTGTTTTAGATTATATATAAGATTATATTAATGGAGTCATAAATTTTTTAGTTTATCTTTGTAATTAAAGAAAATTTTATGATTAGATCAGGTCTATCCAATGACTAATATTATTATGGGAAAATCCATATGGGGGCCCTTTTTGGAGAAAAAAAAAATCCCAAAAAGGGCCCCGAGATTTTTAGAATCTCCGTTGACAACTAAATCAGCCACATTAACAACTAAATCAATACCCGTTAACAACTAAATCATCGCATTAACAACAATATTTTAACAATTAAATCGGTCACATTAACAACAATATCAAATTTCCATTAACAATTATATCGCCTATATTAACAACTCAAAATACAAATTAAAAATCCCAGAAAAGGCCCAAGCCCTTTCTGAGATTTTCAGAATCTTAGGGCTCTTTTTGGGATTTTTTTCTCCAAAAAGAGCCCTTAAATGCATTTTCCCTATTATTATTGACAGTCATCATGACACATTATTCAACTTATATTTTGAAAGTGAAAAAATGAGTATTTCAGATTTTATCTAACACATTATACTTTTTTTTTTAATATAAAATGATCAATTTTATATAAATATAGGAGATTATAAGCTAGATAGAGTTAAAACAGAAGGGTCTAGATAATAACTAGAGTCAAAAGAGAAGTGTCTAGGGATAGTGGATTGGTGATACGTCAGCTTTATATAAAAAGCTCTTTGGGATAACGTGATAGATATAGACTTATTTATAATCTAACTTTTGTAAACCGAAAATACGATAAGAGTTTGTAAATGTGATTTATTTGGAATAACTATTTAAAAATTGATTTTTTTTTCAAATGGGCTATTGTTTAGATGATTATTTGAAAAATCAGTTGAAATGAAAAATGACTGAAAATAATATGAATCTTATTGAATATTATATATATTAGTTGCATATATTGTGAAAATAGAAGATAAAAATTTAAATTTGATAAAAATTAAATTATTACCAATTTTTTTTTAAAAAACTCTAAAATACTTAATTAAATATATTATAATGGATAAATTAGAATGTATACAAATGTATATTTAATATACATTACTTATTGGATCACTTATCCCTAAATTTTTCTCCAGAAGTTGCAAAAAATCATTTCAGAAGCTGAACAAAAAAAATGACTTCTATCATAAGTGATTTTTCTTTAAAATAAAATAATTTGAGACAATCCGCTATCACAAATGGTCATTTTCTCCACCTGGGCTTAAATCACTTTCAGTTGAGCTTTTTTCCTCCTCAGTGCTATGCCAAACAGGCTTAAAGAGTGACGAGAAAAAGATAAGAGCTATGAGTTTATGTTCATTTTCAAATTTCCTCCAAAATTAGAATGAACAAAACCATTAGCAGATTTTTCTTATATGTAACAATGGTGATGTGGTCCAAAGGAGGCAAGTGTTGTAACTATTTGGATAATCAAGTGCAACATCAATCCAACCTAGATATATATATATATAAAAAAGGATTTGTAGATTGCAACTTTATCCAACCTTCATTTTGAAATAAATTGAAGCAAAACAAGAGGTGTGTTGTCTAATTTTAATCTTTCTCATAAAAATTGTCCACCGTGCAAATTTCTTTCTTTCCTTTTCTTTGGGAATCCTTTTGCACCTTTAGATGAAAATATGGATTTGGTTCGATATAATATTTTCAAAAACTATGATGACAGTGTTTTATAAATTATTATTATTATTTATTAATTTTGTTTGTGTTACATGTATAAATTGTGTAGATCATGATTTTACCGTTTAAGTTTATTTATTCATGTTCAAAATAATAGTTTCATAAAATATTAAATCGGGCCATTCATCTATTTTTTCCAACTGAGGATGGAGATCAGAAACTGAGAAAAAAAGGAGAAAAAGGATTATGTGAGAGAGAGTTTCTAGAAGTCATGTATGAAAACTTTGGCTAGAAATGTGGTAATACTTGTTGGGAGTCTTGAAAGAGGAGATGAGGTCACCTTCCATAATTATTATATAGAGGAACAAAATTTTTCTATCTCTATAATTCTTTTTTTTTTTCGTTAAAATAAGGCACACGCCTGCAACGAGATACATAAACTAAAATATCTTTTTTTTTTTTTTTGGGGTACAAACTAAAATATCTTTAACAAGTGAGTTTTTGGCATTGATAACTAAGCTTTTTTATTTTCAGAAGTAGCTACACACGTCTTCATTTTTTTTGGGCCATATCCTCTATGTCCCAATTGAGTATGAACATTTTGATCTTTTTTTTTAAAAAATAAAAAAAAATCACTATATAAGATTTTAAATAAGGGATTTTTAAAAAGAAGAGTGACAATTAATTAAGAATTTTGCAAGAAAACTAATATAAAATAAGAACGTTTAAATTGTAAATATAGAAGTTTGAGTTACAAACTTTAAATTTTTAGTTGTAAAGAAGTCCTTATTTTATTTATTATTTATCTTACAGAGTTTTTAATTTTTACTCTCTTCTCTTATAATTAGTATTCCGAGTGAATTCAGACTACTTAAAATTGTATTTTGCTAAAAAAAAAAAAAAACTACTTAAAACTGTAATATGAAATGAAATTTATTTTATAAAATGTTTCAAAATAGTTTTTTAGCTCCATCCATTTAGGGTCTATTTGGTTCAATGGAGGAGAGGGGAAAGGAGGGGAGGTGAGAGATTTTAATATTACCAATTTACTAATTAAATCTTAATTACTACCTTTGCTCCTTTATATAAGACCTAGATTTTTTTTAAAGAGATAAAGGGCTCGTTTGGGATAGCGGACGGTGGTAGAAGTGACTTTTTTTTTGCTGGACTTTTCCTGATGGGCTTTTTATTTTGGTTGGACTTTTCCCGATGTGATTTATGTTTGGGATAAAGGTGATAAAAGTGATTTTTTTTTTCTGATGGACACTTGTTTGGCATAGCTTTTGAAAATATAGTTGAAATGAAAAATGACATGAATTATACACACACACACCATATATATATATATATATAGGGTGTGTACACACACACACACACACACACCTTATATATATATGAGCTTATGATTCCTACTGTCACTGGATATAAGCATTTATCCAGTGAGTAGTCATACTACGTCATTTCCATTAAAAAAATATCATTGCCTTATTCTCTTGCTTTCTTCTTCATCTTCACCCATTACTTTCTCTACTTCCTCTTTCACTTTTTCCCTCTTCACTTGAATTGCATCGAAATTCTCTTCCTCTCCAAGATGCACAACACGCTCACATCCCACTCTCGCACCTGTCTGGACCACCTGCACAATACCAGAGACAGAGATGCTGATAGCAGCGAGAATCAGATATGTTTGCGCAATAACGAGCTCTTGCGCTTCTCATTACCGACATACAGTGATTCCTGAGTCTCTTGTAACAGTAGCCAATGCAAATGGATTACAATTTCGCTTGAGCTGTGGTGGCCTTGACTTGGGTCTTGCTTTACGTTGCTGAGAGAAAAGACGCGACTCGAGAGGGATGGTGTAACACCCCATTATCTGAACACACATGGACCTATGTCATTTATTTTTAATAAAGGACAACTCCTTCTGAAAAGACCCTTTCTCACTAAACAACAATTAACCATAATGTTTTCTTAAAATTTGAATTAGCAGGTAATTATAGAAAACCCTTTTTCTTTTCAATACACACACCTTGGGGTCCAGGGTACAAATTTTGCCCATAAACCCACTACAGGAAATTCATAACTCAGGGCACAATTATCGAACATGAGATTTTATAGCCCACAAGTCATACAACCCGAACCCCCCCACCACAATAAAGGGTCTACACAAAACAATTTTCTCACAAAATATGATTGTGGATCCACTATAATAGGTTAGAGTATAAAATAAGGCCTTCGCAAAATAAACAATCATCCAAAAATAGTTGATGTAGTATTTCAAAAATATGATAGCCCTAATAAGACAATATAGAAATCAATACGGACTAATACCAAAAAGAGGCCTATAAATTTTACGACGTCTATGCCTCTGGTTGCTTCCCTTGTCCTCTACTAAGGTTAGAGGTCTCGCCTGAAAAATTTAATAATGACGGGGTGAGACATAAAGTCGCCGTAACCGAAATTAATTTATCAAATATGCATAAAAGGATTGCGGAGTCGGAGAAGCGAGTTTAATAACATAATTAAAATATCAATAATAATTAAATAATACATAATAATTAACAATATTTAAAATCATCCTCACTCATCCATCCTGCTCCTCCTTATATCTGTTGGACGTGGTATAGCCTATCAGTGCTAGTATACCCGGTCAATGTTAGCTAGTCACTTCAAGAATACTGTCCCCTCCCGTGCCACCACAAAAATACCGTAACAGAGAGGTGTCCGCTCAAAACACTCAACTCAAATTCCGAGCCAGGAATGAGAGAGCCGATGGGCACAATTTCACCCTCAATCTCTTCCACACAACCCAACATATCCCACAACAAAAGAAATAATACTAAAATTTTCAACAACATTTTATTAAATTATTATTCCATACACATCATCTCACAACAAACATTATAACCGTCACAACAATAACAACCCCAATAATAATAATTACTTAAATACATAGGTTGGAAAATACACTGCTTCACTGAATTAATTTCATATTCAAACATACACAAATTTTTTCAAAACACACACAAGTAGTATATAGGAAAGTAAGACTTAGAAAAACACCTTACAACCCAAAACAAGTATATAAAATAAATTAACCCCGGTTACCTCAATTCCAAGCTTAACCTTAGCTCGAGGAACACAACCCGCCCAGTCGTCGCTTACAAGAAGGTTCTATATTATCACAATTAAAGCTTATAATTTCCTTAAAAAAATTACAAATTCTAGTAATATTAATATTATTTATCACTATTTTTTTCCCTACAATTAGTTAGATTAGATTCTATTATATAGGAGTTTATAAATACTAACAAAATATATTTTATCATGATACATATACACACACACACAATCCCAACAGCAAGTTTTGGGTTTAAAGAGTAGCAGCCGATATACGTATATACTTACATAAGCACGCTTTCTCTTGCAAACAGGTTTATTTATGATAGCTACCATATAAAACTATATATTTATATACATCAGATAGCAACTATAGAAAACGCTTAACTTGTTTATTGATATACAAGTGACATGCATATATTTATATCTTTTATATATCTCAACACACACACGTACAACACCGCAAGTTTTGGCAGCAAGGCGTACATATCTATAAAGAATTGGCCCTCCTGCTCCAGAAATATCAGATCATTGCCGTAAATATAATATCTATAAATATATTTATACATATATATAACAGCCCTTGCTTTCATTCTCTACGGCAATATATATCTATGGCAACAAGCTCTTCTTTCTTTGAGTTTTAAAACCAAATATCAAAGTTTCCCATTCTTCTCACTTATGCAGCAACGCAAAACACACACACATTTATATACGCAGTAGATTATATATATATCTATCCTATGTTCATACGTATAGCATCGTGTTCCTCTCAGTCTGCCTTGTTTTTATTTTACATATACAACAGATATACATAATACATATATATATATATATATATATATATATATACACACGATCAGTTCAGGGACAGCAAAATAATCTGATACTTTATAAATATATATATTCCAGCGACATGTGTATTCCTTTATCAGCATAACAGCAAGTCTTTTTTTTTTGTTCCACTTACGATTTGTGTTGGGGAGTGACAAAAGTCAAGAAAAAGAAAGAGATCCGAAAGCTCACCTTCAACCTTTGGCCTACACGATGTATCCTTTGCTAAAACCAAACTCCTATGTTTCAGAAACGCTGAGCAGAGGAAGGAGATCACAGAAGACTCTCACTCCCTCTCACGTTCTCGTTTCTCCTCTTTCACTCTCAGCTTCTCACTCGGTTTCAACTTAGTTTTTGAACTTGGCTCAGGTTGAGGCAATGCAACGATAAAACAAGGGTATGGTTATATATACAGCAAACTCGGTCTGGTCTAAGAAGAAGAAAGAACGAACCGTTGGAAATTACACAGCACTTGGCTCGAGAGACATGGTCTGTTAATCTCTCACTGCCATATCCGATTGTGAGATCCCGTGGAAGTCGCTGGTTTACCAATTGCGTTTTCAGCAATTTTTGACGTGTGCAGGCCGAAATAACACGTGTTTTTGCTGTGATGATGGTTTCATTGAATGAATGGAGATGGTTTAAATGAATAAGTGGGATAATGGTTTAGGCTTTCATCATGGGTCGTGGGGGTTTGTTTACAGGAATTCCTTGCTAAACTGGTATGCACAGTGAGTGGAATAATAATGAATGAGTATTATGCTTATGGACCACATGATTAAATGGGCTTTGCTTTGTTGCTTCTCAAATGAATGAGCACTGAATAAGAGTATTGGGCTTACTTAAGAATACATATATTGCGGGACCACTAAAAAAATATTATCCCTTTTGATTATCTTCAAAACTCTTATTTACAATTATTGGATTAAAATTTAATCCTTTATTCCATTTAAGGATTTTTCTTTCTCATTTAAATTTATTTTGGCCTTAAAATATTATCTTTATAATATTTATGCCAAAAATTATTTCCTAATTATTTATCCTTTATGGGAAAAATATGCCTTAAATTTTAATAATTAATTTCATAATTATACTTAAATCCTAAAATTAAAAATTAGGATGTCCTTCCATTTCCATGCTCTCAATGTATGCTACCCATATTCCATTATCATTATTTTATTACTTTATTCTGCAACTTATGCAGAAACGCACCACTTCTCGTGTCCTTATTTCAATTCAATTAACCCACGTTCTCTTGTCGTTCTTGAAATTCTGCAAGTCTCTCTCTGGTTTCTGCAGCAGCTGGGCATGTGTTTCGGACAGCACTAAAGGGAGCGATATAAGAAATCATACCCATACTGCACTACTTCTCTATGAATTGCAGCAAACACCACATCTTCATTTTATTTAGTGCAAGTCGACAGCAGCGCATACACTCACGCCCTTCTCTTTTGTTATATGTTGACAACACACTCGTTCTCTTCTCTAAATTGACAGAGGAAGTAGAGAAAGTAATGGGTGAAGATGAAGAAGAAAACAAGAGAATAAGGCAATTATATTTTTTTTAATGGAAACGGCGTAGTATGACTACTCATTGGATAAATACTTATATCCAGTGACAGTAGGAATCATAAGCCCTATATATATAGGGTTTATTGTTTGTCATGTCACTTAACATAAGATTTTGTCAAGCCACCCCAAAACTACATCATTTAGGGTGTTAGGGGAATTAATGAAGGGTGTTTTGGTAAAATTCATATAATAAATATAAAAACAAAAATCGTAGATCACCCTTCATTAATTTTCCTAACTCCCAAAACGACGTAATTTTGGGGTTAGGGAAATTAATGAAGGGTTTTTTGATAAAATTCATATAATAAATACAAAAACAAAAAATACCAAAGCACCCTTCATTAATTCCCCTAACTCCCAAAACGACGTAGTTTTGGTGTGACTTGACAAAACTTTATATCAAGTTACATGACAAACGATAAACCCCCATGTGTGTGTGTGTATATAATGTATAAAATGTGATAATTTGGGATAAAAAAATTAAAATTAAATATAAATTTGCTAAATAAACCTCTACCTTACAAGTTGGTTTCTGATTTCATCACGATAATGAGGATGCTTTATTGCGAAAGCAACTTGTAAGTCACTTTGATGAGATTAGAAGCTCCACCCATTAAGATCGTAAAACTTCACAACCAAAAGCGTCGATGTTAAAGCCAAGCCAAACACACAAAAATTAGGTTTTCACTTTCACCGAGCTTTTTTCAAATCGATGGACTTTTTTCAACATCTCGATGCCATCTTAAGCGACCCAAAGAAGCTAAATAAATTCCTTTAAAGTATTTACATTTATTGTTTTTTCTTTAAACTAATTTGTTTGATTTATAAACTGATATATAATCTAAGAACTCGTAACATATAAACAATAAAACCTTATCCCACTAGGTAGGACTGGTTACATGGATCAAACGTCATTGAGTAAGATCAAAAACCAAATTTCTCGATAAATTGTTAACTAACAAATATATGCTATGATAAAATGATTTATTTAACTTCATTAACCTCTTCAACTATATTAAGCACGGTAGGAGCATTTAAATTTAATTCAATGGCTAAGATGAATAAGCATTAACTAACAATTTTTTTTTTGAACTAGTTAGGCATTCCATCCTGTTCTAAATATAAGATAAAGTTGATTTTTTTGGAGAGATTAAGGAAGCCTAATTAAATTACTTTAGAGTATTTATAGTTTTACTATTTTCTCCAAACTAATTAGTTTGACTAATAAACTGATATGATTAAATAAGTTATTTAATTTAATTAATTATATAATTAACAGCAAAGAGCGTTGAAAAAAAAAAAGGAAAAGTGAAGAGACCTCACTCGTTTCAAACTCAAAGGAGATAAGAAACACGGGAAAGAGGAAATAGAAAGGTTGACAGAGAGAAACAACCATGGGCTTGTGATTATTATTATTATTATTAGGTTAAATTTAGAAAATGGCCTTGTGTAGTTTGAGAGTGATAAACTTTAGAACTCGTTACTGCAGCGGCGAAACCAAATTCAAAAAGCCTATCAATTTCTCTCGTTTCGCAATAAGGTTCAATTCTTCATCTTCACAAGGGGTTATTGCATCTACAATGGCTTACGAGAAGGACCTCGCCGCTGCTAAGAAAGCAGCCACTCTCGCTGCTCGCCTCTGCCAGGTATTCTTCCATTCTCTTCTTTCATAATTTGTGCTCTTCGTTCGAATTGGAACTGGGGATCGATAATGCTGAATCTGAAATCATTTTCGCTGAAAATTGCTTAATGTAGATGTAATTATACACTTTGATATTGGATTCTTAGGTTCAATGTGAAAGTGGCGATGTAATAATTGATACTGATTCAGCTTGATGTGATCCTAAATATCTGCTAGTTAGCTAGTGATGGGATAGGTTAAGAGTGGGTCAAACTAATGGCATGGATACGGATGGGAGGTAGCTGGTAAAACAATCTGAATTCATATTGAGATTGATTTGAAGTATTGAAGTTCTTTTCTTTCTCTCAGTATCCCTTCTTTCTTCTCTTTTTTTTTTTTTTTCCCTCTCTCAATTTCCTTTACGGTTCTCAATGCTACTTTTGATGGTTTTGTCCAGAAAGTGCAAAAGGCTCTGCTCCAATCTGATGTCCATTCGAAATCAGATAAGAGTCCTGTTACTGTGGCTGATTATGGTAAGTTGAATTACTTGTATCATAATGCTGTCTAATCATAATCGTTAATATTGATTCTAGGATGAATCTTTTCCTTGTAATCGTTCATGTGGCTGAGCTAAATCATATCATATGGTACATTGTCTACTAGCTTGTGTTTGTGATACATCTCAGGCAACAGCAAAAAGAAAAACAAAGAAATTAAGAAAAGAAAATGACATATGGTAGTCGTCTCAACTTTTGTTTTAAAGAAAAAGGATTATTTGATCGAGGTGGCCCAAATTGCAATGACACTGATGATGATTGTAAATCAAGTGCACTACTTTTGGAGAAAATTTAAATCTCGCCTGCACATTCACTCATCACCTACCTAGCTAACTGTAATGGGTTACTGGCCTTTTTCAAGCCACTTTTCCAGGGTTGGCCCTTCACTTTAATCAATACCATCAAGTCATGAAATAACGTAAAAAATTACAGCAGTACTAAGTCCCAACGAAAGAACGTAATTACTAAAAAATCTCACAATAAGCAAACAACATACTATACAACAGGTTCTAATAGAAAAAATAACAACCTGTTTATGTTTTCCCCACTTATCATTAAAACTTTTTGTTGCGTGAAATTTGAGTTGAGACTTGAGACTTGAGAGTATGTAGGTGATGAGACGTAAAAGTAAACACATTTAAAATCCAGGAGGGGCTAGGTAATTAAGGATTCAGGTTAGTTAGATTGCTAAGGTGGGTGGGACACAGGTGGTGAGACGACTACCATATAAAACTATTGTAGCTGTTTTCCATTTGAATTGCTTGTTTCCTGTCACACTCTTTCATTCAATGAATTTTAGCTAATTGCGAATTTACTTTTTATTTTCCAGGTTCACAAGCCGTAGTTAGCTTTGTTCTTGAGAGAGAACTTCCTTCTGAACCTTTTTCATTAGTAGCTGAGGAGGTGAATTTCTAAACTCTCCCTGAACATGAAGAATTTTCTTCTTCTATTCTTGAATGTAAAATTCAGTCTTAAAATTATAGGATTCTGGGGATCTTCGTGAGGAGAGTGGTCAAGAAACATTAAAGCGCATTACAGAACTTGTGAATGACACTTTAGCTAGTGAAGGATTAGATGGTTTCTCTACCTTAACAGCAGAAGATATTACTAGAGCCATTGACAATGGTAAGTCTGAAGGAGGTTCTAGTGGTCGGCATTGGGTTCTGGATCCCATAGACGGCACTAAAGGGTATGTATCTTCAAAACTAAATCAAGGTGAATACTTTCTTTGGCATGCTTAACTTTCTTAAGTTCGGCTTTCTAACTTGTTGCTGTTCTGTTATTGTGCTTATGACCACTTATGACCACCAAGTAGCTCATGCTTGTCTGATGGATGACGTTGTAGGTTTCTTAGGGGAGACCAATATGCTATAGCATTAGCTTTGTTGCATGAAGGGAAAGTTGTATTGGGAGTTTTGGCCTGTCCAAATCTTCCACTGGCGTCTATTGGCAGTAATCAGCAGCATTCTGGCAATGAAGTTGGTTGTCTTTTCTTTGCCACAGTTGGAGAAGGTGCATATATGCAGACTCTGGATGGTTCTTCAAAAACTAGGGTTCGTGCCTGTAGAATGATACTATTGATATGTCATTGATTGTTGTGCTAAGATTAAGTATCTTGCTATCATTATCCAGGTGCATGTCAGTGCAACTGAGAATCCAGAAGAAGCGTCATTTTTTGAATCTTTTGAAGCTGCACACTCTTCTCATGACTTGTCAAAGTCTATTGCGGAAGTAATAATCTACCATGCACAATTTTTCTCTCTCTTCTATTATCTGTTATCTGCTGACATTCCTACAATGCCATGATTGATTCGTGAACAGAAACTTGGCGTCAAGGTGCCGCCGGTTAGAATTGACAGCCAAGCAAAATATGGAGCCCTGTCAAGAGGAGATGGTACTATATATCTGCGTTTTCCTCACAAGGGATACCGTGAAAAGATATGGGATCATGCTGCCGGCTGCATCGTTGTGACTGGTGTGTAAATTTTGTAATCCTTTCATCTCATAGTCGTCCATAGTGTGTTTGGGCATGAGCATGCTCTCCGAAAGGTAGAAATTTGAGTCATTCAATTTGATACTTCTCTATAAATCATGTCTAGATGACAGGCCAAAATAAAATAAAATGAAACAAAGGAATAACGTCTAGAAGGTTGAATGTGGTGGTCAGTATGTCTTACAAGTCACAAGTGTTTAGAGTATTGTCTTCAAAAATACGTATGTTGCTACATTCAGATTCCTGAATATGTTCCTTAAAGACTTGAGCCTTAAAATAACTGAAATTGTTTGCTACTTTGGCTTCAAAAAATAACGTACTCGTTGGATATTAACTCTTTCGCCGTCTTTAGATTACTTGACAAAATGATTATACTACTCATCGAAGTTAGCATATTCATATGCTAACCTGGGCAGTTACAAATAGTTGGGGAGTTAGTCTATTTAATAGGTTTGATGGTTGATCCTGTGTATTTTCTTTATTGTATATATGATTAATTTGACAATTGAACATGTGCAGAAGCTGGAGGTGTTGCCACGGATGCTGCAGGAAATCCTTTGGACTTTTCAAAAGGAAGGTTTCTTGATGTTGCTTCTGGCATTATTGTCACAAACCAGAAACTGATGCCACAGCTTCTCAGAGCAGTGAAAGAATCCCTCAACGAGAAAGCATCATCCTTTTAATTTCCATTAAAAAAAGGGACGATTCTATTTCTGAGCTTGCTGGCTTTGTTGTCATATATTCACTCTTGTTTTTATTTTCTTCTCATCTCTCTGCTCCTTTATAAGGTGGTTGTGAAGCTAAAAATTAGATTGCTTTGGCATACCCACCCACCAAAATGGTGATATGTATCCGATGCCTCAATGCATTGCAAGTGAACTATTGGCATTCAAGATATAAATTGATGAATGAATATTGCTTGTCACCCATGAGTTACGATTCTCATTCTATTCCCAAGTTATTGAATGTTGATACTCAGATTCATGAAGATATAGCACTTTCTTTTTATAAAGAAAAGTTTATATAAGTTGGATCTCGAAGATATAATAAGATTATGGGATGAATATATAACATTTATCAACTCCTTTGATTCTACATTGTTGTCGGTGCCTGCACATGGTTTGTTGAGTATCTATAAACTGTCCATATATTGTATCTGTACCTATTATCAACATTAAATTTGACCCACCTTAAAGTGGGTCTGCTCCAAATTACAAGTCTATCTTCATTTTTCTATTGAGAAACTAGAGGGGTACCTAGCTCTTTTATCATGTGTATAACTTTTCCAATGTTCATTTGAAGCTCACTCTTCTTCACAAAAGGTTATTCAAATAATGTTTTCCTTATAGGAAAAGATAGCTAATACATCAACAACTATGCGAAAGCTTTCTTTAAAAAAAAAAAAAAATAAAAAACAGCACAAGAATATGTAACCCCAAAAACATAGCGTTAAAGAATACATGTGTTGGTGTTATAACCAAGGAAGCTCTAGAACTAGAAATTTCAGATACTAAATGGTCTACAAATTATAAGGGCACTTTCTTAGTTTCATTTTCAGAGAAATTAAAATGAGGTCCTAATGTAGAAATATAACGAGCTTGTACTTCTCCGTGCGTTGCACGGGATGATAATACTTCACGGGTTATTTAAACATATTTTGCTTCCTAAATAATGTAACTTTCTTGCCTTTAAAGAACATTAAAACATCACTATCAATAAATGACTACATATTAGAAACAATTTTTTTTAAAAAAGTATTTTAAATATTATACAGTGTGGATTAAAAGAAATCTCCTCCAAACATCACTACCAAGGAACATTAAAATTGATTTTATGATCTCCACCATTTTTTAAAAACAAATGATATATGTGGAGAATTTCAAATAAAATGTCAGAGATCCAGCCAAATAGCTTCAAGAATTAACTATGCGTTACATTGTGGTTTTCACTGGTCTCATGGAATAAGAAGGGATCAGCTTCTCTCTTTTGCCACTATTCCTCACTATCATCCGCTGCTTTAAAACACTCCGTTTTCTGTGCAAAATGAACATGAGAGGTTTAACTTAGGTGAGAGACACGGTGAAAGAGATAGTGTAATGTCATGCCACATGTGAAAGAAAGGGTTAAAGTTGGGGTGAACTAAATTTTCACTTTAAGTTATTTTAAGTAATCTTTTTTAGAAAATAATGTTTCTTAACCTAAAAACTCTAGAAACTCCAAAAAGTTTTTGAGAAGCTGATAAATAAATATTTTTTCAGTTTTTTTTTTAATCTGAGATAATATTTAAAAAATAAATATATGCAAGTAAGTAAATGACATAGAATAATAATGATTTATTTCAAATTATTTAATTTACATATATGAATATATAATTGAATTCTGTGATTTTTTTCTTTATGAGAAAATAACTTTTAGGGTAAAAAAAAGAAAAATAATTTTTCTTCACCTAAAAACTCCAAAGAGATTTTAAGATGTTAGATGAATCTTTTTTTAGTTGAAAAAAACAGAGATAATATTTAAAAAAAATTAAATATATGTAAGTAGACGAGATAGAATAAAATGCCTTTTCTTCTTGATATGTCTCATAAACAAAAGTATTGGTGAGAAATTTGATATTTATAAGGACCAACGTCAACCATTAATTAAATATATAAATCAAGTTTTAAAATAATTACTCGTACATACTACATTATAAATTTATAAGTACAATCTAACCCAAAAAATAGATATAAAAAGAGACGTTTTTGTTTTTTGACAATCTAGTAATCTAGAAGTAAGGAAAAATAAATATATATTGATAAAAAATCATGTAATTTTTGTCACTAAAAAAATTATCTCAAGTAATACCTGATTCTAATTGGAGACAAAAGTGTATTAAAAAACATCATATCTTAGTGTATATTAGGATGCAAATAATGACAATACAAACACATACTGAGATAAATAAATTTTCTTCGAAAATGCCACTTTTTTGCAGCTACTGCCTACTAGGGGTCAAAATGCAAAGAGAAAAATAGAATAGCTTGAAGATACCAATTACCTGCCGCTTATGGTTGGTCAAAAAACAAAGATAAAAGGTCATAGTAAAAGCAATACCCTTTTCAATGAAAGTATTGAAACAACATTAGTATTAAGACCATTAACAACATGAAGATATGTGACATAATGAATATGGAAACATATCATGGATTGAAGAACTACACGAAGCTCAATATTACTAGTATACACAAAAGGCCAGCTACATTCAGGCACCTCAGGCATAGTCATATGAGGTACAGAGCGAAGCAGAGGTAAGGATAAAAAGCATATGCAAACTGCATGGTTTATGAAGATAAATTTCTTCAACTTGACCATAACACATATTTGACCCGAAATAAATACCAAATAATGAATGCATTCATAAAGATGCTTTGTAAAGAAGTCGGAGTTCACAGATGCAGAGCTAATGCCTTCCTGTTTACAACTGTGAAGTTCGATGAGTCAAACGAAGCATATTCTGGCAATGGGATGTGAACAGGAGCAGCTGCTTTCTGAGGCACTGGTTCATGCATGTCGGCTCTCTGCAGAACAAAGAGGAAAATGGTTAATCAAAATATTACAATCACAGGTTAAGTTTAGGCATATTAGCACAGATCTAGAGATGCAAATACCTCTAAAATAAGCCTTTTAATTTGGTTTTGTTCATTACGGTTCTTGATTTCAACATCAGGATTCAATAAAGGATTTAAACAAAGTACTTCAGAGTAAGGGCTACTTTAGCATTTCAGTAATAGCCTAGACCCTGTCTACAAATAGGTAGCTATCCAGTTACAGTAGCCACCTTTCTCTAATAGTCAGTGACATTGATAAATCTGAGTATTGAGCTTTTTAAAGTGTGTCCATTGTGTTCTTCCTTTTGGTTATACATTAGCTAGTGATTCGTAATGATTTCCAGCCAAGTTTGTTATTTCAGTCACTAACTCAAGCACTTGCCAGTGATTAAAGCGCACAAGAGGTTAGGTCAGAGCTAAACCAATTTCATTGCCCGTGACTTTGCCCCATGTGAAATGTCGGAAGGGGTAACAAATGACACAGGTGAGAAATTGAGTTGGTGCTTGCAGATATTGAGTGGCTAGAGGGAAATGTCAGAAGGCGTTGGTGCTTTCAGCCATAGCTATCAAGTCATAACTATCATAGCTACATTCACGGTACAGTGACTATAACTTGAGATCCAACAAAAAACGCTCTTTTGAGCTATGATCTTGTGGAAATAATATGAGAGAAGAAATGTATTCTAATTGATATATTGATAGTGAAGATACAAGATACTAATGGAGGACATTAATGGATGAAATGATGGAGGGAATTAGGTAGTGATTAAAGGAAGGAATCATGGAGGTAGTGGAGCACTAAGGAGACAAACTAGGTAGAGTGAAGCATTAATATAATATTCCAACACTCCCCCTCAAGTTGGACCATGATTGTTAATCATGTCCAACTTGCAACTTTATACTACTGACTCCCCCTTAGGCTTGTACTTCTTGAGTCTCGATCCAGTGACTTCGGACTTGTACTCCTTTTTGAGTCTCAGAGGCCTATTTAGAGAGTAGCAGATATTTTTGAAAAAACGTTGGCATTCTCATTGAGAGAAAATTGTATTCTCATTGATATGTAAAATGCTGTAATACAATGCCTACTTATACACAAATAGAAGGACATAAAAGTAAAGATAAAGGACCCTATACAAAGTGGATAATTAATGGAGGTAGGTGGAAGATGAGTGGAGACAACCGGGTAGATATATTGGGTAGGAGAGTATTAATTATGGAGAGGAGAGAGAATAATATAATATAATAATATTATATTATATAATATTTCCACACTCCCCTCAAGTTGGACCATGATTGTTAATCATGTCCAACTTGCAAAACTTGCAACTTTATACTACCGACTCCCTTTAGGCTTGTAGATTGAGCCTCGAGAGGTCCACCGACTTCGGACTTGTACTCCTTTTTGAGTCTCGTAGGCCTATTTAGAGAGTAGCGAGATACTTGAAGAACGTTTGGATTTCATCGGTTGCGACAGATCGACGGGCGAATCGCGACAAGACGAACGGCGCGATACTCGACAACTTTGGAAGTAACCGGCTTGCGACATATCGACGGGCGAATTGCGACAAGATCGATGGACAGAAACTACAACAAGGTAGACGGGCTCTAGAGGACGACATCAGACGGACATTGGCGTCGGACGGGCTCTAGAGGATGGTGTCGGTTGACAAATGACATATTGATCCTGCCATTAATCCTTTCTATTTCGTGAACACCGCTGAAGAATTCTGTCTTGTGTGCAGTAAACAATTGAAAGGAAAAAACGTGTGGACCCGGCGGACACTATTCATCAGCACTGTTTGATGGACACTATTCACGTGCACTATTCATCCAGCACTGTGCAGGGCTCCACACCTACTTTTAGATATAATAGGTGCATGACTTTTCTCTTATCTGCACCTTCTTTTACCACTGTTCTTCAACTTTGCATTCTGTAAGTACTCTTCTTTTATGGGGCCCGCCACTTCCAACTCTTCCTTCCTTTTTGAAATCTGAGTGCGTTGCACATATTTCTTCTTTCAAATATATGGAAATATTCAAAAAGAAGTGCGCTGCACATGCACTACTACCTACCAATTTTTTTTTTTTTTTTTTTAATTGCAACTTTTAGGTCTGATCATCTGTGACTTTTTCAGCCTAAGTGTCGCTCTTCTTCAAGATTGGAGTCTTGCATCTCACAACCTTCGAATCCTTCGCCTTCGAATCCTTCTCTTCTTTTTCTTCACAGCAACGCCGGACACCTTCTTCTTCACCAGACACACCTTCTTCTTCATCTTCTTCACCGGACATACCTTCTTCATCTTCTTCTCTGCTCTTCTTCTCGTTCTCCTTCGATCTGCACAAGAGGAAGGTCCGGTGGAGCACGGATGGAGCTTGATCTGCTCCGACAGTGATGAAGATTGGTGGCGGTGGTGACTGGGTAATTTCCGGGCGATTCGGTTTCCGGACTTGACTGCTGCTGATTCTGTTCGAAATCCTGCTGGCGATCGACGGCTGATTCTGTTTTCCGGTAGTGAGGTCAAGTTTGTCCGATGGTGGTGGCAATCTGTGTTGCTTTGCTTCTCCTACCGAATCTGGACTTTTCCTTTCCTCTTTCGAATACTCACCGAATCTGGGGATTTCACCGGAATCTGGAAATTTCGCGAAATAGCCGACGCTGGTCGATTGATGGAGAACCCGGGAGCAGAAAAATATAACAGAATTACTTGACACTGGGTCTGACAAACGGAGAACCCAGGGAGCAATTAGACTGAGAAGAAGTAGGGGACGAGATGAGGAGCTGAAATCATGGACTGACTAAATGGACAGCGACTATGGGCTGACACAACAGAAAATGAAGGGTATGTGTCTCCCGGCGCTGTGTAACTCACTACCTGTCTGAAACTCCGAACAGACCAGCAAGTCACCAGCGCCGGAAAACCAGAATTGAATTGCTGATTTTCTTCAAGGCTTTCTTTGAACCTGCTTTGATACCATGTGGAAATAATATGAGAGAAGAAATGTATTCTAATTGATATATTGATAGTGAAGATACAAGATACTAATGGAGGACATTAATGGATGAAATGATGGAGGGAATTAGGTAGTGATTAAAGGAAGGAATCATGGAGGTAGTGGAGCACTAAGGAGACAGCTAGGTAGAGTGAAGCATTAATATAATATTCCAACAGATCTTAATACTAGTTTCTATTAGAATATTCTGACTATAATCAGAATATTTCTATTTGATTTCTTCAAGAAAAACCATCAAAATTATAAAATCTAAAAAATAGTTTAATTCAGCGCACAATCTGATCTTAATATTTTAAAATAGAAATAAGTAATACGTTTGGATCATAGAAATAGTCTAATGCTCCATTCTTTTTCTTTTTTTATATTAATTAATGACTGTGACAAAGCACTACTTGAATAAATTACTACTTGACTATAATGTGAGGTCCAGCAACTGTTTTTTGAGCTTTAAGCTGTATACATGGCTATCATCAATGTCCATACCCCTCTGGCCAAGTAGTGCTTTGCCATCTCTCAAGTATTAATTAGCTCACATGTGTTTGCTTTTTTATAGTATTATTGAAAAGGGAGATGCCATATTACTTCAAATGCTTTATTAAAGAGGACATAGCATTGTAAAGACAGCGGTGAAGAAAAATGGCATACCTGAAGCACCAGAGATCAAAATATCAAGAAAAATAGGAATATGGCAATATCCAGAAAAATCACCAAAACATGTTCCAATAGCAGCTGAAAAAAAATTTCATTGCTACTTTTTTCCTGAATAGACATTATAAGTGTATGTGTATGTTATTTACTCTCTTTCTCCTCATAGCAAATGGCGCCAAGAACAGCCAACAAAAGCATATATAACTGACAGCAGAAAAAGTCTAAATTTTGTGCTGTATACTTGTTATGAAATACAAACTATACATGAGTTATGTAGAATTTCAGCAAATTCAGTGTGAAATGAAGGTGAGCTCAACATCTACCATACCTTGATGAGATAAAACAAAATGCATTCCATCTAGAGAATCGATTCTAAAGCAAAACAATAGAGAGAAGATGAGATAGCAACCAGAAGAAATTTGGGAAAAGAACATAAAGAGGAAGAAGCCGTGGAGAGATTTAAATGGGAAAAACACACATCAAATTCATTATCTTACAAAAGTACTTATGGAGGAAAACGACTTCATGAGCTTCCACAACTTCTCAAAGTTGCAAATTATTTGAATATAATATGGGATCATCATGAGCTTCCAAAACCATCAAACAAAACCACACACCATGTCAATTGTAGGATCCAAGGATGAAAACATGACATGTCAATCAAAACCAACGCATTGGGAAGAGGGAATTTGAGGGAAATGTAAGTTAGAATTTCATCACGGGATAAACTGAGAATGATGAATAAGTTATCACAGGATAATCATGTGATTTGTATAGAGATTAGTTTTAAAGCATATGCACTTTTTTTTTTTTTCCAGTTTTTCCATTTTGTTTTATATAGAACTTAGCATGTTCCAAAAAATATTTGATGACTACTAAGCTATCAAGTCAAGAATTGAAATCACAAAGATAGTGAAGGAGCCCAGCGTGTACCTTAACCTGTGCATTGTCTCTCGACATTTCTGCTCCTGCATCTTGTGGAATATCTTGCTTAAAAAGTAACTATCACCAGTCCTTCCAAATGCAGAAAGATAATCTTCTGCCTTCTCCCCTCACCATTGATAATTGTATCACCAAAATACCTCAGATTGAAATAAATATTTGATTCTTGCTCCAATCTTCACAGAGAAATTTAAGAGAAGAGAAATGTTCAGCAAAACAGAACTCCCAAACTCAAACTCACATGCAGTAATAGAATGACTATAATAACAGGATAAAAAGTTAATCGTACAGATGAAGACTCTCTTCAAACAGAATCTGATCAATCAAAATGATCATTTGCCTGTAAGTATACAAGTCCACATGCACCTATACATATTACTGCAGGTATCATTTTTTAGTTTCATTATTTTTAAACTATGGACCACCAATCTAATGCTTTCAAGGCTATCCCTTTACATATGATATACAGAGCTACCAACACAGACAACAAACTTCGATAAAGCTAAACCCTTTACAGGGATTTTGTATTGGACAGCCATAATGTGCTGCAGAATAGGACAGAAAAAAGGTGATGTGAAAGATGTTATGAATTACATTTGAAACAGTACCAAAAAAATCAGCATCAAATAAGGTTAACAATAAGATACCTGAATTGTTTTCCTAAAATTCCTGGGGTCTGCATGGTCCTCCAAGTCAAAGGGATATGCTCCAACCAGCATAACATAGAGAGTCACTCCACATGACCACACATCAGCCAACTAAACAAAGGCAACAACAGAGAAACATAATCAGCAAGTCAAAAAGTATTTTCAGAGGTATCATTTTTTAGTTTCATTATTTTTAAACTATCAAAAAGTATATTCATAATCAAAAAGTTTACATATGAAGAGCTATAGGGGCTAAGACAATTGCAAGATTGAATAAATTATACAGGTCAAGGATCATTTTTTTTTTGATAGAAGATTCATAGTTTCATAGTTATTCATGCTTTACCTGTTAAGAACCCGGATCAAAAATTTTACAGCACACTTTCAGCATACTCCAACAAACTACAGTGGTGAGTCACAATAAGATGAAGAGAAGCATATTCAACTGCAATATCTATCTATGCATAATAATCTATAAAGTGACTGAGATGAGAAAAATTAAATACCATTAAAATTGTCACAACATGTAAAATTTAGAAAGGAATATGTGACCAACCATCCATTCTTCATATGTAAACTTTTGAGCAGGGAATGACACAAGTCATTCTCCCAAAATGTTGGATTTCAGTTAAAACAACAGGTACATATTTAGTACGTAATCAGACAACAAAAATTAGCACCAATAGAATAGTTTTGACAGAATACAAGGTTTTATAGTCTAGAGCCAACTAAATCACGCACATCATGATTCAACAGTTAACATGTTAGCATCTGGTTAGGAGGAGAATGAAGCGACGGTGAAGGAAGTGCAAGAACAAATAAATAGTCAGAAAGCCAAAACCAGAACAGAAATGAATTCGCAAGCAGGGGAACATAAAAATATATATAATATTCTGGCAAACTTCCCTTCGTTCATATTATCAGCCCTTCTTGAAAAAGGACCAGTAGACAGAAAGTAACGGCAACAACAGCTAAGAGGATGAGCATGATCACCGACACGGAGGCAAGGAAGTCAAAAAAAGAAAGAAAGAAGAACTGATAATGAAAAGCATAAAAATAAATTTGAATACAGAAAATCGAAGAAGTCAGAAAATAACATGTCAAAAACAACAACCAGAATGTGCAAAAATATAAGGATATACTATTGATCAAGTAACATTAACAAGCTACCATGGTATGAATTCAACCTTGTCATATCGATACAAGAATCTTCATTTCAGACCTATAAATTTCACTGCTGTACATGATAAAATACAACAGATGAGCAAAAAGATGCTGCCCCACTAAATAATCGTGAGCTTACAGTTCCATCTCACTTGCCTGGAACTCATTTTAGACGCAAAGATCTTCACATTGCATTACTTGACATGAGAGGCTTGGGAGGTGATAATGATCTAACTTCAGGTGCAGAACTGGGGAAAAGTATGTTCAGCTTGTGCATAAGGATATCAGCCCTCGATGGAATCTCATTCAGAAGAAACTGCTGAACAATCGGTTTCTTAAACCACTCCATGACTGAGTCTCCTGGAGCTCTAAGAACCACTTTACTGACCTCAAATGGAGACTCTACTGAGCTCAACATCTGTGCCACCACAATCTTTAAAGTTGGCCCGGTCACTAATTTTATACGTCTCGGGACAATACCGTAATATAGCATGCGCTTTCTGAACCGATGAAGAGTGTGCACCACTGCCACAAGAGCAGCACCAACGGACAAGTTTCTAACATCAAGGGACCATGCAATGTGCTGATCAAAAACTATAGCCTTCGGGAATAGTTTATTCTCATACGCGACCTTCCAAACACATCGAGCTCGATTTATCTGCCCCATGAGAACTAGGTAATTGAGAAGAACATTGACAAAGTACCTTGCGGCACCTTCCTCCAATTCATAATCAACACCTTGAAAGAATTCCCTCACAAAAGATAGCACTGGCTGTTTCCTTTGTTCAGGGCCTGTGAAGAGCCCACACAAAAAAGCATGTGCCTTGTGTTTAGTTGCACTAAGGATGGACATCAAATGCCGCTCGCTCTGCTCTTCTTGACACCTTACAAGATGGGCTAAAATAGATGTGTAAAGCACCAAATCAACTTTTGCAGCAGAGTTAACATAAGTTTCAAGAAGAGGCTTGGCAGACTCATATAAGCCATTTTTCATGCATGATTCAAACAACTGCCTGATTATAAAATTATTCGTTCTGACCCCTGATGAACCCATGAAACGCAGCCATCTCAAAGCAAGATCAGCTGAACCTTCCTTAATATAAACCATCAAAACATCACTAGCCGTCACATCCACAGAATATCCCATGGTCTTCATCTCGAGTAAGATTTTGGCAGCCACATCCACCAGCTTCTTATTCGCTAGCAGGGTTAACAGAGCAGTATAAGTGCTTAAACCTGGCCTCAGGCCTGCATCAGTCATTGAATTGTACAGCTTCATGGCATGATCTACTTGTCCAGATGCAGCATGCATTTCTAAGAGACGAGAATACGTAGATGGAGTGGGTAGAAATCCAGCCTTTTCCATATCTGAAAAAGCAGACATAGCAATGTCAAGCTTCCCTGATTTTGCATGCGCCTCAATGATCATTGTATATAAGCCAAAATTAGGCCTGAACCCTGCATTCTTCATCTCATCCCAAATCCTAAGAGCAGTTTCTAGCTTCCCAGACTTCACATAAGATTCAATTAAAGAAACAAATACAGTTGGAGGAGGCCTATATCTAAAACTTTGCATCTCCATGTAAACCTTCATTGCACCATCCAATCTCCCAGCTTTCCCCATTGAATCAACAAGAGAGGCAAAGACGTTCAAACCTGGCCGGAAATTCCTTTCTTTCATTTCTTGGAAAAGCTTGAAAGCAGCATCAAGACGGCCTGGTTTTGCCAAGTTTGGGATCATCAATTCATAAGTTGCACCATCCAATGAGCAATTGGCTGATGCCATGCTCTCATATATCTCAAAAGCCTTATAAGGCAACCCCTTGTTTAGAAAGAGTGTGATGAGGGAATTATATGTCTCAGTATCAATTTTACAACCTGTGTCTTTCATTTTCTTAAAGCAACAAAAAGAGACCTCCAATTTCTCAGCTTTAGCCAAGTGCTGAATTACCCGATTATAAGCACCAAATGAGGAGATTCTGCTATTAGTGCAATCACTAACCATTTCATCAAATAATGATTGAATTCCGTCAAAATCCCTACGTTGGTTCAGACCATCAAATAGAAGAACATAACATGCATCATTAGGTGAATACCAAGATTGCCGCTTAGCCCATCTAAACAAACTTAAGCATGCATCACTTTCACCAATAATCTTTAAAGCTTGAGTGATGTGAGTCATATTCGGAGTAAATTGAAACTTGTCTAATTGATTCTCCAACTCTGGTCCCCATTTCCACCTCTTAATAACCTCAACTAGTTTTGCCACTGCTACAGCATTTGCAAAGGGCTTCTTAACCTCCCCAATCATTACATGGTCATCAAGCCCTGGCTCCACAGACCTTATTCCTTTACCCTGGTAAATAACATTACCCGACTCATCTAAGTAATCTATCTCCTCAGTCCATTCCCCGGACCCATTGCCACCGTTTCTCCCATGACAGTAATTTCTATTAAGAAAAGGCAGTCCCACTAGACTAGAATCTCTACAAGAAGAAGGGTTTTTCCAAAAGCAATTGTTGTTTGGAACATAAAAACCGGGAACAATCTGTGTGAATCTCGTTGAGGAGCTGAAAAGCCTTGGCCCTTCTAAATTAATGGGGTTAATTGGTGAGGGAAAACGAAGGCTTTTGGTAAGTTTTTGGAAATTCCCAGAAACTAAATTCCAACGATAAATCATTGAATAATTAGAAAGTAGTGGCGATATTTTATAGGTGTTAACGATGTAATTAGCTCGGCTATTAAAAGGAAGTTTACCTACCTAGCAAACACAGATTGGAAGTAAGGATCAATTAACCTGATTTTTTCCTTCTCCTCTCTGTTTTTCTCTCATCACTCAAAATGAGATATTGAAAGCTAAAATATATGAGTAGTGATGAAAATTGCTTCCAAGCACTTTGCTACTCTTCAGGCTCTCTAAAGCCCTGAAACGCCCTTTGGACTGTGTCGGGCTGATTGGGGGCTCACTGTGTAAGAATACAAGCTGTGTCAGGCTGACATTTATGAAAGAAGAAGAGAGAAATTCTTATATGAAAACAAATCAAACAAGCTAGTAAGCAAACAGGAGGAACATAGCAAATATAGCCTACTATGAGTCCATGACATTTACCTTCAAAAGATTGTGACAAATTGATCCAGATCAAACTTGTCCTATTAAGTCCACAAGGAAATATATTAATTAGCACTATTACTTTAACGGTGTTCGTTCAATATAATCCATAAGTGTACACCATATCAGAAAAAGTCAGACCATATGAATATAAGGTTCAGATTTCTGCTGATAACTTAAATAACAAAAATAAAAACTTGAAGACCCCACACCACTTAAATCATGCATTAAGAGGAATCCCATAAATATTCACAAGAGTTGAGCTTCTCTCCTGATGAAGAATATATTAATAAAAATAGTATCTTCCTCCCAAGAACAAAAGATGAAGCAACTGACATCTGCTAAAGAAGCATTCTAACACTTTATAAAAATTGTTCCATAATGTTTTTAAGTTACAAGAACATAGTTGATTAAAGAATTTTTATATTTTTGAAGTGGATGAACATTTTAAATATTTACATCTCCATGTGCCATAAAACATAAGCGTTGACACATTTTAAAGTAACTCATGCAGGAGTGAATATTAACAGAAGAACAGTTTCCACACTCCAAATAAGACAGATTTCTTGAAGATTTGCGGAGTACTACTATCTTTGTTGTCAACTCTTCTATCGCATATCCATACTATAGTCCCAACAGCACATAAACTATTCCAACATTTTAGTTTAATTAAAATGTGAGGCCCTAACTTCAACATGCTACAGGACCCTAGACTCACAAAAACATTCTAGCATATCACAAACTGAGGTTGCAGGAATGCAGCTAGGATGTGGCTGTCGG
Source organism: Acacia melanoxylon (assembly GCA_019022615.1). Taxonomy (NCBI): domain Eukaryota; kingdom Viridiplantae; phylum Streptophyta; class Magnoliopsida; order Fabales; family Fabaceae; genus Acacia; species Acacia melanoxylon. Next base: position 4,315,354 of record JAFJYJ010000036.1, on the reverse strand, counting down.
ATTAGAAACTTTGGGAGAGCTATATTACAAAAACTAGCCACTGAGATTAAAAAAACCTTATATCTCTACTAAATCTGTACGATAAATGAATCAGTTCCTGGGTAAAGCGATTTTTCAAAGCATCCTTTGCTAGTTACTTCCGAAGGAAGATATAGACAACAAGTCGGAAAATAAGTTTTTGCAAAAGTAAGAAAAACTTGTCTAAAATTTGTGGACTTCAAAGTTAATTGAAGATAATGAAGGCAGAATTTGAGAAGCTGTTCCTCAATATTACCAAGTCAAAGTGTAGGTTTTTCCTGTATTTCTTAGTTGGAAACATGTAAGCTATGATTACTTCGAACGCTTAATAACTTTTAAGTGTATACAAATCAGCATGAAGCCATTAGCTCAAAACTAAAAGCGGAACCAAACGTAAAGCTTAATTTAAAAACAGTCCTTGTCATTGGTAACTAGATAACACTGACTTAACCCCAAGAAAACAGAAGCATTGTGAAAGTTGATTTAATGATTTCATAAAGCATGAATTATCAGGTGAAACTTAAAATCAGACTATTAATACTAAGTTGTAAGACTTGTGTAACAACCATTCCAAGGAATCCAAACAGTGACAAAATATTCTTTTTCTGCAACATAAAACATGCAATAGGTCAAATATAGTTTCCTAATGTTTTCTGTTAGCTAAAAATCAGAAAAAAATAGGTAGCTTTAATCAATCAGTACATTTAGTAGGGAAACAGGAACTAACTTTATCTTTCTCATCCAATGATAAAGCAAACGATCACAAATTTGATATAGATTTAAGAAATTTTATCAAATATGAAGGTGAGTGAAACGAGATACTGATTCCGTCAAGCTCTTACTTGTGTCCCGGTCAGAGAGCGCCGCCGACGATGAGTGACCGGGATTACTAGAATCGAAGCAGCGTTGAGAATACCGGAGGCCTGGTTGATGAGCAGATTGCGTGCCACTGTGCGGGTATAGATGCAAAGAACACTCGAGGAAGAGTGTATGTATGAGAGCATGCACCGCCTGCTGTGAACGCTGCAAATGTGTTCCCCCTGGTACTTACGGCAACCGCGAAGTCTGTGGCAAGTGCTACACTGATATGCTCACCCACGGCGACAGATCCAAATGCCCTTAGATTTTTTTCTTTGAGCTTTTTCTTCTTAAGGAGGGATTGTTTGACACTTGGACTTAAACTCAGTCATAGCCCAACTTTACTACATTTTCACCCAAGAAAAATAGAAACTGAATATTTTTTTAAAAAATTTAATGCCACATTAAATCTAAATATAAGTTTTAGTTGACTTTTCAAAAAATTAAAGAAGATTAATAAGTTACTTAATCGTATCATATACTATCTTCATCTAATTATAAGGCACAGTTGACTTTTTTTTTTTTGGAAAGATTAAGGAAGCCTAAATAAGTTCTTAATCATTTTATTTGTTGTGTATCGCTTAGATTATATATTAGTTTATTAGTCAAACTAATTAGTTTGAAGAAAAAATAAAAATACTCTAAAATAATTTAATAAGCTTATTTAATTTTTTTAAAAAAGACAACATTTTAATTTTTATCAATTTCTTCCTAAAATACCTTATAATTAGGACCGGAGGGAGTATTATGTATTATTATATTATATTAACTTCGGTTTTAAATATAAGACCTAATTGATTTATTTTTTTTTGTGTTTGTTTGTTAATGTGTGTGTGTGTATACGTGTGGAGAGATTAAGGAAGTTAAATAAGTTACTTAATATATTCATAAGTTGTATATGATTACATTATAGTGTATGCATATGTATACGTAAGTCAAATAAATTAGTTTAGAGAAAAAACATATATATAGATACTTTAAAAGAATTTAATTAGCTATTTATTTATTTATTTCAAAAAATTAACTGAATCTTATATTTAGGATCAGAGGTAGTATATCAGTTTATAAGTCATACAAATTAGTTTGAAGAAAAAAGATGAATAAAAATAATTTCAAGTTATTTAATTAGCTTTCTTAATCTCTCCAAAAAAATCAACTAAATATTATATTTTGGATCGAAGCTAGTAATAAATTCAATTCTATTCAATGCTCAGTTTTTTTCACCTCTACAGGTATATTCTTCAATTAAAATAATCCTATTTGAGACTGACGTGGAGGATAAATATAAGCATATTTTTTTCACATGGATTGGAACATTGATTTTTTCATACCGTAAAGGACTAACCTCTTTAGTAAGCCCAAGCCCCCTTAATCCTATAACTTAATTAATTTACATCATATGTGAAGATAAATTTTGGGATATTCTAAAACACATTTTAAGTTATTTTGTAACTTCACTGTTTATTATTTATAACTAAATTAATAAAATTTAGAGAAAATTCTAAGAAAATACCATTTGAATTTTAAAATTTTAATAGCTGATTTCCCAACAAAATTAATTGTTAATTGCTTTCTTGTTCTTGTTTATATTATTTACAACCAAATTATTGATTAATTACAACTAATCATGCAACATTTTAAACTCAATTTCGTATAATGTATAAAAATTAGTTTTAGAATAATTTATAGTTCATCTAATTAAGATTATATATTGATTTGTAATTAATCTAGTGAAACTCACCCCAGTTTCAGATGATACATGATAATTACCTCTCATCTCAGTGTTTTTCTTCTTTCAAAATTTCCTTTTATGTTTTTTTATTAGATCAAGAGTTCCCCCAAAACCTAGAAGACAAAAGGTTTTCACCTCTTCGGGATCAATGTCATTGAACACATAGAGTCTGTCTACTTTAAGATTTAAATAAAACCGTACAAATGGATGAGAGAGAAGCTCCTCCTTCTCTCTAGTTTTCCTCTAAGCTTTATTCATGTCTACCGTTCCTTTCATCGAAAGCAGTCTGAAGAATGATCCCCCTCCTCACCCCGTGAAGACCGGTCGGCGAAGAGCCAAGTTAGGCGACCTCGATCGCCAGGATACCATTATGGACGCAGAGCTCATCTCTTGATTTTCTCTCGATACAATTGAACCGGACTGAAATCCCGATTTTGTTCCGAAACTCCTCTTTCCTTCGCACTACCTCCCCGTTCGGGAGGTTCGATGGGCCGAAACCAATGTTAATGACGATTCCAACGTCCCATCATTCAAAGACATGTTGTTGAACGCCGATTCAAAAATCCCGTCGAGGAAGAAGACGATATAGTTCGAACATGGGAGACGTCTCTATTGGTCTCAATGGTAATATTCCTACGGTGGACTTTGCTTCCCACGTCATAGAGACTCTTAATAAGAGAATGGGCACAGCGGTGGTTGTTAAATTACTTGGTCGCAAAATGGGATACCGTCGGCTTCGCACCCAACTGACTCAAAATGCGTGGGCCGGCTGGCCAAATTAGGCTTACCGACCTTGATGAGGATTGTTTTTTGGTTAGATTCCAAGATGATCTGGATTACCAGAATGCTCTTTTGTCTGGACCCTGGGTGATTTTCGGGCATTACCTTACAGTACAGCCCTGGTCTCCATCATTTAAGCCTCATAGCCACGTTATTAACCATATAATGGGTTGGATCGGACTTCCAAAACTTCCATTTCGCTACTATCATAAGAGTGTCATCCGTTCTATTGGGGGAGTTTTTGGGGAAGTTATTCGAGTTGATTACAATGCGATTCGGGAAAGAGGCAAGTTCGCAAGGATTGCGTCAACCTCGACCTTTCCAAACCCCTAATCTCTAAGATTATGGTCGATGGTGAGACTATTTACGTTGAGTACGAGGTCTTCCGTCCATCTCGCTTCCATTGTGGGAGATATGGGCATCTCAAAGAAGCATGCCCCCGCGGCTGAAATCTCCATCCTCCGGTGTCTCAACGGAACTTCCACCGACACACGAGTCTAACGCGCCAATTGCGATTCTCGGGCGCGTGAAACCTCGAATTTGGTTCCTGGATGCGGTCCAACGGCGTCGTCGTCCTTTTGTCGAGGGGACAGGCCAAGATGAAGCGCTTGGGAATAAGAAAGTGGCCGGAACATCACGATATGGGGTTCTGCGTGAGGTAATGGAAGACGAGGTAGTGGAGGACGTTGCTCCCAGTGTCGTTTACGCGTAGGTGATCCTTACCCAAAGGTTGATGGTTTTATCCGAAAGAAAAAAGGAAATGAATCAAAGGGTGAAAAAATTTCTGGCACAGGGACCAAACAAAAAACGCCTATGCCCCATAAGGTGAATCAGGATTGTCTTTTTCAGTCTAAGCATTATGTAGCCAGGGAGGCCACGTCATCCCTTGACCCAAAATTCAATAGTGCAATCCACATAGAAGACTCAAGACTTCCTCGCAGGAGTAAAGAGGCCCAACGCTTCGCATCTGGGCCTAACGGTCAGACTATTGCAAGTGCTAAGCCAACTAATGGAAACGATCCTCTTTCCAAAAGTAGAGGGCTAAAACTCTCCACTAGTGTGACCATTCACAAATTGGGAGGCAAGTCCATCTCAATTAATGAAGGCCCCTCAACTAATCTTTTGAAGGAAGTGGCGAAAGAATTTCAGATGGATCATGATGCTCCAAACGTTAACATGCAGGACGAGGGGGTTATTCTTAATCCCAATCTTTCCTCTTAATATTTGTTTTTATGTCAATAATTACTTGGAATTGTCAAGGAGCTTCTAAAAAAAGTTCCCTTCAATTTTCGGATCTTATGTGGCTAACTATAAGCCCGATATTTTTGTTTTAGTTGAACCTAGAATTTCGGGTACCGGAGCGACAAGGTGATCAAAAACTGGGCTTTCTTCATTCTCACCGAGTGGAATCGTCGGGGGTTCTCGGTGGCATTTGGATCCTTTGGTCCTCTAAGGTGTCTCTAAAAATTTTAGCCAGTCAAGTTCAATTTGTGCATATGGAGGTTTGCTGGAATAATTTAAACTCCAAATTCCTCTTCACTGCTATTTACGGTAGTCCACAGCATCAGTATCGTAAATTCCTCTGGGAAGATCTGAGTCAAATTGCTACCAATCTATCATCCCCTTGGATTCTTGCTGGCGATTTCAACGCTATTATTAATCAGATCGAGAGGCAAGGTGGTTCTCCTCGCAGGGCCCATGGATGTCCTCTTTTCAACAAGTTTCTCCATTCAAATGGCCTTATTGATTTGGGCCATAATGGCCCAAGATTCACCTGGAGAAAAGGTACCTCTTTTGCGTTTAGACGGGGCAATTTGTTCTCCTTCTTGGATCCAAGCCTTCCCGAGAAGCTCCATTGATCATCTTCCAAAGCCGCTTTTTCGGATCACGGGCCGTCCGTATCCACTTGGGTCTCAATTACCAAGCTTGTCCTTTTGAGCCTCCTTTTAGGTTCCTTGCTTCTTGGTTGGCTCATTCTAATTTTCAAAATATGGTCCGCCGTATATGGCACTCTGGCAATGAGCTCCTCCCCTGCATTGAAACGTTCAAGACCGAGATGAAGATCTGGAATCTTGAGACTTTTGGCCATATCGGTAGGCGCAAACGGAAGCTCTTCCGGCGTATTTCGGGCTCCAATCAAATTAGAAGATCAATCGATCCCTCCTTCCGAATTCCTTGTAGATCTGGAAATTTCTTTGAGAGAAGAACTGGAAGAGGTGAGCTTTCAAGAAGAATTATTATGGCTCCAAAAATCATCTTCGAGTGGATCTGCAGGGATCGCAATACTCACTTCTACCACTTGAAAGCGTTGATGAGGAGAAAGAAAAATCAAATTTCTCGGCTTAAGGGTCCCGATGGCTCCTGGATTTTGGACGATGATCTTCTTTCTATCACGCGCCCGGACACTTTTTTGTTGACCTTTATTCTCGGAGGACCACCAATTTTGTCCCTCTCTCTCCGGGGAGCCTTCCTCCTATTTCGCTTTGTCTAGACGGCGGCTTTGACCGTGAGGTAGTTTTGGAGGAAGTTAAACAAGCTCTGTTCAAAATGCATCCTCTTAAATCACCGGGAAGGATGGTATTCACGCCCTTTTCTACCAATCGCGGTGGCATATTGTCGGATCCAAATCTTTACTTTTGTTCAACGCCATTGGTCGGGTTCTTATTTTGATCCCGACTTTATGCCACACCATGCTAGCTTTAATTCCTAAAGTTGATCATCCAATGTCTATAAGTGATTTTCGTCCTATTAGTCTCGTATACGTTACGTATAAGATCATTTCTAAGACTATAGCTAATCGGTTACGCTCGGTATTACATTTGATTGGTCGGACCCAAACGAGTTTCATTCCTGGAAGAAGCATAATTGATAATATAATTATAGCCCAAGAAGTTATGCGGCTCCATGAGGGGAAAAAAGGGAAAGTAGGTTGGATGGTTCTGAAAATTGACCTTCAAAAGGCTTTCGATAGACTAAGATGGGATTTTGTGGAGGACACCCTCAATGATGCTTTGATATTCCGAGTAATCGACGCGTCTCATCATGAACTCGTATATCCTCCCCTTCTATGCGGGTTATATGGAATGGGAAAGCTACGGGAAGTTTTTCCCTAAGCGTGGTTTAAGGCGGGGTGATCCCTCTCTCCTTACATCTTCGTCCTTTGTATGGAGCGTCTATCCCATTTAATTGAAGCCATGGTAAAAAATGGGAGTTGGCAACCAATTAAGTTGGGTCAACAGGGAGTATCTCTTTCTCACCTTTTCTTTGCAGACGATTTGGTTCTTTTTGGGAAAGCAACTCTTCAAGAGCTTCTCGATTAAGGAAGTCTTATCGACTTTTGCCTATCGTCGGTCATCAAGTAAACTGCTCTAAGTCTATGATTCAATTTTCTAAGAACGTTGACTCCTCCTTGCGTAGGCAACTTGGTGATGTCCTAGGGTACCAAACCTCCGATTCCCTAGGTAAATATCTGGGAGTCCCACTCATTAATGGAAGAGTCTCAACAGTAACCTTTGAACACATCATTTCCAGGCTTCAGATGAAACTCTCTGGATGGAAAAGCCATTCTCTTTCCTTGGGCCGGCGGATGACTTTAGCCAAATCAACCCCGGCCTCCATCCCGCTTTATACCATGCGAGCACAACTCTACCTTCTTCTTGCTTTGCTAAAATTGAGAAGATTATTAGAAAATTTATATGGGGCTACTCAAGCGATCGGCGTGGAATCGATCGGTGAAATGGAGTGAGTTACGTCGGCCTTCTCACCATGGTGGAATCGGATTCGAATCGGAATCTCGAATAAAGCCTTCATGATGAAATTGATCTTCAAGATCCAATCACAACCTAATTCCCTTTGGGTTCGGATTTTGAAACAAAAGTATGCGTCAAGAATCTCAATGTCATTCCCGCCGATCTCGCATGTCTTATTTTTGGAGGAATCGATTAAATCTTGGGATGAAGCTTCCATTTACATTAAGTGGAAGGTTCGGGATGACGATCAAATCAAATTTTGGGATGACTTCTGGGTGAGGGATCATGGTCCTTTGAAGCTGGTTTCATTTTCTCCCATTCCAAGTCAAGATATCTCCAAACCCATCTCGATTTCGTCGACAACGAAGGCTCTTGGCGCGCTGGCCCCTGTTTGATCACCTTCTCCCCACCGAGATTTTGAGAGAGATTTCGGCCACGCTTTTCAAATAGGACCTCCAACCCCTCCTTGCTCCTAGGTCCTAACTAAGAATGGTGAGTTCACTACCAAAAGTCGGCCTCACCGGGCCCTTGAGTTTCTTAATTGGGATCCCTATAAGGCCATTTGGTCAAAGGTTTGGAAGCTGCCTATTGCTCACAGAATCAGAACGTTCGTTTGGCTTATGTTGAAAGGGAAGCTGCTTTCAAATGCTCAAAGAGTCAGAAGGGGTATGTCATCCGACATGTCTTGTTCTATCTCGCCAAAGATAGCATGGAAAACTTGGACCATATCCTCAAAGGTTGTCCTTTGGCCTCTAAGGTTTGGAGGAAAATTTTGCCAACGATATGTGTCTTGATTTCTTTAGTTTAGATATTCAAAGTGGGTGACTTTAATCATTCATTCGATTCTTTTGACTCCTCTTGGAAGATGGGGGTTTGTGTCACATCTTTGGAAATTATGGGAGGTTCGGAATAAGCGAATCTTCATCGATGCTACCTTCAACTGCGGAAGGGATTCTAGCCTCTGTTAGATCTATAGTTGTTCATTCTCAACTTTGTTTTTCTAGATTTCGAACCTTACAGTAATTTAGGCTCCACATTGTATTTTTCCTATTTTCATTAATGGAATTCCTTTCATTCAAAAAAAAATGTCATTGAACACATCAAAGGATGTTTAAATCATTTTACATATTCTTAGAAAAATACTCGTATCCCTATAGGAAAGGATAACAGCCCCATGAACATGGGAGCGGCGAGCATCCATTTCCCTTAATATCCACTGTCATCCTCTTCTTTGGAACTGTGCCATTTTGACACAAAATTGTGAAGGCTGATACTTTTCTTTTATAAATTTTTTAGGGCATTGATGGGTATTAAAAAGACATTTTAGGATAGTGACTGTTATAGGAAAAAATACTTCATGATCTTAAAAAATTATTTTAGGATCTTGAAAAATATTTCAGGGTATTGACCGGTACTAAAAAGATACTTTCAGGATATTGACTGGTACAGAAAAAATACTTCATGATCTAGAAAAATTATTTTAGGATCTTAAAATAAATATCCTGAAATATATTTTTAGTACCGGTCAGTACCTTGACATATTTTTTTCATAATCTTAATATAATTTTTCAATATCATGAAGTATTTTTTCAGTACCAGTCAGTATCCTTTTAGTACTTGTCAATAGTCTGAAATATTTTTTCAAGATCCTAAAATAATTTTTCAAGATCATGAAGTATTTTTTTTGTACCAGTCAGTATCCTCAAAGTACTTTTTAGTACTAGTCAGTACTGTGAAATATATTTTTTCAGTATCAATCAGTATCCTTTTAGTACTAGTCGCTATCCTGAAATATTTTTTCAAAATCCTAAAATAATTTTTCAAGATCATAAAGTTTTTTTATGTACTAGTCAGTATCCTTAAAGTATCTTTTTAGTAGCGGTCAGTACCCTGAAATATTTTTCAAGATCCTAAAATAATTTTTCAAGATCATGAAGTATTTTTCCAGTAATGGTCACTATCCTGAAGTATCTTTTTAGTATTTGTTAGTGCCTTGAAATATGTGAAAAAAAAGTATCAACCTTCACAATTTTGTGCCCAAACGGCACAATTTCGAAGAAAAGGATGACAATGGATATTAAGAGAAGTGGATGCTAACCGCTGCCCATGAACATACCGAAACCTAGAAAACTCTATATTCATCTAATAATCAATAACAGTATACATAAAGTAGAATACACTAAATTCAGAGGCAGCAAAGAACTCCCCAAATGAAATAACCCACGTTTGTACACAAGTAAAGCATGGCTTGCATGCATGTCTTTTTTACTTTCTTTTTTGATTTGTCATCTTTGGGATAATTTCATTCCACAAGAAGGAAAGTCAAGACAAAGGGATCAACCAAAATTCCCTTTAGCATATCAGTATTATTAATAATCCAAACTGAAGTGGAGGATGGGGTATCATCCTCTCTGATTATTTGGTTTCACTTATTTTAAATAGTTTTGTGAGGCACGAGATAAATATTCCATCTAATTCTTTTTATAAGGAATAACTATTAAAATCATATCGTTCAAAATATTAGTTAAAAGTAATAATTGTATAACTTATATACTTTTTCTATTATACCTTGTTTAGAAAGATTGTACATGATAGATAATAGGTTGAAATTTATTTTAAGGAGTCAATAAATTAAATATATTTAATTAGGGTAAAAATGGAAAGACCAGTTTAAAATTTAAGAAAAATAGGTTTTGCTCCTTATATTAAGGATCACCCCATGAAAGAGCATGTTCCTTATTTAAACGACCGGAGGGAGTATATATGTGAAAAGAATTTTCTGTCGTAAACACAAAAGTACCTTTTTTTAGTGTTCTTATACTAACACTTGTTTTGTTCCATTTAGTTAAGCCAGTTTGCCACCTTTTGCTTCTCTAAAGGGCTAGTTAGATATATGATTTAAGATTAGGTGTTTTCTCTTATGAGAAAGTCATCAATGATGATCTCTTTGAATTCAACCATATTTTCCCGGCCGCTCGAGTGTTTTTTTTTTTTTTTTTTATTTTTTAATATTATAAATTTAAGAGGGGTGTTGTTCTAAAAATGTACTCTATCTGATTCTTAATATAAGAGCTAGTTGACTCATGTTGAAGAGATTAAATAAACTAAATAAGTTAGAATAAAGTATTTATATTTATCATTTTTCTCAAAACTAATTTACATGACTTACAAACTGTTAGAACAATACTCTCACTTAAGGGGTGAATTTGATGATAACTAAAATCATAAACTTTAATGCAAATTGTAAAGGTAGTAGGATAGGGTTGAAGAGATGTCACCACGTGAGATTTATACTGGTTCGGCCCAAACCACTTGACCTATGTCTAGTCCTCAGAAACCTTATGAGATTTTCACTATTCTCCAAGATTCGTCGGGCTCTTGGTGCCTTAGTACAAGCTAGTTCTTTCGCCCCCCTTATACTTTGCAATTTAATGCCCACTTAAGATCCCACAATCTTGAGTCTCTCGAATAATAAATAAATCAATAAATGTCTCTCACAAGAGTAGATATATGATCATTGAAGTACAGTCTTGAATTTAAGAGCTTAAGACTTTGCAATGAATGTAGTAGTAAGCTTTTGCAGAAGTTTGGTGCCTTCACTTCAATGCTTTGGGTATTTATATGTTGAGTGAATTAATGACCGTTGTCTAGTTAAAAATGTATCCATCAGAGTTTCCTTGGTTTTTGATATATATCAATTAAAGTTTCTGAACACTTGTTGTGTCTAAGGAATTAACCGTAGGAGCAGAGAGAATGTCAACATTTGAATTTCCTTCGCATTTAATGCTTCTGACACAAAAATGCTTTTTCCAATTTGTGAGTTAATTCTTGTTTGGTCACCTGAAAAACATTAAGTACTAATGTAGTAAATAGTTAGAATGATCAGTAGCAAGAAATGAAAATTTCATAATCATTTCAGTGATTTAAAAATTTCAAAGCGACGCTCTGTTTTCTAGGAAAGCATCACTTGAGTAATTACTCAAGTGATCTTCTCTTTTAGCAGTTTGAAAATATTCACTAGTACAAAAAAGGGCTATAAGACCGCCTCATTTAGACCGGACATTGGACGCACCGGTCTTAAAGGTATGACCGGTGACAGTTTAGTAAATATAAAGAACTTCTTATGTATGACCGTGATGATTTTGTAAATATAAAGAACTTCTTATGTACAACCGGTGGCGAGTTTTGTAAATATAAAGAACTTCTTATACCGGATCATTTTTTCATAGGTCTTAAATATATTATTAAGACCCGTTAAAAAACAACCCGGTCTTAAAAATGTTATTAAAAAATATTCAAATATCAATTACTTTATGGAGAAATCTCACACAACCGGACTAATATTTTATGCGGTCCAAAATAATAAGAAAAAATTTAAATATAAAGGTAATAAAGTTTTAAGACCGAACATATATAAAAGCCGGTCTTAAAAGTTATTCTTTTAAGACCGGACATAAAATGCGGCCGGTATAAAATATAGAAAAAGAGTGAGGATAAAAAATTAATTACTTTTAAGACCGGACTTTAAAACCGTCTATATTTTCATCCGGTCTTGAATACTAATTATTAAGACCGTTTATATTTTCATCCGGTCTTAAAAATGAACCGCCAAATAAACATTTCTTCGCGAAAGCTTTTGTTACTATCACCGAAGAACCTCTGTTCACGTTGCGAAACCCTTCCCCGTTGCATTACCTTTCTTCCCGTCTTGAAAATGAACGGTGAAAACAATTTTATTCCCTGTTCGGAACGCCGATTCTTGTTGTGGGACGGTGTGAGTCAGAACGAACCCTCTTCATCTCACAATGAGCCTCGTAACCGCCTTGCACGTCGTGGTAGAAGAGGCACACGAATGATGGATGTAACCCTAAGTCGGACTTCTGGCTCAAGGCTAGAGATTCAATTTGATGAAAAGTTGGAACCTTTCGGTCCCAAGAAATCCAAATATACTAGTTTTGTTGGCTATCTAGCACGCAGCAAGGTTAGCATCTTGGCAGATGAGTGGAAAAGTGTGGAGGTTGGCACGAAGGATCCTATTTGGGACATTATCCGACATACACTTTGTCCCGAAAAAGTTGAAAGTCAAGACATTGTCTTATTGTGCTTGATCGGTGGAGGAAGTTTAAGACCTTGCTAGCTAACAAGTATATTTTTGCCAAGGTTCACCTCAAGAAAATCCTTGGGAGAAGTACACATTTATTGATGAACAAACTTGGCAACAATTTGTTCAGTTGTGGACCACTCCTGAAGCTCTGGTGAGTTTATATTTAGTTTTGTTTGCCCTTTTGTGTGCTTATTAAGCTGTGCGGATATGTGAATGTTATTCATCTAATCCTGTTAGTTAAATGGTTTGGTGTGTGAATAGAAGTATACATTTCGTGCCTTTGTCTATGCAAGTCTGATATGTAAACCCTGAAAAGGTAAAATACTAAGAAGGTAATTAGGGAAATAATAATGGCATAAGAGTCAAGCCATTATTATAGTCTTAGTTCTGTTATAGTAGATAGTGGTTAGACATTCTTTGTTAGTTAGTTAGTATGTTAACTATGTAATGGTTTTCGGTGCAAGCTGTTATTGGGGCTTAAGAGTCAAGCCTCTAACTATATATAAGAGGTTAGTCTAATATGTGTAGGAACCAGTTATGATGAATGAATGAATTGACTGAGTTGGCAGCATTTCTGCAATTCCCTTTCCTCTGTTTCTCCCAATTTCTTCTACCATTATACATCTTTCTTAAATAAAATGTTGAAACTTGATGAAGTGAATTTGACTAATGTTTGACCTTCATATGGCGAAGTTCTCTAATTTCCGTTAGACATCAATGGTGGAATTCATAATTAATAGTTTTTTTTTCAATTCGATTCATAGAAAAGAAGGGAACAAGCACAGGAGATAGGGAGAAAGAATGATTGCCCGCATAGGGCTTCTCGCGGCGGATATGAAATGACTGAAAAAGAATTGATGGCGGCCAAGCGGAAGAGATTGGATGATGAAGCTGAATCCAATCCTTTTGCGATAGTTGATCAGCCATCTCCTATACGTCGCGAGGAGTTGTGGTTGCATATTCGGGAAAAGCCAAGCAGCGCCTACACGAGTGAACAAACTCGTGTAGTTGCTGAAAGAATTGTAAGTATCGTTATTGTTATTTTTTAGTTACTAAACATGTTTCATTACTAAGCTTCTCATTATCTCGTATCTTACGGGAAGATCTTAAAAAGAAAGAAGCGAGAGGGATCTTTTGTGTCGGACGGGAGGAATGATGTTCGGCCATTGCGACCGAAAAACCGGATCACGCGGGGCGTGTAAGGGGGTTGGAGGACGGGTAGGCCTGAAGGAATACTTTGGTAAATCCAAACGCCACAAACAAAGTATGGTTACCCAGGAGGAGATGGAACAGACGCTGGGCAAATTAAGTGAGGAAGCAACGGCTAAAGAAGCAATGTGGCAATCCCAGATGAGCCAGATGAAGGAGGAAATGAATCAGATGAGGCTTCTTTTGAGCTCTCGTCCAGAGAGTAGTGTTCCTGTCACACATTCACATGCGGTTATGCAGCAGAGCACTAGGGGGAGCTGCATTGTTGGACAGTCAGAGCAACCTCCTCCTCAAGTTCCATCCCCTGGTCAAGCTGCATCCCTTCCTCCTCAAGTTCTATCCCCTCGTCAAGCTGCATCCCCTCCTCCTCAAGTTCCATCCCCTCGTCAAGCTGCATCCCCTCCTCCTCAAGTTCCATCCCCGTCTGTTCATTTGACTGCCAAGGAAAAAAATATCTGATTTGGCAAAAAAAAATATTTTAAAGATAAATCATGGTCTGTCCAAGAAGTAGTAGGCGTCCCTCATCCTGTAGATGTTTACCTTGACAATATAGATGTAATGTCCCTGCTGATTCCTGGACAGTAGCTTTTTAATCCAATCATTCAACTGTTTATGAAGTAAGTATCTGATTCTATGAGTACATAATTTAAATGCATCGTTTAGACACACATACATATATACTAATTCCCTGATCGATGTCATTATTGTAGGTTCATGCAACAAGAATTGGCCAAACAGGGCAAGAATAAATGATTTTGGATTCTTGTGCCCGATCTATGCAAGCACAACATCCTTGGACTTGAGACAAGAATACATGTCAACCAGGGTGTGTGAAGTAAGAAGAAAGGTGTACGTGTTTCCATACTTCCACAAGTACATATCACAATTCTTGTATGCAATTCACTTAATATAATTCTGCTACATATATCACAGAGTACTTTACTGCTGTGAATTTTCAGTCGCCACTGGCAGTTGGTCCTCATGTGCATGGAGGATCATAAAGTTATCTTCTTATACTCCACTCACAATGAGCCAGAGCCTATATTGAGGCAGAGCGTCAACAAGTAAGCATGTCATTTTGATTCTCTTGTCTGAAATCTCTATTGTGAATTTTCAGTGAATTATTGATAAATTTGTGATTTTGATGATAGTGCCATGATGACCTTCCAAGTCGAGGTAAACAAAAAGCGTGGGTCTCAGGCCACTTATCCTAAATGGTTAAGACCAAAGGTTAGTACATATTTGGACACTGGCGCACTGCCTTGTGAACTTGGTCAATAAGCTATATATGCTAGCTCTAATATATATTTCTTGTTCGTTTTAGACCCATCGGCAACCAACGGGGTCCAAATTATGTGGCACGTCATGAAACACATGTATGATGTTATCAGGAGAAGAACGACAAAATTGTTCTCAAAGGTAAATGTATTTGATGTTACATATTGTGGCTGAATTCAGTTTCTGTCTTCATGTTACATATGAAATATGCACGCAAGTTAATTCAGTTTCTGTCTTTGATTACAGATGTTTGCCGAACCTGCTCCCTTTCTAGATGATGAAGTGGAGCACATACGCAATTTGTTTTGTGAATATCTATATGAACTAATTAATTCTTAAATTCATTTGTAAAATATACGCACAATGTGTAATTCAATAATAAATTTGTATATTTTTCGAAGAAATTCGTTCATTCATTCTAGATATTTAGTGCTTGAAATTTGAGGTACATGATGTTGTAAATGAGAAAAAAGAGACTATTTGAAAGTCCGGTGCTAAAAGTCTTCGTTTATAAAAATATGGTGACACCTTTAGGACCGCAGAATTATTAAACCTCCGGTGCTAAAAGTCTTCGTTTATATAAAAAAAAACTATATCTAGACTTTTAGGACCGGACGTAATTATTTGTCTGGTCTTAAAAGTCTTCTAAAAATTCGCTAGACTTTTAGGACCGCATCTTTATAGTACGACCGGTCCTAAAAGTCTACGTTTAATTAATTAAAAAATATGTCTAGACGTTAAGACCGCATATTTATTAAACGTCCGCTCCTAAAAGTCCATCTTCTTCGTTTATTTTTAAAAATATGGCGAGACGTTTAGGACCGCATATTTATTAAACCTCCGGTGCTAAAAGTCTTCGTTTATTTCTAAAAAAACTATGGCTAGACTTTTAGGACCGCATATGACTTATACATCCGGTCCTAAAAGTCTTCTAAAAATTTGCTAGACTTTTAGGACCGAATGGTTATATTTTGTCCGGTCCTAAATGTCTACGTTTAATTAACAAAAAAATATGTCTAGACTTTTAAGACCGTAGTTGTTTTATATCTTTACTCCTAAAAGTTCAGTCATAAAAATATTTTTTTAAAAATATGGCTTAACCTTTAGGACTGTGTATATATTTGTTTCCTTTTAATAGTTTTTGACTCGGTTTTCAGACAACCGAGGTTCTAGCGTTCTGCTCAAGCTAGGTCCCTCGTTGTCGTCGATGTTACCTCTCTTGATGTTGAGTAGCATTATCGGTTTCCCTTTTCGTTGTCTCTTTTCTTTTTGTCGGAAAATAAGGAAGATGCGAAAGGAAACGAAAATATTCAACTCGGTCGAGGTAACACGACGACAACGACGGTCCAACCTTGACAAGAATAGTCATTTGGTTTGTTTTTATTCGAATAAGGTAAATGATCTTTTTTTGTTTTTTGTATGTTCTTCAATGTATTGTGGGAATTGTTAATGTTGATTTACACGAGGACAATGTTTTGTTTGTTTCCTTTTTTGTCGGAAAAAGAAAGAAGATAATGAAAAGGACATGGCGATCGAATATGGAAAAAAAAGATCTTTATATCATTTTTTTTTTCTGCTGCCCCGTGAGGAGCAACAACAACAGTACAGACAAAAAATAAAAACAGAAAAATAAAATAAAAACATCTACTCCCCCCATCGTTGTCGGACGGGAGGGAGTCGTTGGAGAGGTTGGAGAGGTCGTCATCTGAAGGATGGTTCTTAATGTCCTGGGCATCGAGAACCGCCTGCAGCTTTTCGTTGACGGCGTGATAGACCTGAAAAAGCTGGCCGCAGCGTCAGTCTATATGATCGAGGCAGGCCAGGATGTGCTGAATCATCTGGTAGAGGTCGGGCGGGAGGCAACGGAGGAGGAGGACCTCGTGGTGGTGGAGCGGCCATTCGTGGATGTTTCGAAGTGATGGAGAAGAATGTGAAGGAAGTAAAGTAACATCGGGTTTAAATAGAAAACCTTGCCCGAACAATGTGAAACGCCGGAAACAATAACGAGGAGACGCATAGTTCCTCATAATACGAGGAGACGCCTAGTTGAGAAGTTTATCTGGAAGTCGAAGAGATTCTGAATCATTCATTTGAACAGAGTGTAGGGATACGACTCGGGAACCTTTAATACCGGATATTGTAAAAGATCCGTTCTTAAAACTAATTAGAAAAAATTATTACTTTAAAAAAATTGAATTGAAAGAAAAAATTTCTAGGACCGAATATAAGATAAAATGTCGGTCTTAAAAGTAATTGAATTGATTGAAAAAATAAATAATAGACTTTTAGGACCGGATATATTTTAAAAGGTCGGTCTTAAAATCAATTGAATTGGAAAAAATAATAGACTTTTAGGACCGGGTATATTATTAAAGTTCGGTCTTAAAATCAATTGAATTGAAAAAATTAAATAAAAGAATTTTAGACCGCATATTTATTAACTCCTCATACCTCTCTATCCTTAACTCCTTATTAAACTCCTCATACCTCGTAACTCAACATAGCTCTCTGTCCTTAGTAACTCCTCACAATCTTGTAACTTCACACTACGTGGCTCTCTGCCCCAACTGCTCAACCCATGGTTAGATACAAGAGAACCGCTCGTAGGGGTGCTCTTACTCCTGATGCTCGTGCCTTCCGTAGATCGTTATACGGTGCGCCTCCTCCATCAAGAGTGTGTTCTGTTGTGACAGAGGAGTCTTGGGTCGTTGGACCCATTGTTATTTCGGATGATGAAGAGGTTGACGTACCCCCTCCAGCCTTCAGACCATGAAGAGGTTCCTGCTCCCCCTCTCCAACCAGTTGGCCCCAGCGCGCCTACTGCTGACCCCTCTCCTCTTTCCTCTAATGATGCATTGCGGCTGATGTGAATAAGGCAGGAACTTGCTGATATCCGGTGGGAATTTAATGTTTTTCACGCCGATATTGCCAAGGATGTTTAGTCAGATTCTTGTTTTTTATAATTTTCTGCTTGTTTTTCTTTTGTTTTTTCTTCTTGTGTACGTGCATATTCACTAGTAATGTATGAATCATTAAGAACTAAGCTTGTGTCTTTTTTTTTGTTCATATTCTCCAGTAATTAAATAAGCTTATTCTCCGTTTTTATTTAATTTTTATTCATTCGATTCTCTTTTCGCTCGCCAAAGCCAATCTTTTTTTTTTTTAAAAAATAATGAGGACTTTTAGGACCGGATGTTTCATAAGACTCCGGTCTTAAAATTAAATAAAAAATAAAAAATTAAGACCGGAGTCTTTTAACCCTCCGGTCCTAAAAATTTAATTATATATTTAGGATCGACTACTTTATAAATAACCGGTCTTAATAAAATCCAAATTAATAAAACATGTCTTTGTCGCGCGAAATATTAAATTTCCCTCTCTGAACTTCTCTTCTCACGCCGAAAGTGATTACTCAGGTTCTGTCTCCAGTGTTTTTGTGTTGCTTCGTCGACTGCTTAGCGTTGCTCTCTCGACAATCACTTTACGGTTCGTTAGCTAAACATCTATAGACCAAGCTATAAGAGGTGTTTCGGTTATATAACTTTATGGTTTTCTGGGTTGAACGAAATCGATGAAATATTCTTGTGGGTTTCTCTTTGTTAATGAATATTGTATTTTGAAGATTATATTTGCGCTTTAGACCTACCCAACTGACCACAAATGTTTTTAGGTTACTCTTCTTTGTCGCAACATCAACGTTCGTGGCGGGAGAAGAAAGACTTCGCAAACGCATTTGAATTTATATGCTACAGGTGAGTCCACAAGACCTTCACGCGATGCATTTAATTTCCTCATCATGCTTTAATTTTTCTTCTTGGATTCACTGTGATACATTTATGACCAAAAGTGTTTCTTCGTTATGCATTTAATGGGCAAGTTTCTCCGTAAAATAAATAAATAAATTGACATAACCGACATTGAGCATAAATATGAATTTGGTGTTGCCTTATTTTATATCCGTGTCATAAATAGGAATTCTACTATAGATCACGGTTGGATAACTGCATTACGGATGAGTGTTGAATATCAGAATGGGGTGAGAGACTTTATAGAATTTGCTAAACAAAATGCCCATGATGATAGTGGGAAGTTTTATTGCACTTGTGTAAAATGTTTGAATGAGAGTCGACTAAGTCTTGAAGTTATCCACACACATTTAATTTGTGAAGGATTTTGTAAGACTTATACAGTATGAGTATGGCATGGTGAAAAAATAACAAGTGGATCTCAACATGAGTAAGTAGCCTTTGATGATAATGACACGGATATGGATGATCACATAGAGGACATTATTCGTGATGTAGGAGAAGAGACTTTTCATCAATCACATGCATATGATAATATGTGCAGTGATGCAGAGACCCTGCTATACCTTGGTTGTAAAAAATACCAATTGTTGAACGCTGTATTGAAATTGGTAAGCTTGAAGGCACATCATGGATGGAGCGACAAGAGTTTTTTTGAAATGCTTGAGGCTTTTAAGGACATGCTTCCGGATGATAATGTGTTGCCGCATCGATACTATGATGCTAAGAAAATACTTTGTCCACTTGGGGATGGAGTACAAAAAGATCCATGCATGCCGAATGATTGCGTATTGTATAGAAAAGAGTTTGAAGAGAAGCGGAATTGTTCGATATGTGAAACCCCAAGGTACAAGTCAAATAAGGGGCGTGCAAAAGTGTTGTGGTATCTTCCAATCATACCAAGGTTCAAGCGGTTGTTTGCGAATGAAAATGATGCAAAAAATATGAGGTGGCATGCAGATGAGAGGATTTCTGATGGAAAGCTTCGACATCCGGCCGATTCTTCTCAATGGAAGAAAATCGATCATTTATTTCCGAACTTCGGTGAAGAACCTAGGAACCTTAGGCTTGCCCTTAGCACGGATGGCATGAATCCATATGGAAGCCTTAGCAGCATACATAGTTCATGGCCTGTGCTCCTTATTATTTATAACTTATCTCCAATGTTATGCATGAAACGAAAGTATATCACGCTGTCTATGTTGATTTCGGGACCAAAACAACCTGGAAATGACATTAATGTTTACCTTCAGCCCTTGATCGAAGACTTGAAGGAGTTGTGGGAAGAAGGTGTCGATGTTTTTGACTCTTTCAAGAAGGATGTGTTTAAAATGCGAGCCATGATATTTTGTACTATAAACGACTTCCCAAAGATATGGGAACTTGTCGGGGTATAGTGTAAAAGGCCATAAAGCATGTCCGGTTTGTGAAGAAGGCACACGCTACCATCAACTTCAACATGGAAGAAAGACGGTTTATCTTGGACATAGGAGATTTCTTAAACGGGGCCGCCCATATCGTCGATTAAAGAAAGCCTTTTTGGTGGCCGGGAGTATGAAGATGCTCCGGTGGCATTGATCATGGGAGCAAGTTTATGAAAAGGTGAAAAATATCGTGTCATCTTCGGTAAAACGCAAAGAGTAGAAAAGAAACAAATATATGGAAAAAGAGATCTGTATTCTTCGATCTTCCATATTGGCGCAATCTTGATGTGAGACACTGTATTGATGTCATGCACGTGGAGAAAAACGTATGTGATAGTATTGTTGGCACGCTTCTCAACATACAAGGTAGTTCCAAGGATGGTGTGAAGGCAAGATTGGATTTGCAAGTAATGGGAATACGCAAAGACTTACATCCAAGGCCATACGGGAAGAGAACTTATTGTCCCCCGGCTTCTCATACTTTGTCTAAGGATGAGAAACGAAGTTTTTGTGAGTGTTTACATGGCACAAAAGTTCCCTCGGGGTATTCTTCAAATTTTAAGAGGCTTGTATCGATGAAGGACTTGAAATTAGTGGGCCAAAAGTCTCATGATTGTCATGTCTTGATGCAACAAATACTCCCGATAGCTATTCGAGGCATCCCCGAATATGATCTTGGGTCGTTTTGACTAGACTTTGTGTCTTCTTCAATGCGGTTTGTAGTAAAGTTTTCGAGATTGAAAAGTTGGATGAATTGGAGAATGAAGGATATCTTATCTTGTGCCACCTTGAGAAGCTTTTTCTTCCTACATTTTTTGACATCATGGTTCATCTAGTGAGGGAGATAAAGTTGTGAGGCCCTATCCATTTACGGTGGATGTACCCAATTGAAAGATCTATGAAATTCCTAAAAGGGTACGTGAAGAACGAATACCGGCCAGAAGCATCAATTGTTCAGAAATATGTTTCTGAAGAAGCCATGAAATGTTGTCAAAATTATTTGGCCAAAGTAAGACATATTGGGCTTCCAAAACGTCGATCTTTGAAGGGGGTAGACGAGGGCTTCGGTAAAGAGTGTGGATCCTGATGAATTGTCACAAGTCCACTTATACATCTTGAATAATGTTGATGAAGTTCAAGCCATCATAGCTGCACATAAAGAAGCTGTAAGGAAAGAAAATCATCGAATGACTGAACAAAGGTTGATTAGGGAGCATAACAAAACTTTTGCAAACTGGTTCAAACAAAAGGTCGAGGGAGAGGAATGTGTTTCTGATACAATCAAATGGTTAGCCCGTGGTCCTGAGGTTGATGTCATAAGTTGGAATTCGTATGTGATCAATGGTTATACATTTTACACATTTTACACAAAGTCCCTAGATGATAGGAGCACCGTCCAGAACAGTGGTGTTATGTTAGAGGCTGAATCTATGCACTTCTCCAGTTCGAAAGACAAAAGGCCTTTATTGGCAGTCATGCCATATTATGGGGTTATTGAAGAGATTTGGGAGGTAGACTACGTTAAAATTAGATTTCCCATTTTCAAATGCAAGTGGGTTAATGTCAATAATGGTGTTCAGATCGATCGGCTAGGATTTACATTAGTCGATGTCAATGGTAGAAGTTTTGGTGATGAACCTTTTATTATAGCGTAGACCCGGCGAAACAAGTGTTCTATATCACCGATCAAGAAAATAAAATGGGGTCTCGTAGCTCTCCAAGGAAAAAGGGTCATTGATATTGATGAGGAAAGTCATTCAAATTATGGTCTTCCCGAGAGTACTCCTTTTTCAAGGGGTCTACCGGAAAT
Source organism: Acacia melanoxylon (assembly GCA_019022615.1). Classification (NCBI taxonomy): domain Eukaryota; kingdom Viridiplantae; phylum Streptophyta; class Magnoliopsida; order Fabales; family Fabaceae; genus Acacia; species Acacia melanoxylon. Next base: position 4,293,586 of record JAFJYJ010000036.1, on the reverse strand, counting down.
GAACGAAGAAGATGAAGCGGATAATGAACCCGCATAAGAAATGATCATCAAGAAGGGATATGGGAGGATATCGCTTTATAAAAGAGTCAATATAATTCATAAGGTAATATTCATATGCAAACTTCTTTAAAAACTTTAAGGTTTTAACTATATTATATTCCTTATATGTTCTTAAACAATGTCACTGATTATGAAGTTTGTTCTTGTTTTATTTTTGTGGCGGGATCGGATCCAAAGGGGCATGTTATAAAAGAGGATGTTACGTTGTTGGGTGGGAATCGAGATGAAGGCATGGTGAATATTCCATTGGGCATGTATGTTGTATTTGTAACTTATTGTGTATTTGCATTGTAAGTAAGTTATCTTATTGTATAAATTAATTTAGGTGTTGTAGTCATAGTATATTCATTAATTAAGAAGCTACATAACTCATGGTGAATAATATTTGTATTCTTTTTTCCCAATTCAATTTATTCATAATTGTTCATAGCTTGTACTTAAAGTATCGACTTTTATGTCTTTGGATTGGGTGGTGGATTTGTGAATATATATGATCGGGAAGAAATGAATAGGGAAAAAATTGGAAAATTTAGACCGGTAATAAATAGGCGGTCTTAAATGTTCAACTTGTTAAGACCGGATGTATCAATATGTCCGGTCTTAAAGGTCATGTGTACATATTTGATATTAAGCCGGTCTTAAAAGTTTGTCTTTTAAGACCGGTGTATTTATACGTCCGGTCTAAAAATTCAATTTTTAAGACCGGACGAATTTACCGTCCAGTCTTGAAAGTCAGTCTTTTAAGACCGCGTATAATTAGTCATCAAGTCTTAGAAGCCGCTATTTTTCAAACCGAATTTATTTTTGTCTGGTCTTATAATTTTGATCTTTTAAGAGTGGCCGAGTTTTTGCCCGGTCTTAAAAGTTGAGTTTTAGGACCGAACAAAAAATGTTTCAGCTTTATTTAGTACGAATTTTAAGACCTAATGTTTTAAATGTCCGGTCTAAAAGAGTTTCTTTAAGACCGGTTCCAGTTCGGTCTTATATGTGGACTTTTAATACCTGCTGGAACAAGACCGGTCGTGGGTCCGGTCTTACGGTGCCTCTTTTGTTCGGTCTTAAAGCCCTTTTTTGCACTAGTGATTACAGAGTACTGAATAAAACATTAGAATGTTGTACTAATGATGTTTAAGAATAATAGAAAACTACTTTGTAGATATATTCTAACATAAGGGAATAAGAATCAAAATTTTCGAGAACATGTCTTAAAAAAAAAAGGTTTTCAAAGTCACTTGAGTGACATCTTATCACTCTAGTGATGTTCAAGGTGCCAAGTGGTAACTAAAAGAAATATGAGAATATTTTTGCAAGTTACCGTTTAATAACCATACTGTGTCATTCAAGTTGCTGTAGGTCACTCGAGTGCCTCTCTTAGTTTTTCAAAATATTGGTTCATCACTAGCTAGTAGGTAACTGAAGAGTGATAACATGATTCTTACATGTGTCACTCAAGTGAGCAATTTGCATTCGGGTGATGTTAATTTTTTAAACTTTACCATGTTATCTCCTTCCAGTTACCAAGAGGTAACCAGCAAGTATTTGAATGTCACTCAAGTGGCAACTTAGTAACTCAAGTGACTTAACACAATTTGATTTTTAAAATAGCTAGTTACCATCAGGTTACGAAGATTTAGACATAACTCGAGTGCCTCTTTGTAACTTGAGTGAATAATCATTTCTTCCTCAAAAATTGGTGAGTTGCCTTTAGGTAACTTGCGGGGTTTTGGACATCACTTGAGTGCCTTTCTTGTAACTCAAGTAAACTATCATTTCTTCCTTAAAAAAGTGGCTGAGTTGCCATTAGGTAACTTGCAAGGTTTTGATCACCACTCGAGTGGTAGCCACTTGAATCAAGTGCAATGCAGATTTTTAAGGAATCACCATTGGGTACATTGCAAGTGACACACTATTTTTAGTTCATCACTCGAGTGACATAATTTGGACTAGAGTGATTGAGAAGATTTTTACATATTCCATCACTAACTAGTAGGTACCTTGATAGTGACTTTTAACTTTTTAGATTATTACTTGAGTAATACATCTTCCACTAAAGTGCACCAATAGTTTTCACAAAATAACTTCATCACTAGCGAGTTACTTTCTGGTGACAAAGGACACATTCTCACTTGAGTAATATTTCTTTTCATAAAACATTTATAAGGTTTGTTATCATCAAAACATATACTTTAACATAAAATGATATATAATAAAATAATACACAATATATGAAGTAATTTATTTTGTTTCCTTAGTATTTCTAGAAAAGTCAACTAACCCTTATATTAAATACATGGCATAATAGTTGGTTTCATGTATATATGGAAATCAAGGACATTAACAAAATGATGTACAGTTATTTCATGAGAGAATTCTGACATAAAATATATAATAAACAAACGTTTACAATCAACTTTAATCAATGAATATTAGTTTTAACTTTTCATGAGAAAGAAAAAGCAATAAATAAATCACAATATTCAATGAGATGGATGTGAGGTTGCAAACAAAATATGAGAGTGAAAAAGAGAGAAAGTGATTCCCTAGGTAGCTACTTTTGTGGACCAGAAAAAGTCAATCCTTCCATATATATACTGGAACTCCTCCCACTACAACTTTATAATCAACAAATCTGTATTTTCTTTTAAGATATACTGAGTAGATTAGCTTATTCCTATCCTATTGGACCATTGTGCGTGCACCATTTTTGGGATTCCTAAAGATAAGTTTCTGCCACTCCTGAAAATATTTTCTAGATAGAGACGCAAATACTTGGATTTATAGGGACTTAGATCGCGTGCAACAAAAGACTTAAACAAGATTTATATGTAGAGAAGAAACCAATAAACCCTAGATTCTTATGAAAATACTTACTTTTGTAACTGCACCCTAAATTTGAATTAATTTTTCAAGCGACTAATATAATAGAGACGGGGCAGCTTGACTATTTAATTAAATACAGATAATTATTGATGCAAATAAAGAAATCCTAAAATAATGCACAGAAAATCTTTAGATAATATAACATTTGAATCAAGAGAAGTACTTTGACCAAAAAAATAATACTAATCCAGAGAAGTACTAAGAAAATCATATACACGTGTTTGGGGCCAATGAGAAGATTCTTGTGATAAGTGGGACACATGAGAACCCAACTTTCACGAAGATGATTCTCAGCCCGAGATAGTTTCACCAAGTGGTTGTGCCCCACCCTAGATGGAGGCATAATAAGTTGATCCGTGTCTCAAAAATAGCGATTGAATCTTTTAAAAATAGTTTTTTTTTAAAAAAATTATGATTTTCAATATATAAAATAAGTATATGAGATGAGTTTTATCTCAATTTATGTGTATAAACCAAGGTTAAAATCCGGACGGTCACTGCAGGCCGTCATCTTGGTCCAAGTGGTCGTGGGATCGAGTCAAACCGGTCAAAAACCGGTGAATTTTTTTTTAGAGTTATTAGTATGAAATTCTAAAGAAATTTTTATAAAAAATTATTTTTTTAAAAAAAATAAAATAAAAATCAAACTGGTTTGACCCCCGGACCGGACCGGTTTACCCACCGGTTCGACCGGTCCGGTCCAGGTCTGAGAACCATGGTATAAACACTTTTAAAGTGTCTAAAAGTGATCCCAAACAAACACTAGTTATACTTGCTTGAATGTATTATGAATGGGGTTAAAGAGTAAAAATAATAGAAGTTACAAAACCATCTTAATTCCCTTATTTTATTATAGTACTTATTTGGGATCACATTTGAGACTCCAAAAAATGTTTATTCACATAAATTGAAACAAACCTTTTTCTCAATACTTACTTCGTATAACTCAAATCACGATTGAAATATATTTTTGAAGGCTCCAATCGCTATTCCAAACGAATACATAATGTAAACTATATGTATATACCCTCCATATATAATATTGAAACTCATCAAGCAAGAACCAAATACAACTATATGAATATGTATTCTCGCCATATAAATATATAGCTTTATATATACTTGGTTGAAACGGAAAAAGAAGCTGACAGAAGAAAACGAGAAGACAGAAAAATGGAAAAGAGAACAGAACATCAAAACCTGTCCCTCAAGGACTTCATCGTATCTTAATTAGGTTTTAATTAATTAAGGTTTAGCATTTTATCACAATTTTTCTACATAAAATATCCCAAAACATATGTCAGAAGAAAAGCTCTGATCTAGAAAGAGAATGTTGAAGAAAGTAATCAGAAACAAAACGTCCTTAAATACTATATATCCAGATATATATCCCACACAAAATAATATTGATCAATAACCTGGAAATTATACTATACAGATCATCTCATAATTAATTACAGTATAGATCATTCTCATAAACTCAAGGGCAGCAAAGAACCACCCAAATAATATAACCTACATGTACGTACTTATATATTTATATATATCCTCATGTGTATGTGTGAATATATATATACACACACGTCTCAGACAAGAGCTCTCCGGATCTTATTGCTAGAGTAGAAGCTCATTAACTTAACAAGTAGAAGAAATATATTAGTTTAATTTTCCTGATACTCATACTCAGAGGAAGAAGCCCCTTTTATTGATAATATAAAGGTTTTTCCTTTTGAGGCTTAGAGCACAAGAGTTTTCACCTCTCTCTCTCAATGAGTACACTTCCTGGGATCTAAACTTTTGTTATTCTCCTTACAAAGGTGAGGACCCTTGCCATCTCAACCAACGGCCTCTTGGTGGAAGAAGCCCATTATATCTATTCACAAGTTGGTTGAAATCTACTAAAAGATTTCGATATATATATATATGGAGATACTTACTCCATAACTGATGATCGCTTGAGAACGGAGAAATTAAAGCAGAATTTGTAGGGATCCCATTGAAGGCCAATCTCATCTCCTTTCTTCAAGTTCCTTCTCTTGACGAAACCTTGATTCCAATTTCCAATCAGGACGTAGTTCTTGATGGAAGCCCATTGCTTCAGAATCAGCTGGTGCATGGATTTTGTTTCTACATCCCAAACCCTCACTGGCCTTCCCTTTAAGACCAATTCCTCATTATTATTATTATTATTGTTGTTGTTGTTTCCCATCAGTGAAGCAACCAGGTCCTCCATGGAATTTTCTGTGCTCAACAGAAGCCTATTCAGCTTCCCGAGGTCGCTGGTTGTTAGGACCTTCTTGATCTTCCATGGATCGTCGTACAGCTTCAAAGCAGTAGAACAACGTCCATGTGATGATGATGATGGCTGGATAATAATATTACCCTCATGATGATGACGATGGTAGGTTTTTGTGTTGGAATAATTATAACAAGGCTTTGATGATGAAGCTGCTTTTGATCTCTCTTTGTTGTTAGTATTTCTCTTGGTTTTGGTTTTGGTGGAGAAGGAAGAAGAAAGAGACAATTCAGTAGAAACTGTTGGAGGAGAAGATGAAGATGAAGAAGATGATTCGTCAAAACCCTTGGAAATATAATTTTCGGAGAATACGTTGAGGAAATCGTGAGGTTGATGATGAAGATACGGACGAGGATGAGGATGAGGATTGTTTTCCATCTGCAAATAGAAGAAAGGATAGGGAGAATGTATCGTTTGAAAACCTAATATATATATATATATATATCATAATTGAATAGTGAAATATAAGGACCAGAGTGGTAAATACAAGAACCTCCCTTAATGTGAAGGATTTAACCCCTTTTTGCTTGACCCAATTCATGTTCATTAGAAGTTAATTGCTTGAAGCTAGTTTTATATTGAATTAGTGTGTGGGGCTCAGTGGAATATCCGTGCATGCATATGCATTATGCAGCAAGCTAAGTGGAAATGGTATATATCATTCAGTGAATATAATATTATTTATAATAATGAATGCACAAATAGGCGGCCCGGTTGATCATTTGGGGGTTCTGGATGTTGATGGCTGAGCTAATCATTCGAGTGAACAAAACTTGGTTAAGGATTATTTATGAAAAATGCTTCAATGAACAAACAGAACCAAGCTTCTTGTTGTGATAAGTGGGACCATGAGGACTCGACTTTCAAGATGATTCTCAGCCCAAGATAGTTTCGACAAGTGGCTGACTAGCTGTGCCCCACCGGAAAGGTTTCCTGCTTCTCCTTTGGACAAGAGCGCTAGTCCTTTGGGGGCGAGCTATATCTGGCCGTTCAGATTAGATCTGACAATCTATATTTTTTTTCAAGATCATGAAATATTTTTTCACTACCTGTTAGTATCAATAAGTATTTTTTAGTACCATTCAATACTCTAAAATATTTTTCCAACATCCTAAAATAATTTTTCAAGATCATGAAATATTTTTTAGTATTAATCAGTACCCTGACGTATCTTTTTAGTATCAATCAATACCGAAAATATTTTTTCAAGATCCTAAAAAATATTTCGAGATCTTGACCTCTTAAAAAAAGATCTTTAAATCTTAACTTGTATTAAAAAATATTTTATGATCTTGAAAAGTTATTTTAGAATCTTAAAAAAATATTTTAAAAGACAAACTAAAATCTTAAAAATATAGGCTACTAACTGAGATACTGAAAGTTTTTTTTTATAAAAAATAAAAAATAAAAATATAGATTGTCCAAATCTGATCTAGACGGCCAAGTGCTCCTTGCTCGTCAAAGGACGGGGAAACCCGTTCCATAATGCACCCCTATGGAGACTGAATTGGGCCCACCAACAACAAAAGAATGTATTATGAATGAGGTGTGCAAAAATAAATATGAGATTTATATAATATATATATATATATATATATATATATAAAAGATTTTTTAAACTTGTCGTCCAACATCAAATACATTTTTTAGATATAAAAGTGACTTTAAACTTTTGAAATAAGTTTAGGTGCAAACATTGATCATTAATGAGACAATATTTAACCAAAAATAATTTTGATATGAATGCTAACGTGGGTTATTAAAGTCCTAGTCGGCAGACTTAAACAGTGAAAAAAATAAAAAGAAATGGACCAGAGAGCACAATCACGATTCACCGGAGAGATTCTATCGCTGGTAACGCGGACGAAGTCGGCAAGCTTTACGTCGTCTTCTTTTCTTCCTCTTGGATCTGCGATTTCTGCTGCCTCTTCCCTTCGATCTGCAACGCGAGCTCTTCTCCCCCCTCCTCCCGACGAACTTGAGAGAAACTTAACGCAATCTTCTCTCAAAGACCTCTTCTTTCCTTTCGTATCATTCTCACGTTTCTTCTACAAAATCCCCAGCTCCCGAAGCCCTGATTCGTCTTGCTTGCTTTCTTTTCATGTTTAGAATATTCTTTCCAGAGTTTGAGCACCAGAGTCCATGGCGATGGTCCCGAAAGATGTAAGCATCTTCACAATTTCAGATTGCCGTGTTTGAAGTGGGGGAGTCAGAGGCACCTCAGGTGCATGAAAGTGACTTCAGACGGCGCTGCCGTTGCCGCTATATCAACTGGCGATCGACGATCTCCAGGGATGAGGATCTCGAAAACAAGAATAGATGGCGGTAATGGAGAGGACGGGATCGAGGCGGTGAGGGGGAAGATAATGTTTGAGCTGCAGACCGTGGCAGATAAGATGAAGGATCAGAAAGGACGCAGGCGAGGTGGATGAAAAAGAACAAGAGGAGCCTACGGCTACTATTGCTTCATCTTCTGCAGCGGCGGTGGAAGCCAGGCCGTGGAATCTGAGGATGAGGAGAGCGGCGTGCAAGGCTCCGATTGCCGACGGGAGTGGTAAGTGTTTGAATATTGAGGAGAAGAAACTTAATCACTCACCGTCAAGGACTGGCAACACTAACAGCAGATTTTAATTTCCTTGCCCAAACAGCAACTTGTTCTTTCAAGTTGTTTTTCAAGCATCCATGTCATCCACTATCAATAACAAAAAATAAAACAAATAGTTAATGTGTATTTTTAAACATATTTTGGAAGTTTATAGTAGGGGCGGAGCCAGGAATGAAAATTAGGGGGGCAAAAATTACAGAATAAAACATAATGGAGTCCGCATTTGAAAGTAGAGGTGAAAATTACAGAATTGGACCCAAAATTTTAGAAAATTATGCTTTGACCTTATAAATATTTTAATATTTTCATTTTAGTCCCTTTATGACACTTTTAAATAAGGACTAAAATGAAAAGATTGAAATTTTTAAGAGGCTAAAACATAATTTTTTTAAAAAAATTGGTCCAATTATGTAATTTTAGGGGGGCGGGGGCCACCCCTAGCCCCCTAAATCCGCCCCTGGTTTATAATACATTTCTTAAAAAAAACATTTAGTATTGGACACACTTTGGAAAAAAAAATCGTGTACTTTTACACATTAATCCTTATATTAAATCCCAATGGAGAAGAAATTGAGGGAAAGATTGGTGGAGAGAATTTACTCAAGAAGTATAAAAATGGAGCAATTTTACCCCGACTGTAAAACTTCCGTGACAAAATCAACTTTTTTTTTATAAATAGGACTAGAGTGTGGCCTACCCACACTCATCCTGAGAGGGAGCATCTATTTTTTTAAAAAAATAATAAAAATTAAGCAATTAATTTGGGCATTATTATAATATTTTATAAAGATATGTTATTAAATTATGATATAACTAGTTATTATTATTATTTTTTAACCTGAACGTAACTAGATAGATTTTCAATGCATTGTATAGTATGAGATAATTTGTTTCTGACTTATAAATAGTGAAATTTGTAATAATTAAGCTTTATATTTTACATTGATAGTAATGATTAAAATTATAAAGAAAAATTAAAAATAATCCAAAAACAAATATACAATGCTCTTGACTCATCTCTTGGGAAATATAATGGTGAAGTGATATAAATTGTTGCATTAAATTGATAAAAGTAAAAGAGGAATAATATAAAAACTTAGATGGGATATGCCACACTCAATTATAGAACAAGATCCTTTTTTTTTCTTTTTATACCAAAACAAGCTGTGAGAATGAAGGAGAAAGCATCATATGCTTGTGTCCCCAGAAGGTCACATCCTTTGCAAAGAACTAAAGAAAGATTCAATGAATTTGCCAAAGATAGTTCTGTATATCTCATTCCACTTTCAACATCTCCCTTCTTCTTCCTTCACCGTCCAAACACTGGAATGGTTTCCTGCTTGTCCCTTTTGGGGGAGAGATCTAACCGTCAGATGTCAAGATCTTATCTTCTTAATAATTTTTTTTTTTTCTAGCAGCACGTCGATCATAAAGTATCTTTTTAGTACCAACCAGTACCCAGAAATATTCCTAATTTTTTTAAAAGATAATAAAGTATTTTTTCTTCTATCTTTTGAAATCCGAATACTGGTATTTTTTTTTAAGGTTGTCCATCCGGTATCCAGAGCTTTGTCCTGACTAATCCCAATTCGACCCGGTCGTGCGCACATATGGTGGGTGAGTCTCCCAAAGGTTTTTCTCGCATTTGAAGGCTTGAACTCGAGACTTCTTTAGCGATCTGGCATTTACCATTTCATCTTAACCCCTTTAGTCAAATATTGGTATTTTTATTCAATGAATATGATGTTCTTAATTAATTAAAAATTGAAATTTTTGCCAATGCATTATAAAAAGGACGCAAACTAAAACACCTATTTGTTATATGTGGGGACGGAGAAAATAATCTATGGAGAACGTACCCCATTATACATTAATTAGTGCAGGCATTCTAATGCAATTTTTTTAATACTTTTCTAATTTCCTATCACCCGACTTTGTATAAGAGAGATATGTATAATTAATGTTGAAGGGAAAGAATCTCTTGAAGTATATAGGACTAGCAGATATCAAAATATATAGGAGAATGACAGTTATATTTTGTCCAACAATTTTTTTAATTATAGTTAAGTCTCAACAATGATTTGTAATTTATATATTTTTTGGGGTAAAGTGTACTTTTAGTCTTTTAAGTTTGCATGAGGTAAACTTTTGGTCCCTTAACTTTATAAAGTATAATTTTGGTTCTAAAATTCTAATACCGTTAATGTTACTAACAGAAAACGCTAACGTAACAAACTCAAATGATGACGGTGTAAACTTAAGTGTAATTAAATGTTATTAACCTTAAATTTAAAATATGTGTAAATTAAAAAATATCTAAAAAAAACTAATGAAGTTATCAACATCAAAGCTTGATTGTATTAAAAAAGTTTTAGTTTAATAATCCAAATATCAAAACCTCGATTTCATTTGCCGCGATTTGTCGACTTATTTTAGTTTAATAATCTAAATGTATTATTTTAACAAATAAAATCTTAAATATGTTTTGTTAGCTACACAATCATTATTTGAGTTTGTTGTGTTAACATTTCCGTTAGTAATATTAGCGGTGTTAGAAATATAGAACCAAAAGTATATTTTATAAAGTTAAAGGAACAAAAATATATCTCATATAAAACTTAAAGGATTAAAAATATATTTTAGCTTTTTTTTTTTGGGTCTATTTATCAGATACCTTAAAATTATATAGACGTGAAAAACTGTATATATAGGGACTTGTAGATCAATTTTTCCTATATCTTTTGAAATCCTTTTATTTGCAATTTTGTAATGAATAATTTGCAATTACTTTACAATTTGTAGCTAGAGATCAGACATATATGGCTATAATTAAATTGACTTTCTTTTTTCAAAACATAATTACCATTTTCCAATAATTTAAATAAAAGGTACTTTTAAATCTCGTGCGTACAAAGAGAAATCGAAGTCCTTTGTATACATACCAACAATATAATAATATCAAATATAAAATTTATAGGAAGTAATAAAATGTACGTCATAATTGAAGAGTTCTGGAATGTGTTAAATTAAAGCTCTATTTCTTAATTAGTACTCCATTCATTCCTAAATGTAGAAGTTAGTAACTAATATATAAATATTAAAAAATTAATAAAGTTTGAATCCCAATAAGGGTATTTAATTTGTTGAGTGATGCAAAAACTTTGTGCTTCAAGTCTCCAAAGGAAAAATCCTTGATCAAATAAAAAAATTACTTTTACTATCCCAATGATTGCGCTACCTATCACGCTTTGATGAGATCCTAAGTTTGAACTCGTGTTGAAATGGTTGTGTGTATGTTTAAATTGACTGTAATAAAAAAATATTTTTCTACACATTTTAATTGGATTAATTATTGGAGACTGAGAATTTGATTCTTTCTTCATAAAATTTATAGCAAGTCAATGAGCTTCACATACTTTTGTCCCCAGATGATGATTTACTCTTCTCTCCAAAGAACCGAAAGGGCAAAAAACAAAAATATAGCTTTTATCTGTCCAAAAGGTGATATCATATTCATATTCATATTCTTCTCTGAAAATGTAAACCTCATTTAATTTCTGCAACGCGGCATTATATTATAACATTAATTTCTAAAAAAAAAAAAACAACTTTAATTTATTCTCTTATTACAGCCTAAGGTTCCAAAAATATATATATATATATATATATATATATATATATATATAGATAATTAGGTGGAGATGTTAATCATATAATTCAGACTATGTGGTATAAATAGAGAAAAGCTACTAGAGTTATGTGTGATCAGAAAGTACCTCATAACTTTAAAGAAAACTTTTATCACACTGCTATAGGATCGATAATGCCATAAGGTAGTGAATATTGGACTTTAAAGGGATAACATAAACATAAAGTAGAGATAGCCGAGATGATGATGTGGATATAGATGTGTGATCATAAAAGAAAAGAGAATATTTGTAATAGTCATATATGTGAAAGGGTTGGAGAGGCATCTATTGAGGACACATTTAGAGAAGGCCATTGGATGCATTAGTGAGGATGGTTGATTAAGTAGTATAAAATTCTCTAAAAAGAGGCAGATGAAAACCAAAGCGGATACTCAATTAGGTTATTGAACGAGAGCTTTTGGTTAATAATCTATCAAAGGATTTAATTTTTTTGACAAAGTATAATGATGCCGTACGTGCATCGTGGAAAGGAATGCCTCTATCGATCTCTCTACATTTCCTCTTTATTTAATGTATATACACCATTAGATCGAGTTTTAATAGTTGAGATTTATCCTATTTAATTAGTTATTTACCATGATAGATTTTTATTATATTTAATATTATAATAATATTTTTATATAGTATTAAATTCCAACCATTGAAATTTAATCTAATGGTGGATACATTAAATGAAAATGAAATGGAGAGAGACATCAATGAAGAGATTCATCTCTTGTACGAACCCTACCTAGAGACATATGATTTTGTTGTTGTATTAAGATAATTATGTATGTGAGATAAAATACGATTTAAATTTATATATGTGTGTGTATATTGTGGAGAGATTTATGAATTCAAATTACAAGACTTTGAGTTAAAATACGAAATGAATAAATTAAATACTGTGGCTTATTGTGCGCGACAATAGTGGCTTGAACCTTTTAAATATTCTCGTAATATTATACATTTATGCCACGACAGCAACAGAGGCAAAAGGAATTTGTTGTACCAAACATCTTTTGCCGCATGTTGCACAGAAACTTGGGATTCGAACACTTTAGTGCATGTTTAAATTTGCAGTAGAAAGCTGCTTTGCCGACATGATTTACAATGTACGAGCTAAATATGTGAGAGATGTTTTGTCTTAACTTGCGTGAACATATTTTTTGAACACCAACTCAAAGACCCTTAATGTTATGTGTAACTCATCAACTACTTTATTACTTCTTGGGCACTACGGGATGCCTGAGGTTGACTGGCATGTAACCAAACTTAAAAAAAGGGGGAAAAGAGTAGTTCATTTGTAAAGAAGATTGTGAATCAATTTGATAGAATCTGAATGTTAAGCATAAAAAATCTAAAATTTCAGTTCTCCTTAAATTCAGATTAATTTACAGTAAAACTGTTCAATTTCTTGACGAAGAATAATGTTTTCTTCTAATCATAGGTTGGAAGAAGAATTTCCATGAAACAATTCACAAAAATTATTTGTAAATAAGTCCTGAGAATTTACAAAAATTATAGTGAAATCTCTTGCGACCTAGTTATATAAATCTGCTATGAATGTGAAAAGACTGTACTAGCCCCAACTTCAGATCTATTAAGTTATAATTACAAGTTTTCAATTTTAAATTTGTGAGGACCAGTTCCAATTCACGTACAATTGACCAAGAATGAAGTTGGGTCAACCGTCAACTTGGTCATTTCACATCTATGATAAATTATACAAAATTTGACTATGTTAATTACTACCTCTTCTCCTAAATATAATTAAGAGCTATTTAGGGGTTAAATTCGGTCATAAATATAAAATCTCAATCCATTTTATCTCCCAAATTTATAGTTTTTCTCAAAGTATCCTTATTGGTTGTACGTATATCGGGTCAATCTTGGTGAAAGATGCTATTTTCAGAAAATTAATATATATTTGTTATAAATAACTAACATAACTAATTTTCTTAACCAACTTAAATTAGTCAACTAACTTTAATATTAAGGAGCAGAGTATCACAAGTCTTATTTGTAAGTAAATCACTCAATTCCTTATTTAGAATTTATACGTAATGTTTCAACATGTGGGATTTGTTTTTTATTGTAAGTAATGAAACTTGGTAAAACAAGTAAATTCTAATGCGAATGGCGTTGTAGCTTTAGCTTAGTGGTATAGAAACCTCTTTAAATATGCAATTAACTGGGAGAGTTGTGAGAGGAAAAAAAATAAAAATTTAGGAGACGCCAATGAATTGAGATATTATATTTATAACCAATGCACACTTTCCTACTAACTTTCATATTTAGGATGAGAGAAATAATATACTATAACTTGTTCCATTACTTTAATACTCTGGTGATATTATTTTACTTTCAAGGTTTATAAGGAAGCATGAAAGATTGATAGATTCTTCAGCCAAGAATTGTGAGAGTAGGAAAAAGCGTGACAATAACAGTACTATAAAAGAAAACGATTGTGAAAAAAAGTTCCAAATTTAAGGGAAGAGTGTGATGAAGATGATTTTTGGAATGAAGAAGATCATGAGGAGATGAATAAGAAGTTGCAAACGGTGAGGGAGAGGCTTATAGAGCAAGATTAGATGAGGGAACTAGTGTTTATTATGGGTAGAATCACAAAAATTCCCTTTAATGTAATTATGAGTTTTAAGTTAAAATAAAGAGAAAATTAATCTTTTGGTCCCTATAATTTTCACTAAGTTGTAACTCAGTCCTTATACTTTAACTCAGTGCAACTCAATTCCTAAAGCTTTGACTTAGTTGTAATTCAGTAATTGAACTTTGACTCACTGTAACTATAACTTAGTCTCTATAGTTTTAACCATTTTATAATATAGTCCCACAACTTTATTCTAGAATAGAAGGACTAAATTATAAAGTGGTTAAAATTATAAGGACTAAGTTGCAGTAAGTCAAAGTTCAGGGACTAAGCTACAATTGAGTTAAAACTATAGGGACTGAGTTGCACCGAGTCAAAGTGTAGGGATTGAGTTATAATCTAGTCAAAACTCTAGGACCAAAAGATTAATTTTTTAGAATAATAAAAATTACATGTCATCTATGAAATAATTTTGAACAAGATCTGATGTGGGGCATCCAATATACTAGATTTAACTGTCCATATAACAGCAAGGGGTTAAATGTCAAACTATGAAAGTTCAAGGTGTGGTTTTTAAACATTTAAAGAGGGAGGTTATATGCAACATAGTTAAAGTTTGAGGGGTTTCTTTTGTATTTTGGCCTATGTTTTATTGGATAAATTAATGGTATGTGGTGGTGAGCTGATGAGCTACATATGTTTGAAAGTGGAAGAATATGGATATGATAATAACCACAAAAATCATTCAACTTGGGGACAAAAGCACGTGGGTGCCTCGTGCTCATTCACTTGCCCTGAATCTCTTATGAAGAAAGAATCAAATTCTCAGTTGTTGGGGACATAATCAACTCATCACTACACAACTTATCCATTCAATTTTTGGTCCCAATTTAGTTGAGAATACACTTACCGCCTAGGTAAATATTACTTGTTCCATATTATTATGGGATTTTGGGCACACACACATGATCTATATTGTGTTAAGATTAAACCAATTAATGCAAGTAGGTTTTTGTTTATTATTGGACCTTGTGTAAGCTGATCAATGATCAGTATAAGAATTACACAAGAAGATATTCCAACTCTTTATTTATATATCTAGTGTTGTGTTATAAGTTTCACAGTACTAGGGATTCTTAGAAGCGAAGTGTGGTTTGTAAATTTAAAGAGGCTCTCCCTCTCAATAGGCCAATGTTTTGGGAATGGATTCAAACTTGTGCTCATAACAAACGTGCTTTCATTAAAAGTAGGGTTAATGTGTTCAAATGACCTTCAACTTTTATTAAAAGTGCAAAGGTAACCATAAACTAGTTTTTGGAGCAAAAGTAACCATAAACTTTTAAAATTGGGGCAAAGCCGTTAAACCTAACTAGCTTTCATATATTACCATGGGGAAAATTAATCTTTTGGTTCTTAAAGTTATGACTCACTTATAACTCAGTTCCTGAACTTTTAATTAGCTTGTAACTCAGTTTCTGATGTTTTTGAGTCATCCTATATGACAATAAAATGTTAAAATACTGTTAAAAATTGCTAGATAGATTTTACATAAATAAATAAATAAAAAATATAGCGTCCCTATTCCCACCAACTTGTATCCCCCTCCGCCTCTGTTTTCCAAAAACCTCCTTGAGCACCTGTGACGTCCATGACAAATCCTTATAAAGCACTAGAGGGTAGCAAACCACTCGAATTGAAGAACATGTTGAAGCCACTTATGATGCTTTTAGCTCTGATAAAGCACCCAAGTATGCACCCAAAAAAAAAAATCCATTGTGAAAACAAGAGATTTCTTAACTTCTGAATGATAAATGAGGAATAGCGCTTGGAATATGATGAAAATAGAAAAAGTTGAAGAATACCCACTTCACAACATACCTAGCGCACAATCTCTCTTTTTAATAACAAATAGAGCTATATATCCTTTACATGCATGATGCTTATAGTTTTGAAGAAGGCTCTTTAATGTAAGAAAACTGATCTCACATCATGCTTGATAAAGGAGCCTCCGAAGGATCTATCATGGACGTCGCAGATGCATAGTGAGGTTTTTGGAAAGCAAAGGCATAGGGGGATGCAAGTTGGTGGGGAAGGGGAGACTGTTTTTTTAAAAAAAAAAATTATGTAAAATCATCCCAAGCAATTTTTAATAGTATTTTAACATTTTTTGCCACATAGGGATGACTCAGAAACATCAGGGAATGAGTTGCAAGTAAGTCAAAAGTTCAATGACTAACTTATAAGCGAGTCAAAACTTTAAAGTCCAAAAGATTAATTTTCGCCATTATAATTAAACCATAGAAAATAAAATAATGCAGTATGATAATGAAAAATGTCCCTAAGTGGAAATTAATTGAATCAAGCATGAATGCATGACTATTAGTTACAGTAGCCTTTGGTGCCTTCCGAGTAGCGCCTGTCCTTGAACTCTCACATGAAAAATGTAAGAGGTAATGGGATAAGACCATTATCTTAGTAACACAATCACTACTCACCTTGTAATACCCTAAAAACCCTAATTATCATAAATGGTATATTGTGATAAATACTACATTATAGTAAAAGGAGAGTATATTGTCTCAAATTTTTGGATATTGTTTATTATAAATTTATGAGCAATTTCTCCTTGAGATTTCATTTAGGGATCATAATATACCCTAATATAAATATTAAATTTTAGTAAATAAATACTAAAAATACAAAGGAGAATCTATTAATTATATTTTCATCCAAATTTCACTTTGGAATTAATTAACCAATGGTTAATTATGTGACTACATATTAGGATCTATAAAATGTGATATTAAATCACATAAAATAATAACTATTTTAGATGATCATAAGGCAAAAGAATGACACATAAAATAGTGATTAAATTATGATCAAAGGTTATGAAACTACTTAGTTATATTAAAGCAAATTAGCAAATGTAATACCCAAATAATTATTTATCTTAAATATTATATTTGGATAAATAATATATCTTAAATATTATATTTGGATAAATAATACCTATTTAAAATAGGTGAATATGTGGTCTCAAATTTTTCTATTATGTTTATTCTATTTTCTAGGCAATCTCTTCCTAGAATTAAGGGGATCATATATTTGATTTTCTAAATCTTATTAGGGATCATAAAATATCCTAAGATTATCATAATCAAGTATAATCTTAACTATATCATAAAAGCAATGAAATATCATCAAAATATGCCTAAATCAATTAGAGAAAATTAGCAACAAATATTAGGCAATTAAATTTGCAATAATTGAAATATTTTTGTAATTTTTGAAATTAATTAATAGTTAATTTAAAAAGGGCATAATTAAGAATATATCAACTTAATTAATATCCAAATGATATCTAAAGGCCAAGATTAGTACACAAGCGGTTTTTAATCATCAAGATTAATTAAAAAACCTATCAAATTTTGGCAATTAGGCCTAATAACCCCTAAAACACTATATTAGAAATATTAACCAAGATTAATTAATCCTCCCTTAAATTATTTTTAAATGGCGAAAATTACTAAATAAAGAGGCTAAGTAATTGCATTAATTCTTAATCCTAAATCATTAACAAATATCATCAATAGTGTTTAGATTTTTCCAACCAAATCAAAGGCTTGGATTAAAACCTAATAAAGCTAAATCCTAAGGCTTTAATTAAGTATCATAAAGTGAAATCCTTGTGAGATTAAAATCAACCAATGAGAGGATTATCTTCTTGATTATGTGAGATGGTAAAAACAAAAAAACAAATTCAAGAGGCAAAAGAGGGAGGAGTACACGGCTCCTATAAAACTTGTTGGTTAAGGGATTGTATCATTAAAAGATGAAGCAAAATGGAATCTTTCATAAAGCTAAGACATAAGACTTTCAAGGCTTTATGATAATGACATTTTAGAGGGTAATTAATGAAGTGGAAGAAGATAAAATTTGGAGAAGAGATGAAAGGGGAGGGGGGACGGTTCATTAAGGAAAAAGAGAAGCAAAGATTAAAAAACTAGATATTTAACTTAAGTGTCTTAATCAAGCTTTAAATCAAGAAGACTTTCAAGGCAATTTGGAAGAGGATAATTGTACTAATTATTAATTAAAGCTTTTAATTGCATGGAAGATGATAGAATTTGAGCAATAATGAGAAGGGAGGGGCGGCTAAATGAATTGATGTGTGTGTGTGTGTGATGTAAGCCTAAGTAAGAGAGATAAAAATAAGTAAATTAATTAATGGTGAGATAAAAACCATTAGGATAAATTCAAGACACAAGTAAATGAGAACCTATAGAAAATAAATTATATCTTGAGAATCATTGATCATAGATCAAATATAAGTAGATATTGTGAACAAGCATATTTTAAGTTTGGATTTGGTTATCTTAAAAATCATTTTTCTCAACTTTTGTGATTAATATTTAAGTGATTAAAGTGTTAAATAAAACCTCTAAATAAAGCCATAAATTTGAGATTAGAGAAGTGGAAAAGAGTCTTGAATAAAATTACCAATTTACAACTAACTATATAAGCATTTGGTATAATTAAAAATTGAAACAAATAAACTAGAAGGGAAGAAGGAGGAAGTCGGTCATATAGCTTGGATAAGGAGTGAATAATTAGTCACCAATCAAGCATTAATCATAAAGTAAAAATGACATTAATAAGGGGACAAATTGGCATTGTACAATTGACTTTGGGGTAGGAAAAAGATGATGAAGAGAGGGAGAGAGTGAGAGGTCGGTTGGAGTATGTGGATGGAGAAGATGAGACCTCACAAATACCCTAGATCCAATGGTTGAAAATGAGGAAGAGGCAAGTTGCAAATAACTACTAAAATGCCATCACAAATTGCTATAAATAGAGGGCTTTGGCCTTCACAAATTCTCACACCAAAATAGCAAGCAACATCTGATTCTAAGAGTGAAATAGTGAGTGAGAGTCTTGGAGAAAGGAGGAGCAAAGTTCTAGGTAAGTTCTTGAGCTCTAGCTTTTTAGTTTATAGCTTAAATGTTGTTTTGATCTTTAATCTTCCAATTATAGTTTTGTTTTCATGTTTTTATGTTAAAATTGGATTTATTTCGAAAAATGATCAAGAAGAAGTTATAGCAAAATTTTTGGAAGATTATGGTCAAAGTAGCGAAGCTCTGGCGAAAATTTATCGGTTAGCGATTTCATAAAGAAATTATAAAAACGCTGGTATCTTATATTGAAGATGATGTTATAAAATTCTGATAAAATTCATGGTAACATTAGACATATAGGGCTTTTCAAATATACCTAAAACATGTTATTTTGAACTCTGTGCTATGAGTTAAAAATTCTGCAAAATGGGCTACGAAATTCTGGGCAGAGGTTGAAAGCCTTAAACCTGAGAATGACTCATGGAATTTGGGCATAAATGAGTATTTTTTATTGAAATCAGACATCCTAAGGATTCCAAGGAATTTTACGGATCCTCGTTTCGATTTTTGTAGAATTAATTATGATTTTTTAAAGTTAGGCGAAAAATCAGCCCATATGCTGTCCAACAGCGTTTTTACGAAATTAATAGCAAATAAAATGTAAATAATTAACCCAGGGGTAAAATGGTCATACATAGCCAAAATATTTCTTGGCATATTAATTGTGAATTAATAAATGCGATATTACCCTTATAGGATATCCATAACCACTTTCCGACCGTCAAACGTCTTAGTAATCATCAACGAAGGTACGGACGCGTATTGTAACCTTAACTCTTATGCTTATTGTATGCCTATATATGATAGTTGTGTTCATATACTAAGACTCTATCTTAAATTGTTCCTTATACATTCAAATATACACGGGTTATGGTTTTGATAATGCCGTTAGAGTTTTCCTAGCGAGGACACGATAGGCCATCGTGGCACCGTGAATAGTAGCGCGACGGGATAATGAGACATACTGCAGGGGCTGTGTTTTGTTATTGCCTTACATATTGTTAATGTTTTGAAAATGAGATTTTGTACTACTGTGATATCTGTCATGCATATACTGTTTACATAAGATGAGGTTAACCGTTACCTGAGGTCCGATGGGCATTGGACCTCAATCTTAACTAATAGTCAGGAAAGGATCATGAATCAGAGAAGGCACCAGTAGATGGAGCCGTAAAAAGAAACCGATGGACGGAGTCGTGAGGAGGCACCGGTCAAAGCAAATGCAGGAAGAAGGTTAACAGAACCTACCTTCTGGCATGAATCTAATAGGGTTACTTCAAACCATTTGGTGCTTAAATTAGAAAGGGTCGTCTATGTGGTTCAGTCAATCAGTCGCCGTGAATTCGGGGAGACTCCCACTCGACTTTACCCAGCCTGGCCAAATGGGTTGATTTAACTATGTTAGGTTCTATTCCCCAAGTCCGGAAATGGCTTGGTCTGAAAATGTATAGTTACAATGTAAATTCTGTAATTATATAAGTCTTGTATCACATGAATATATTCCTTCGGGAAATTTTTAATATACCAGTATACGTCAAGCATTAGCATATGCCTGAGTATTTTATATCAGTTACTCGTTGTTCAAATTTTTAGTACATGCTCTCCGTTTCCGCAACACGCTGAGTTGTAGCGCTTCAAACTCTGTCGAATTTTTATAAAACCATGTATCACCGGCACGATTTATGCTACGGAAATTTGGGTGTTACACACCTTACCTTATGGTATCACCTGTGGGGTACGGTGCCAGGTAGGACTAATATAGAAAGCATGTCACACATATATAATAAGAAGAAGGGCAAGCCAATATAATAAGCAAGAGCATAGTGGTATTGATTCATATTTCTTAGAGGACGTTTATTCATAACACAACATGCTATATAAGAAAATGTTATAATGCAATGATTAATCTTTATATTTCATTAACCCCTAACCCTCCTTATTTCCTCCGACTGAACCAATAGGCTAACTACATTTGATGTTACTGGTTACTCTCATGAACTCTCTTCAAGTGTGATGTAGGCCAGTCAAAGTACTACAGAGCATACAAAGGACCATGGGTTCTCCTAGTAAGGTTATTGCTCTCAATAATACTGTTCATGCCCCGGGAATCCTTCCGAGGCCTCGGGAATTTTGCTCAGAAGCCCTTGGAGTGTCATATCAAGGAATATTGCCATGTAAAATAGATGCTAGCTAGTGGGTGCACAATAATCAAACTAGCAGCCTGCCACATGGTATTCAGTTTTTATCAATCACAACCGATTCACTAACTTTGCAATATGTATCACATTATTCTCAAGTGGTTTTCATATTCTCATGACCATAAATTCCAATTCATAACAAAGAATCAACATGTTCCAACACATGCATACATTCTTTATCTAGTTAATCAACAATATATGAACAATACAAAATCTCAGTGCATGACATACATAACATATATATTTGTCAAGTCCATACTTAGAAACACATAATCACTCGAGTAGTTCAATTGCCCATACAGGGCCACTAGCAAGGTGTGAATCATAAAGATATAAAAAATATTTCAGTTTACGCATCTAGACCTATAGTTGTCTCTAATTGTTCCACAAATCAATCTACCTAGTCCTAGGATTCACACAAAGGTCCCACAAGGTGATATTATTCATAAAATAGCAAGGTTCATGCCAGTTCTACTCATTCTAGGCTTGTGGAGTTTTTCAGAAAAAACCCACTAGCAATACCGATAATAGGATAGATAGAACCACGTTACTTGGAGTTCTCAAAGTTACACCATTGAAAACCTTTAAATTCACACTCGAACTCAATCTACAGAATAAGGAAAAATCAAATCAAATTACTACCATCTATAGCTACTCGAGGAGCAAAATAATTTTGTGATCATACTCTTACTCAAGTTATTAAATTAATCATCCCACCAATAGGATGTCCCACACAAGCTCACAAAATTTTGCAACAATCCAACGGTGGACTTGGACGAAAACATAGCTAGGGCATGTTTGGATTAGCGGTGGCAGAAGTGATTTTTTTTTTCCAATTTGACTTTTACAAACTTAAGATAGGATAAATGTCATATTGTAAATGTGATTTGTGTTTGGATTGACGGTGGCAGAAGTGGTTTTTTTTCAAACTCAAACTTGTTTGGATGATTATTTTAAAAGCAAGTTGAGATGGAGAATGATTGAAAAGGGCATGAATCTTATTAAATAATAATAATATATATATATATATATATATAGTGATAATTGAAGAGAAAAATTTAAATTTGATTAAAAAAAATGTAAAAAATTTAAAAACACTAAAGTCCTTAATTAAACATATTTAATGGATAAAATTGTATATAAATTAGAATGCACACAAATGTATATGAACATGTTGATGCTAAATAATAGTACATTGCTAATTGGATCATCTATCCTTAACAAGTTGGTCTCTGATTCAATCACGAACATGATTTATTTTTGTTGAAGATAATGTAGGAATATTTGATGAGGATGCTACATCAAGTGGATCATTATTATCTTCATCACCCATATGTCCTCCTTCACCTTGAAAAAAATTCATATCAGTTTGGAAATATATCTAGATAAGATTATGTGTAGCCATTGTTGCACAAACTATATGGACTTGTGTTTCAAATTTATATGAGTGCATATCTTGCAAGATTTGAAACCTATTCTTCCATACTCCAAACATCATTTCTATAGTGCACCTCAAACTTGAATGATAATAATTGAAGAGCTCATTATGATTTTGAAATCCGGTTGTTGTCTTAATTTTGAAAGGTGATCGTGCTCACATCTATACGGACTAGCCAGCGTCGACCAAGTAATATTTCCCTAATAAATGATGAAATTTTTTCCGACACTATGAAATTATAAGAAATGTGAAATAAATGTAATTGAAGTGAAGGTGGTGAAGATATATGCCTGAGTCACCTGCTCATTCTTCAACAGGCACGTGGTTAGAGCCCTGGGCTCCTCTCACTATTTGGGAGCTTATGGTTTCATGTTCTATTTCACTCCCCGATGGGGGTTCTTTTCACCCTTCCCTCCTTGAGGTGGATGGGGGAAATCCATAGCTGGAGTAAAGATAGCAATGTGGAACACATGAGTATCATTTGCAGTACCCTCCCATCTAGCCAACACAAAAGTAAAGCATGTGTCCCAATCACATACGATCATGATGTTCTGTGTTGGATATCCCTTTTTTCTTATATATTTGTCTTGCTCAGACTGTCTAACCACACACCTTATGTGAGTTCCATCAATTACTCTAATTGCATCCTTGAAATATGGGTAATATCACGCATCATTACATATTTTTGGGTGACAATGATGAAACTCTGGATGAAACAGTTTGATATTTTCTGTGGATAGATTGACAAAAGCATTTAAAACCATGTAAAAAATCCTACTGACAGTTTCTCCATAATGTTAAAATCTTTCTTGTATGATTATATTTACTTGTCCATGTCCAACTATATATAAGAACATGGAAACCATTTCTTCCACCCCAATGTACTTAGTGTCCCGTAACCCAAGTTCTACCAATTTAGAGCATAAGTGAAAGAAGATATGTTTTTCTGCTAAAAAAATTCATGACATATGGCTTTATAAAACTTCCTACACCCTCATTGCTCCTGTTTGCTTACTAGTTCTACATGGCTCTTTGCAAACATGAGGCATGATATATTGAGCCATCAAGACACCAATCTGTTCATACTCTATCATCTCTTCGTCTAAAAGAGAAATTTGTAGGGATGTTTTTTGTTATGGAGACAATCCTACTTCCTCCGTTCCCTCCGAAATAATCTCATCACTCAAACTTTCTGTGGATAATGTAACCTGTGTGATGGCCAAGATTTTACCCAATCAATAAGAATTATATATGTTTCAAGTAAGTTCACATGATATAGAAGAACATGCTAACATTCATAAGTGACATAAAATATAGTTGTATAATATAACATACAAAAGTACTATCATAACATTCATAAGGTCAGTCATAATGTTAGAATTACACATAATCAAGTATTCATAAGTATCATAATATCTAGTTCAGTGGTTCAGGGGTTTCTGAAGTGATTCGGTGTTGTAGGCATAGTGCCGCATCCACTATATCAAGACACGTTGATTTCCTTTTAGTCCAACAAACATCTCCAGACATATTTGGTGCATCATCATGTTACAAAAGCGTAGGAAAAATCATCGTCATGAACAATTTCCGGAATGGTCAATATTTCAGCTACAACCTCACTAATTGGTACATCATTGTTGTAGATCTTTTTAAGGGCGTCTGCTCTATCCTTTGATGCGATAACTATCATACTAACAACTATCATGCTATTTGTTCTTCCACCATTCCTTCGTAAATGATGATCCTTGTCGTTGTTTCTTGTATATATATTTGCTCATTGCATTCCTAGATGAAAATCCCTGTGCAACTTACATCCCAAGTTGTTTTACCTTTGTCCGTGTTCATATTTTTATGTCAAGAATGAGCAAGTTAACACAAACATATATTATCATTTAAAAATTGTAGCTAAATGTAATAATTTAACAATAAAAAATAAATTGCTAGGGCATTGATAAAATTTAAAAAAAAAAAAAACAGAGAACAAGCAGAAAGAAACACTGATTGTTATGAGACTAGAAATTTTCGATAGGAAACACCCCCAAAAATAACTATGGTGTCACGTACCTAAAACCAGAACTTCTAAAGAGAAAACAAACGTCAACAGGGTCATGCCAACAGGGATACAATTTATTTCCATTCAGTTCTAGGAATAAATCACATGAACAACGGGGGAAAAATACCAAATAACCACAAGTTCTATGAATAAATCACGGCCAGATTAATTTCACTGGGTATATATGAAGAAGAGAAGAAATCCGGGTTTTTGTTTTTAAAGCGGAATACCAACAACAACAAAAAACCGGATGACGAAGACCCAGATTTATTCGAGCTGGGTTCTTCCGGATTTATATGAGCTGGGTCCATGATGATACCGAATTTATTCGAGCTGGGTTCTTCCTCACTATCATCCTCTTCTCGAACAACCCAAATCTCAAATCACATATCGAACCATAAGAGAAGAAATATCCAGAAGAAGAAACAACAAATTGCAAGAAGGGAAGCAAATCGCACAACCTAAAAGCACATCGAACCATCAGAAGCAAACAAAATAAAGGAGCAAGGACTACCACCTAAAGAAGGATTGCTGAACGACAGACCAGGAGGATGTGAACACCAAAATCTGGCAAACTAAAACTTTTCCGACACCACTATAGATTCGACCACCACAAATCACTACTCCCACGAATGGATATGGCCAACAAACGCCAAAAAGTTTCAGGATCAGAGAAGGAGAGCCGACACCACATATCAGAGATCAGAGTCGGCACCACAAACGCCGATGGCAAAGATCAAAGAACGACCACCTCCCACCGGCAAACCACAGATGGACGGCGACGAGTTTCAATGGCGACTCAACGCTCTCTCAGTGCATGCAAGAGATGAGACATAATCCAAGGATCGGATTTTTGTGTGGCTGGTGAAACTCTGAGACCCAGTATATGAAGAAGAGAATAGGAGGTGAGACTCAGCAGGAAAGGATGAAATAAAGGTATGGGAATTAATTTATCATTCAATGCTTCAGAGACGAAATGAAGAAGAGAAGAGGAGGTGAGCTCGTATGGCAAGAAAGGATGAAATGAAGGTGTGGGAATTTTAATTTCCCATTAAATGATAAACGGTCGGCCAACGCTCTTCAAAAGCTGGAATTTTTGGCTTCTTATTAGAAGGAAGCTTTTTTGGGAGAAGCCCACTGACTCACAAGCTAACACAAATATTATACAATTAGGCTTTTTTTCCTACTGATCTTTTTTCCTTAATCAACTGTTCTTTTAGGCGTTCTAACACCTTCCCAAACAGACCCATAGTTGATTCTTCCCTCTAGGGATTGTTCTCCATGTTTTAGAAATTTGATCTTGTTTTGTTTTCGGCTTTGTAACTCATAACCCACAACATTAATTTCTAAGGAAACCATTGAAATTGACGAATGAGGTGTCTTGGATGGGTTGACCAAATTTCAACCCGATCCAACAGTTAACAAATGCACATTACAAATTCCCAAGTCTTATTCTAAATAAGGAGAATAATGTTTTCTTCTAATCATAGGTTGGAAGAAGAATTTCCATGATACAATTCACAAAAACTATTTATAAATAAGTCCTGAGAATTTACAAAAATTACAGTGAAATCTCTTGCGACCTCGTTATATAAATTTGCTATGAACGTGAAAAGAAAAGACTGTACTAGCCCCAACTTCATATCTGTTTAGTTATAATTGCAAATTTTCAATTTTCAATTTGTGAGGACTAGTTCCAATTCAAAGTTGACCAAGATATGAAGTTGGGTCAACCATCAACGTGGTCATTTCACATCTATGATAAATTATACCCCGGACCCAAAAAATTTGACTTACTACTCCTTCCTGCCCTAAATATAAGAACTACTTGGGATTGAACTTGATGCTAAATATAAAACCCTAGTTTATTTTGTCTTCCAAATTTATAAAAAAATTCAAAATATTCTTATTGATTGGACACATTAAATGGGTAGTTTTGGTGAAAGATGGTATTTTGAGAAAATCAATATATATTTATTCCAAATAACTAACATAACTAATCAACTAACTCTAATATTAAGGAGCGCAGTAGTATTACAAATTCCCAAGTCTTATTTATAAGTAAATCACTCAATTCCGTATTTGGGATCTCTACCTAATGTTTTTAACATATGGGAATTGTTTTTTATAGTAAGTAATGAAACTTGATAAAAACAAGTAAATTCCAACGCGAATGGCCTTGTAGCTTTAGCCAATGGTACAAAAAGCTCCCTCATAAATAAGTAGGAGGTTGTATGTTCTATCCCACTTATAATTTTATGTAGTTTATACTTCCCATCTAAATATTAAAAAATAGTACATTGCAATAATGTACTCCTCAGGTCTCTAAAGTGTGACTCAATTGAGGAGTTGATCTTAGTCCTCAATATAAGACATGTTTATCATATTTGTCAATATTTTCCTAATTTACCTTTATTGATACTGTTCCATTGATCTCTCTCCCCATTTCTTCTCAATTTAATGTATCCACCATTAGATCAAGTTTTAATGATTTAGATTTATTCTATTTACCATGATTTATTTTTATTATATTTAATGTTATAGTATTAAATCCCAACCATTGAAACTTGATATAAAGGTGGATACATTAAATGTAGAGGAAATGCAGAGATAAATCAATGGTGACGTTGCTCTCCTCCCCTCAACAATATAGCCAAGTAAGAGAGGGATATGGAATAAATTAAGGAAGAGCTAACTTCCTTAAGATAATCAAATTAGCTAGGTAAACTATATATGTCCGTCCTACATAGAGTAGCAAACAAGTTGCACTAGTTCCACGTAGAATTGTAGATATATTCCATTTTTTCTCGATGAAAAGAATTGTAGATATATTCCTATATATAGTCACGTGTATCTATTGTCCTTCACTAACAAACATATCAGAAGCCGCCCTCCATTTACAACTACAAAAATGGAAAAGAATCATCGTCATCCTCAACTACCCTCTGATTTCCTCAACGTATTCTTCTAAAGCAAACCACTGATCAATGAAGAAAACTATTATATTACTACTTACAATAAGGCTCTGCAGAAATCACCACCACCATCATCTTCTGCTCCAAACCTAACAGTTTCTACTGAATTATCTCTTTCTTCTTCCTTCTCCTGCTTCACCAAAACTAGAACTTCCAAACTCCTCAATATTTTTCCACCAGCAGAAAAACAAAACCACCAAAGACTTCGAATTCCAATACTAGTGGTGGCTGCTCTGCCACTTTGAATCTGTCCAATGATCCATGGAAGATCAAGAAAGTTTCACAGCCAGCGATCTTGGGAAGCTGAATAGGTTGCTGTTGAGTTCTGAAGATTCCACGGAGGACCTGGTAGATACACTAATTCTCAGAAAAAAAAAATTAATAAAAATAGTAATAGTAATGATAATGAGGAGAAAGTATTCATAATGGGAAGGGAAGTGAGGGTGTACGATATAAATACCAAGTCGATGCACCAGCTGATTCTGAAGCGATGGGCTTCCTTCAAGAACCTAGTCCTCATTGGAGATTGGAATCAGGACTTAGTCAAGAGAAGGTCTTTGAACAAAGGTGATGAGATTGGTCTTCAATGGATCCCAACAACTTTTGCTTTAATTTCTCTGTCCTCAAGAGATCCTTATTACAATGAAGTAAGTCTATATGTGTGTGTGCGCGCGCGAGCTTGCTTTAGCAAATAATGTTGGAGATTTGAATTCTAACCCTTAATTTTGTCCTTTCCTGGTTGGGGCAGTTTTTTTATGATGATTCTACTTTCATGATTAATTAATGATTTTTCCTTCTTCCTCTTTCCTGAAGCATTCAAGTTATTTCACATCTATGTTAGTAAGGACCCGCCCCGGGGGGCGGGGTGGACACACACTCCCATGTAATTAAAGATTAAGAGGAGGGGATTGCTTTAATTTACCGCTACGTCATGGGGTGCATTCACAAATTAAACATAATATAGTAACGTTCTAATAATGGATATTTTCTTTTTTTAAAAAAAAAAAGATACTTTCTATTAACTCCTCATTCATTTATCTCTCAATATAATATACTATCTCTAGTCTTCAATATAGAACCCAATTGACTTTTTTTTAGAGATTAAAGAAGCTAATTAAATGATTTTTAGTATTTATATTTGTCGTTTTTTCCAAACTAATTTTTCTAATTTTTAAACTGGTATATAATATCATGATACACTATAAAAAAAAAACAATTAATTGCCCACAGAATTTCTGATGGATTTTGTCTGTCACAAATTACAGACGGATTTCCGTCAGCATTATTGCTGACGGAAATTCGTCTGTAATTTCTTACGGACAAATTTTGTCGGAAATTTCGTCAAAAGTGATAAATTTCTAACGGAATTCTCTAACAAATAATGCCAACGGAAATCCGTCTATAATTTCTGACGGACAAATTCGGCCAGAAATTCCATTAGAAGTGGTAAATTTCTGACGGAATTCTCCGACAAACTATTCCCGTCAACAATTTTGGACGGAATTGCAACGGAATATCGTCAAAAATTACCGACGGAATGGTTCCGTTGGTAAACTCCGTCATTGAAATAGTGATTTTTTTAAAAATAAAATAAAAGATTACCGACGGAATTGCGTGGGTAATTATGTCGGTAATTTTAGGTTATAGACAAAAACAAAAAGTCACTCTAGCACGACAAAAACTTTTCCCTCCTCAACGAAAAATTTCCCTCCAGTCATTGAAACTCGACCTTCAAAATCTCCACCTTCGAAAATATACTATAATATATTATTTTAATATTTATAATATTATATACTATAATATATATACACAATAGCTTATATGATTAATTAAATTATTAAACTTCTTTAATTTCTCAAACAAAAAACTAACTAGGGCTTATATTTAGGACTTACTCTCAAATCAGAACTCAGTTATCTAGAAGCTATGTGAGTATTTTCAGCTTTACAGAACACATCACCGTGACATCACATTCTTTCTTTTTTTATTGCCGACTGTTCTGTAATTACTTTATGTTTTGTCTGATACGCGCCTATTTGAAGCTTTAAAGTAGACAAATACCTCTCTCTCTCTCTCTCTCTATATATATATATATATATGTAAAAAAAAAAAAGCAGAGATCAGGCGAACTATATAGAAAGGAAAATGATAAATAAGCACCACAAAAGACTCACATTAACGATTCAAACCCTCAAAATAGTGAAATCTCATTTTAAAGACTATGGTCCTTTATTGTAATTTAAAAAGTTGTTCTTTGCAAAAACATATCCTCGTTGGAAACTCACCGGCAACTGAGAGACCCGCTTATGACCAGATTATTACATATAAGACTACTAATCTATTTTCAAGTGAAGTTAAAGAAATATTTGTTATGAGTCCCACATTGGGGAGCCAAGTTCTTGGAGTGAGGTTTATAAGTCCCTTGGGTTCTCCCTCCCTATAGGCGAACTTTTGGGGATTGAACTCTTTCTTTAGACCTATGCTCATCACAATTTCATACCCATCATACACGACATTTTCCCTAGTTGTATTTTTAGTTATCAATAATTTAGTGCAAGTCTGAAAGTAGGTTAATTTTCAAGTGATATTAATGTTTTCAATACTAGAGTTTAACGAAACTTCATACTATTATTAGGCATTTTCATTAATCGTACGTGTCTTCAGTTTCCAACTATTTACTTAGTTCAAGTCTAAAATAGGTGGTGAATTTTCAAGCGAGGCTAAGATTTTTCAGTAGTAATTTTTTTTCTTTCTATTATTAACAATTCATTCCAAGTCTGAATTTCTCACACACACACATATATATTAGGCATTTCAAAAGTCATGATTAAATATTAATTTTTAAAAGAAGGGGCTTGTGCCTCGCAGGTTTTCTGGTGTTAAGTCCTTAAACCAGATATGACAATACTTATCAGACAAATGTACGAAAAAATATGTTAAGATCATCAGGACCTATTTGAATTTCAAAAAGAATGAATAGTACTACATAAAGATGAGGAAGAAAAAGAAGGTGAGAATCATACATTTCTTGATTAGCATCAACAAATAACACACACGGCTCTTGCGGACACAAGCATATGATGCTCATTACTACTCTCTCACTCCTTATTTTTGCAACAACAAAAAACAGAGAGAGAAAGGGATCTTGTTCAATTGTGAGTGTGTCAGATTCTCAAAGTGACGTTATTATTCTTTTTCTAGTTTTACTTTTGTCAATTCATGCAAAAAGAGTCGCACTTCAAGCATGTCATAATATATGAGTTAAGAGTATATACTATCATTATCAGAAAAAGGGAGTGCCAAGTCTATTTTTCTACATGGCAACCGCACAAACTTGAGATTCTATATTCTATATCTCTGGCACTTCTCTTATCCTTAAGACTTGTTTATCTATTTTGCAGAAACTAAGGAAGTTAATTAAATAGATTATGTGTGACATAATCTTTCTAAAATACTTTTAAGTATCATTAGATTATCTATAAATTTATAAGTCAAAAAAATTAGTTTGAAGAAAACTAATAAATATAAATACTTTAAAGAAATTTACTTAACTCCCTTAATCCCCAAATTAGTCAATTGAGTTTTATATTAAAGACCGGAGATACCATTATATAGCAATTAATATCCTAAACTAATTTGTGGTTAATTCATAACACTCTAAAATAGCTTTTCTATAGCATTCACTTTTCTAAAGTGTTCTAATAATTTTGTCTCTATCCAACACCCTAAAGTATTTTTTCACTACTAGAAAAAAGGTCTATAAGACTACCACATCTAGATCACTTTAGGAGGAGACGATTTAAAAAGTATTACGGGTGGCATTTTTTAAAATATTTATATAACTTAACACCAGTCGCACTTTTACACGATCTAAATAATATTTTCTAGACCGACTGTAACGATGTCGATAAATATTAAATATTAAGAAAATTTAAAAATTTAAATTCTTTTTACACCGGACGGTTGTACATCCAGTACAAATATCCTTTTAGATACCTCCGTTTCTTTATAACCGGTCTTAAATGTTTCATATATTCTTCAACTTTCAAGGTAAAGTTCTCAACTATGCGTCTCTTTGAAATCTGAGACCACTTCAGTAAATGTAATATCCATCTGTCTTGTCTATTTAAACTCATCACTGCTTTCATTTCTGTAGATTCAGCTCCTCTTCCTCTCGTCTCTCGAATCAATATTGTATTAGGGCTAATTATGTTCGTCCTCCTTTTCCTCCTCCTCCTTTACAGCCAGCTCCTCCGCCACCTTCAGTGAAATAGCTTCTTCAACAGCTCCATTTGAGGGTGGATCATATAGAGAGACGCCTCAGAAAACTCTTCCCGTTGCTCCACATGATCAATAGCAAGCTCAACCTTGTACTTGACCCTAATGATATCGAGTACAATCTTTCGGACGACCCGCCTCTTCCTCTTCCCCTTCTTCCTCCTCTACCTCCAACAATGAGGAGGAAGGTTGAGGGTTTTTTTTTATTATTTAAAATATTTTTTTAATCTATATACTGATGTTGCGTTGATCAAGCAGCATAAAAAAAATATTATTACTGACAAATATATTTTTATTTCTAATCTTCATCTTTGTCGATCTTGATCTTGATCACATCTCTTGTATCTTTGTTCTGTGGTTTTTTCTGTCTCTGGCGTGATAAGTTAATTTTATGATAGAATAAATATACTATATTAGTAAATTATATTATCTGGAGATATTGGTCATGTTAAATATATAACTTAATTATATTCAGACCATCGTAGTGGCACAAGGACAAGGTATAAATATGTTAATATAAACCGTTGTTTAACTCTTGACTAGTGTAAATGTTGTTTATTTTTCTAACGTTCACTTTTTATTTACATCGGATAAGATGTGCATCCAGTCTCTAATTATTATTCAGTCACGTTCTCAAATACATCTAGTCTAAATACATAACATTTCAACTTCCAATGCATATCGTCATGTCTCGCCAGTATCATTTGTTTCCTTCCTAAATATAAATACCAAGGCGCGTTTTAGTTCGAAGTTGAAATTCAAAAGTTCCATTCTAGTTCTCCCTTTCTTCTTGAGCAGGAATACTTCAAATAGCATGAACAAAGTGGCAGCGTTCCCCCTCTTCTCCTCCTCCAGAAACACCTACCAATAGTTTCTCTTCGTAGCCCCCTCCACCTACTACGTTGGAGGAGATCGTTGAGGCCACCTTTTTCTTCCAAGGCACCGTTATGGAGGTGATGGCGAGGCAAGATCACTTCTCTGAATGACTGGAGAAGTTGGCGGTGGTGTTGAACGACATCATCAACTGTTTGGACTAAGCGCGGCAAGTCTCCTGGAATGATGATGATCTTCTAAAGGCCTGGGTTTCAAGAACCCCCATTGTTATAATATTTTGATGTAGTTGTTATTTTGTGGCCGATCATCATCATATATAATATTGATTTCATGCATGTACATCCTTTAGGCAAAGATTAATGAAAAAACTTTGTCTTTTATGTCTTTAAATAGTTCTTGTTGATGAAAATCATCTATCTCATGTTATTAATCTATTGTTGATGAAAAATTTTCAATGTTTAGGCGAAAGTTCTTATTTCTAAAATTTTATTCTCTATTCTAAAAATTATATTTTAGACCAAAGGATTGCAAAGACGATGTTGTTATGAATTAAAAATATTTTTAACATATTGACACCTGTCTTTAATAAGAACCAGTGTAGAAAAGGTTGTATTGACACTGGTCTTCAATAAGAATTGGTCTAGAAAAGTTTGCACTATGCATATATACTCACTTTCACGCTCAGTCTTCATCTCTAGCCTCTTTTAGTCCATGCGTGCTCTTCCTTTCTCTGTCACCTCTGGCCACCTTGATGTCTCTCTCTTCACCATCAAGATGGCTTGGCATTGCTTTCTGTTAGGCTATCCCTCTCTGTCGTCGTCGTTTTGCTCTCGCATTCGATAAGGCTCTCCCTCTCTGTCGTCGTCGTTCACAAACCCTCGATATATGTTTTGTTGTCACGTTCTATTAGTGTTCTCTTTCGTTGTCTTTCACAAACCTTGATACTCCTTTTCCTTCTTCGTCAAAACATGAATGAAAGTTCAGTTTTTTTTCTTACATGAACATAAATGAAAGTGTTTTGCTTGATCGATATTCTCTCTGTTTGGTTGTGAAAAATATTTTCAATTTTGCATGAAAGTTTACATTTTTCTACTGGCTGTATATTCTTTCTAGTTGTTGTAGTTATAAAAACACTGATGCTCACTCATTTTCTTTCTTTTCAGAAAGAGTGATGCTTATGCCTTTTTGTGGTTGGTTGTGATTTTTTTTTTGCATGGCAGGTGACCTTGTGGTTGTTGATTGGGGCATATGCCCTAATCAAATAGTTTTGATTAGTTCATGCTTACCAACACCACTATATATATCACAAAGTGTAGCTTGCAATGAAAATCAGCATTAGACATGCATACATAGCACTGAAGGTGGATGAGCGCCAAATAGACCATATATTCATGATTTGAGAAGTGTCCAATATGTGATATATGTGGTGGTGTAAGTAGGCCAGTATATTTATGCTTGCTTCAAGTTCAGTGTAGCTCATTAACATATGATATATACGTAATACAATGAATTTAAAGCAAGTAGTGATAATTCTGGCCAATCAACACCATAACATATAGCACAAATAGTAGATAAGAGTCAAACATACCATATTTTCATGAGTGTGAAGATTTTATGAAGAGGCTAGTATTAGTTCATTTGCTGCTTTAAGTTGATTTTTTTTTTGGGGGGGGGGGCTATCACTTAGGTTTTTGTACACATAAGAAGAGCATTAAATAATCTAATCCAATAAGTAACTCCGTGTAATTGAAAACAAAGGATTGGATGAACAGAGTTGGAGGTTGCAAATACATGCAAGCCCCTCCTTCCACATGTATAAATATGATATTCATTTTATGCTTGCTGCCTTCTTGTATGTTCTTTGTGTGATATACATGAAAGCTTACATTTTTTCTGCTGGTTGTAAATGTATGTTAATTGAATCTTGTTTGTCATACCCCCTCCTTGAAAGGACTTAGATGATTATTGAGTATTGGATGGGAGTGTCGATTGTAATTTTACCCCTGACGTGTGGGAGTTGTAGATGCATGGTTTGCATCTCGAGTCATCCTTAGAGTCGATTGAGGAAACCCTTGGATTGGGTACAAAGTTTACTAAGCTTAGGCATTTTGGTTCTTTTGAGAGTTCAAAAAGAACATAGTTCTAACCTACCTCTATTTTAGGTAATAAAGGTGGAGTATCTTATTTAACAAAGATGAGTCTATCATGGTTGACATACAAGCTTGACAACTCTATTTTGTATGGTTGAATTTGGTCTTGTGATGAGGTCTTGATTGAGATGGAAATCAAAGTGAAGAGCAATAATAAGGAGCTACCCGACTAAGTGGAGTTACTAGTGACAGGTTGATGATTAAAATGTCTAAATTAGATTATGAACAAGGTATGGCCAATAATCTAGCCTTAGAAGGGGGAAAAAAATCATTGAGCTAGATGGCTTAGAGATGATTGGGCAAATCAACTTTTAAACGAGTGAATTGTTATAATCAATGCCAAGTCATTTAAGTCAACAAATTTTCTCTTTGAAGTCTAGATCACCAGCCGTATATATGTTTTTCGTCCTCCAATTTAGAGTTATTAATAATCACCTTTTCACTAGTATTTCCACCTAGTTGGTTATTACTTCCTTATTATTAGCCTTAAGTTTGGTTTCCTTCTCAACCAAAACCTCCCCATGAAATCATATTCCCATAAATAAAATCCAGTTCTCATACATGTATATTAACTATGTTATACTTAGGTTCATTAAATAAGAATCTTCTCCTTTATCACCTGAGACTGGGGCAAGGCAGAGCCATTTCAAAATGCATAAGTATGGGTAACACAGCAGTCAATCCATAGGTAGTTGCTAGGCATGGAAATAGGCCAAACTTTGGCTAAATAGGCCTGAGCCTGCAATAGGGGTAGAAAGCCTGAGCCTACATTCAGGCCTTTTTTTAGGCTCAAGCTTGAGCCTTCATAAGGCCTAGTCAAACCTGAAGCCTTTAAAGGCCTACTTACAATGTAGGCCTTTAAAAAGGCCTCATATTACGGGCCTTGGAGGCCATAAATAAACTTTGTATATTTTAAGCCTATCAAAACTTATATAAATATATTTTAAAATTATAATATAAGAATAAAAAAATAAAAAATATTATCTTATTTATATGATATAAATATAATTATATTTATTTAATATTTAAATAGGCCAGGCCTTAACAAAATAGGCCTGGCTTATATACATATTCAAGCCTTTAAATAGGCCTTGGCCTGACCTTTTTAACAAACAGGCCAGGCCTGACCAGGCCCTAAACAGGCCAAGATGTAGGCCGCCTAATAGGGGCCTGGCCTATTTCCACCCCTAGCAGTTGCATTCAATTGTAGGAGTGCTCACGATATAAATCATGCGTTAACAACATGCGAATGCCAAGCCTAAAATTGCATCCATCAAATCCAACACTAAAAAATCATCTAACTCCTTTGGAGGTAGGGAAAATGCAAGCAAAAAGCAAATGTCAGAATTAAGATTAACTAATTATCTAATAATATAGGGCTTTAGATTCATGATTATTAGTTATATTTATTTTTTATGTCGATTGCATTTTTGTTTTTAGGGTTGTCTCTGTCTGTAGAATTTATATTGCATAATATAGCTTTTAGATATAATAACATCCAACAGGGCTTCTATGAAACAAAATAAATTGTATATTTAAAAAAAAAATGCCTCCCTTTTTAGACTAGGTAATACCTGGTCTACAAAGTTGGTATTTTTTTTATTATAAATTGAAACTTTTTTATACCGGTCATCTAACCAACAGTCTAAAACGGTAACTTTTATAACCATTCGTAGGTCCAATCTGTTACACTCCTACCGGTGTCGCCCTTTTAGGTGGCAGATATAGGGATTTCATCTTTTTTATTACCTTACCTTTAATTATCTCATGTTAAAATACATCAAAGTGTTACGAAGCAGAGCATATGATCGATTTGAACAAGTACATAATACTGATAAAAGTGTGGAAAGTAAACAGTAAATAGTTCACGTAGGGTTAGGGTATAGTAATCTGAAATAAATGCTGGGCAGCAAATAAAACTCATACAGTCATCCAAAATATAAGGTACAGAAAGCGATAGGGCATCCCCTATTTCTTCAACCACCAGCTCCATGCCCTTACCTCAAATCTCCAAACAACTCAAGCAGGTTCCCCTGTATCTCTAGCACGGTCTAGAGTTCAAAATTGAACCCCAGAGTAACTATTAAACTTATATACAATACGTATGGAGTGCATGTATACAATCCATAATTAGGAAAATCACAACATCAATCATGGCAATATATACCATATGCATTCAAAACACACAACAACGCCGGACAATCTAGAGACATAGACCCCAGTTCCACGATGCTAGGAAAGCAACAGTAGCCAGGCCTCAAACCCAAACTACACTGAATGTATCACCGGCTCAGTAGCGACCTAGGGATACACAGTCCACTAGGCCCTATAGCCCAAATGCATATCCCACGCACAAGACATGTTCCTCAATCATGGCACAACAAACATACAATAGTAACATAGAGTATGTAAGTAAATAGTTACTATCTGGCAGTTGATCAGAAATTAAATAAATTCTCTTGGTGCCCGAATATTACTCCGGATGTGTACTTCCCCTAAACTGTAACATCCCATTTTCAAAAGCAGTATAATTTTTTCTTTCATCAGAGTAGAGCATTGGAGCGATTGAGTAACTGATACATATATTTATAAATGCCGTAAGTCTGGCTGATTTACGAAAACGGTACATTGACCGAGAGTTTTCAAAATGAATAACACCCGAAGAAAGTCTTGGCTTAGGGTCTCTCGTGCGGCTGCTCACCTTTCTCCTCGGTTCTCGGTTCTCCCGAACCTAACACTATGATAAGAGAGCCGAGATCCAATTACAATTTGGATCTCAGGTAACGGTTAACCTCATGCTTAAATACGACTACATATACACGACAGCAAAGAATCAATACAACAGTCCATAACAGATGTATGATTAAAAACACGTAACCACGTATACAAGATAATAACCACGTATGTAACATAACCTCGTATGATACAACAATAATAACCTCGTATGTGACATAACCTCGTATGTAACATACCGTGTATATAGCATAACCTCGTACACTACTACACAACAATCACATACAATCATATAATAAACATTAGAGATAGTGTTACAAAGAGACGCGAACGTACCTTTTTGGCGGTACAACGGAACTTTTACGGAAAAATGTGAAATTCGACAAATGGGAAAAAAATGGTATGACGGCGGCACAACATCGGCTCGATTAGCTCGTATATCCTATAAGGACAACGTTTATCAACATTTGGCATCATAACAGGCCATTTGGGCGAAAATTACTATTTTGCCCCTAGTACCCCTATTTGGCGGAATTTCGCCAGAACTTCGTTACTTTGACCTTATTCCATTTCAAAATTATCCCCACTATGTTTTTACCTCGTCAGGCATCTTTCAATGCAATTAGGCTTAAAAAAAAGTATAGGAATAAATTCTGAAACTTCCTAGATCAAAACAACAGGTTCTACTATAACTACCGAAAGAACTACTAAAACTAAAACTAAGAGCGAAGAACTTACTCGGAGCAAGGCGGAATTTTTTGCGAGCTTCTCTCTCTAGAACCTCTCTCTAGGTTTCAAATTTTGTGTGAAGAATGAGAGCAAGAGACCTTGCTATTTATAGGGAAAAATAGGGACAAGGTG
Source organism: Acacia melanoxylon (assembly GCA_019022615.1). Lineage (NCBI taxonomy): Eukaryota > Viridiplantae > Streptophyta > Magnoliopsida > Fabales > Fabaceae > Acacia > Acacia melanoxylon. Next base: position 4,254,967 of record JAFJYJ010000036.1, on the reverse strand, counting down.
GGAATTTCCACAAAGGCTTCAGATCGGATTCTAGCCGTTGGATCGCATTTTTGAGGACAAAACACTCTTGGCCATCCATGGTCAAGATCAAAATCTAAGAGCCCAAAAGTCAATGGATGAGTTGTCATCCATGATGGCTCTTGCTTTATGGCCTCCTATCCGATAAAGCTACCCGACGGTGTCCGTTTCACGCGATTTTGCAGAAACTCAAAAATGCGAGCGTGTAACTTTGAAGGTCTTTTCATCCTCTTTCATATTATATATTTTGATCCTCTTTTTGATCATATCCAGGTATTCTCCGGTGCGTCGGAAGATATTCGGACAAACGCGTCCGGTTACGGAAATCGCTTCCGATAGAACCAACTTCGGACAATAATTCGCCGAATCGTAAAACGTCCGGTTGTTGCCTAACTTAATCTCGTGTTTAAAAAGACGCAATTGTTTCTATAGGTTCTCACTTTGCCTATCTGACTCTACTCTACTCTATCTGATCAACTTTTCGTCTTATTTGAAATTAGGGTTTTCGGTTGCGGAAACAACGCCTGGTAAATTCTTTCTTCGTGTAAAAATTCACTTGTTCTTAATTTGATCAGTCTGAAAAGACTTTTACTTCCGTTTACCCGTAGAATTTATTTCTAACTTTTCCCTCGGTGCATTTATAAGGCGACTCACCGCATTATATTATTATTTTATTCTAATTACCTTCACATTTATTTTTTTTCTTTTATTTTTTATTTATTTTTCTAAGCATAAAATATTTTATTAAATTTTTAATTTTTTTTTTTTTATTTATTTAATAATTTCGAATTTCTCCAATTAAAAATAATTATTTAAATTATTTTTAATTCATTTACTTTATACCTTAATTATCCCATTAATTACCAGATTAGCCACTTACTAATTTTTGATAATTTTCTTAATTAGGATAAATCATTATCTCACAACTATTTTACTTACATTGGTATTTTATATCCCATGTAAAATATTAAAAATCATGGGGTCACTTATGATCCCAAAATAATACTTAATTTTGCCTCATTATTTTTCAAGGGAAATTATCCCAAAAATTCCTAAAATTAGAGACAACATATTCTCCAATTTTTTATAAATATTTCATTGCCTTTTAGGATTTATCATAATATTTTCGGGCATTCTATGACCCACAATTGCATTTAGGGATTTATAGCTCTTTATTCACCCTCATTTCAATAGAAATTACCTTAGAAAATAAGGTATTTATTAAACTAGTTTCGAGACCACATATTCACCTATTTTCAATAGGTATTATTTACTAAACTTATGATATTTATCATAAGTCAGATTTTAGGGTATTACATAAACAAAGCAAATACATTTCATTTTCATTGCTTATATAAACTCTCCTCTTATTTTCATGAAATTTGTCCATAATTCCTGAAATTCCAAAAATTATGCCATAAATTCAAAAATTCATAATTAATTCTAGAAAAATACAATTGACATGATTCTAGTAGCCATTTAACCCTTGACATGTCTAGTTTTTATCAAAAAAAAAAATCCAGAGGCCACAAATATTTTTATCCTTTTTCTGTGTTCAAACTTCACCCTCTGGTCAGAGGCAAAAATCCAATTTCTGGGTTATTTTCACAAATTCATTTCTCTTATTAGGAATCTCGAAAAATTACAAAATTATATACTAAATTGAAGCCCAAGATGTATAATTTAAGCCTGTAAAATTTCATGGCCATCAGACATCGTTTACTATTTTAAAATTATTTCTTAAGCTCGACTGCTCAGATCTCATTAAAACTGGCAGATTTCTGTTTCTTTGAAACTTAGGGTTTTTGAGTTTCAAAATCATGTCCCCAACTTGAACCCACACAAAATTTCATTTTAAACACTTTGGAACCATTAAAAACATCAAAATCACAACACAACTCTATGTATACAGCCCTACACGAAAATCACAGCCTATATGCAATAACCATAACTTTCATTTTAGGCTTCATATTTACTCATTACTTTGGCTTAATCCTTCTTAAACACCATGAACTTAACTTTAATCATGTGATACTTAATTTTGATGATTAGGAAAGAGCTTCCTCTTACCAAAACATCATTCTTTAACCAGCCACCTTTATGAAAAATCCCCCAAAAATCCAGATTACCAAGTCACAAAAGGATAGTTTGATGACTTACTTCACTTGTGCCTTGGTTCCACTTGGATTTCTTCTTCTTTGGCTCCTTGGTGGCGTCGGCCTTGAGTATGAAGACACCATGGAATAGTTTTTCATAAGTATCTTGGAGTTATAAGGTGAGTTAAGGAGAATGGAAGACTAATCCTTAAGTTTGGAACCTTCTTACCTTAGTACTCCAAGTTGTGCTCCTTCTTCTTCCACTTAGTGTGTAAACTTTTCTTCACACTCTTCCCTCTCTCTTTGCATGAATTGGACAACCAAAAATGGGGGCCGATATGTCCTTGAATTAACACCATTAGCCATGTATAATATCTATGCAAGCTAATATCCATTGGTCCATAACTTGTCCTAGAGTTTTGACTTGTTTTTCTTTTCTTTTTTCACGAAGTTTCTTAACTTTTCTTAGCTTTTAATGGGCTTGCACGAAAATCTGCCCATTTTGATTTGATTTGGCTTGTTCCATAAGATCTTTTGTCTTAAATTTAGGTCTTACACTTAGTACAAGTTGGTTGGCTTCAAACTCAAGGTTCTTGACTTCAACTTCCTATCATTAATATAATGCATGACTTTTGCTTCATCTCCCTTGTCTTTCATGGCTGGCGAATTTAATGGCTGAAAGAGGGGTCTGATTTTGTCTCCAATTGCTTCAAAAAGAAGCCTTCATTTGGTCCTTGTTGGTGTTTTTCCATTGGTCCATTTTTCCTAGACTTTGACTTCTTTATTTTGGCTTTCATATTGACTTAAATTTTGCGTGAATCAACTTCATTCTTCCCTTGACTAGGCTGGACGAATTCTAAGGCTTATGGAGGAAGATTATTTGACTTCCATTTGCCTCTTAATTAACTTGTATAAGTGTCTTACCCAAAGTCAAACTTAATCCCTAAGTTGCCACTTGTCAAGTTAGTGTTTTTCTCTTTGACTTTGCATTTAACATATAAATTTTTGTGTAAGCTTCCTCCCTTTTCTCTTGTGGCCGGCGACCTCATGGCTTATTGGGGAAGATGTGTTTTCATGATGCCTATTTGACTTTTGCACATTAAGTTAGCTTATGTCACCTTGAAGATGTAAGCTTAGTTGGCTTCATGCTTAAGTCAAAGTTCAATTTTCATTGATTTTCCTTGACTTCTAACTATCCCTTTCTCATGGAATTTGTTCTTGTCCCACATTCCTTTTGTGTAGGGCAAAGCAATGGGCGGGTTGGGCAGCCCGAGGCCAAACCCATAGCCCACCCATTAAACTTTACATGGGTATGGGCTAGTCCATACCCATACCTCAACCCATTTAAACTCATGTAGATGGGTTAACATATAAATGGGCAGGCTAACCAGGTTTTGGGTAACCCATTTACATTTGACCTGTTTAGTTTTTTGAAGAAAAAAAACATACATAAGCATTAAGCATCCATCTAAATTCATCATTCTAAATTCTGAAATCTGAATCTTCAAAGTTTAATAATCACAATACACACAAAACAACATAAATTTAGACAAGTACCATCATAACATAAATTTATTCAGGATAGGGAGTCAAGGAACGCCTTTACCTTATGTCAGAATGCGGAATGAGATGGATAATTAATTAAAAAAAAACGCTAAATGAGCGGGTACGGGCAACCCGTAGGTGTGCCCATAGTCCGCCCATTTAAGTCTTAAATGGGCGGGTTCTAACCCGACCTGTTATGGGTCTTTTTAGGCAGATTCAAAATGACCCAATGACAGTGGGTTATGGGTGGGCTTATGGGTTATGGGTTCTATGCTCAACCCTACTTTTGTGCTAGGCGAAATCCTAGTCAAAATAGGAACAAGAATGTTGCCTTTAGTTCCTATGTAACCATGTTACATAAAGTCCTAGCAAGTTTGACTTTATGTGGTATGCTTTTAACATTGCATCTTCATCCCCTTTTTGGGTTGGTTGGGGCGAAATTTTGACCTCATTAAAGGTCCAATAGTTTATTCTCTAATACCTCTTAGGCACTTGATCATTTGACAAGTCAATTTACCATTTATTGGCCCTAATTCAATTAAAACAATTTCTCATCCTTCTCTTACATTAATTATTTATGTTAGAGAATAAACATCATTTACTATTGACTTCATGAAGATTCTATACAATATTTCCAAAATTTAATATCACCCTTCTCCTAAACTAGATCTAGTCGTCTGCCTGATACAGGCTTATTCTCAAGTCTCTTGACCCAAAATTCAGGATGTTACACAATCTTAATAATGACATACTTTTTAAACCAGTCAATACAAGACCGGACCTAAAGCCGATTTAAAAGCCAATTTCAACCGGTCTTAAAAGCCTTTTTTTCTAGTAGTGTTTTAGTACACTTGGTATCCTAATTTTAAAGTACTCATTAGTCATTGTTGCTCATTGAACCAGAAATACTTTAGACTAAGTGTTATTGAAAAAATACTTTGGGATGTTGTATGAACAACAAATTAGTGAGAGATACTGAGTGCTATTTGGAAAATACTTTAAGGTGACAGATACATTTTAATTTTATTATCTATATATATCGTCAACGTACTTTGTTCTCTATGGGTTTACTAATCTTAAACCCGCCAAAAGAAAAAGAGGATGACTATTAAACAGGATAATGAGTATAATAGCATATTTTGACTGGCTCTATCGAGACCAGATCCAAAACCAGTCTTAAAAGCTTTTTTTTTTTTTTACTCGGTCTAAAAAGCGATTTTTGCAGAATACACACCCCTTGTCTTAAGTCAAACTGTCCCTTTAAATAGTTATATCCATTTAGTCTTTTTTTTAAAAAAAAAAAAAAGCAGAAAAATCCTTTTACTCTTTTACATCAGCCGAATTCTTCGATTTGTACATAAATATCCATTGAGAGCCACTTTTCACTTTGTAAGTATGTTTTCTTACGTAGGAATGAATATGTTTTCTCCTAATTGTAAGTTATTGGAAGAAGAATTTCCTAGAGCTTCTACAAGACACACACACATACATATATAGAAAAGGTGAAAGAGATTGAATTCGAAATTTGTCAATGAGTAAAAGTTAACTTAGGGAGGTCAATACTGAAAATTAGATTAGTTAGTAACATTGAATATCAGATAGTTATTAAAAACAATTCTACACTTACTGATATTTCTTGGCTTTTTATTATTGGATTGATGTTATTTGATGCAATCATGAAAACATGAAGTTTCATTATCTGAGCTCAATTATATTGGACCTCAGCTCAACTGCTATCGTTCAAACTTTAAAGAAGTTAAAACTATTGTTTCTTTTTTTCTTTTCTTTTTTTGAGAAGTCCTATGGTTCAGTATATATATATTTCTAATGGGAGGCGAGTGATTTGATATATCTTATAAGAATCTTAGGTTGTTGGAGATATGATATGTGATCTAGTATTAGTCAAGATTATATTAGTCGGTTAGTCATTTTAGGATTCTGTATATATAAAGTAATAAAGAGAGTCTTAATTAGTTATAGATTATGTGTTGGAAGTCTGATTCTCACCCCAATGAGAGAGGTTAGGGTAATTCCTCAATATCCCCAAGTGTTTAGGGTAAATCACAATTTAGAAGGGTTGATCAATTCTCTTGTAAAAATTGTTTCTTTGATTATTAGGATTTTTCTTTATCATTTTTGTTTAATTAACTTGGTTTTGGGGGTAAAAATGCAGAAGCCCAGTTAAGAACGGAGGATCTTGTTTCAGCAAGAATGAATTTAACTTAGTTCTTCAACTACTCATTTTGTAATCTCAAGAGTTTGGGATTTGGTTACCCTTAACATGGTATGTTATCATTTTTTTTAGCAAAAAGGAGACCTTTTTATTAATTATCAAAAAAATTATTACACTCACTAATATTTCTGTAAAACGGAAAATAAAGAACAAATCTAAACATTCCTATCACAAAATAATATAAAACAGACAAGAATTCAAAATAATAATAATAATAACCTAGATTACAACCTACAAGTTCCAATGATAGCACATTTGTTATGCACACAACCCCTTCAAAACATTCTTCTTTCGTTCTCAATGTTTGCCTACAATATTCATTGTAACTTTTCAAAGTGGGTGTCAAAACAAAAATTATGAAAGCATTGTGTGGAACAACATAAATGTCCAAAGTTGTAAGGTGGATGCCTAATTCCAGAAATTTTTGGGGTGAAAACACAATTAATAAAACCTAATTGGGCCAACATATTCCAATAAATTTACCAACAGAACGGGCTTACTAAATATAAGAGATAAAATGAAAAAATATCTTATATTTAAGACTCAAATAATTTACCACATTAGGTCATACAGATCAAAAGGAGGAGTATATCTTTATCTCCAAAACCATCCATTCATTACTGCTACCCACCAAAACCTGACCTTCCCACCTATCAATACTCCCCTGAATATATCAAAGAATCACTTGACTTATTAATTATAATATCTCATGTCAATAGTATAAGATCTAGTTAATTTTTTAGAGAGATTAAGAAAGTTAGATAAATTACTTTAAAGTATTTATATTTATCATTTTTATACCAAACTAATTTGTTTGACTTATAAACTAATATATAATATAATAATATACCATATATGCTATGATTAAGTTGTTTATTTTATTTCTTTAATCTCTCCAAAATAATAATAATTGGGTTTTATATTAAGGACCAAAAGAATTAAGAACTAAAACAATCATGATATTTTTGTTAAAACATGCCCCAGTGTGTAACATCCTATTTCCAAAAGCAGTATGATTCGGGTGCCAGTCATTCGTTTATATCTTATGATTGTGCAAGTCGTTTAGGAATGCATGCCTGTAGTTTACCTTTTGATCTGGTAGTGTCTACACCTCTGGGTGTAAAATCTTTAGCTTCTGACGCGTGTATGAACTGTACCGCTAACGTGGATGGACGAGTGTCAAAGGTAGATCTCATCCGTCTACCTCTCCACGGCATCGATGTCATTTTCGGTCTGAATTGGCTAACAGCCAACGGTGCAATGATCGATTGTGGCAAGAAGAAGATATCATTTCCGGAGACAAGGTTGATGTGAGCCCGAGCTTTCTCTCCGCTACGAAAGTTGATCGATGCGTGAAACGGGGATGCCATGCCTTCATGGTATTCTTTTCGGTTAAAGCGAAGCTGAACTTTCACTCCAGGATATCCCTGTGGTGAATGATTTTCCCGATGTATTTTCGGAGGATCTCACTGAGTTACCTCATACCCGAGAGGTAGAGTTCAATATTGAATTGATGCCTGGCACAGGATCAATATCAAAGGCGCCGTATCGTATGGCTCCAAATGAAATGCAAGAGTTGAAGAAACAGCTGGAAGAACTTTTGAAGAAGGGATTCATTCGACCCAGTGTATCACCCTGGGGAGCTCCGATTGTTTGTGAAAAAGAAAGATGGAAGTTTTCGACTCGCATCGATTATCGTGAACTAAATAAAGTGACTTGTCAAAAACAAATATCCACTTCCCCGGATTGATGATCTTTTGGATCGCTTATCTTTCCACCGTCTTTTCCAAGATTGATTTGCGTTCGGGATATCATCGATTCGAGTCAAAGACGATGATATTTCCAAGACGGCTTTCAAAACCGATATGGGCACTACGAATTCCTTGTGATGCCCTTCGGATTAACAAATGCACTGCGGTATTCATGGATTACATGAACCGTATCTTCCGACAACACCTAGACCGGTTTGTGGTGGTGTTCTTTGACGATATACTCGTCTATTCCAAGAACAGAAAAGAGCATGAAAAACATCTGCGCCTAGTATTGAACATACTAAGGGAGAAGCAGCTCTACGCAAAGTTGAGCAAATGCGAATTTTGGCTGCCGGAAGTGAGATTTATGGGCCATGTGATATCTAGCGGCGGAGTTGCTGTTGACCCAGGCAAGGTGGAAGCAGTTCTGGACTGGAAGAGGCCGAAACGGTGAAAGGACGGAGATACGTAGTTTTCTAGGTCCGGAGGGATATTACCGCAGATTTATACGGGATTTCTCGCGTCTTGCCCTACCATTGACAAAGCTTACGAGGAAGAATCAACCCTTCATATGGGGAGATGACGTGAGGAGAGCTTTCGAGACGAGGGAGAGGTTGACTACGGTACCGGTATTGATAATCCCGCATCCCGATGAGACATATGTTGTCTACGGTGATGCCGGTAGGCAAGGATTGGGTTGTGTCCTAATGCAATTGGGCGAGTGGTGACTTATGCCTCTCGTCACCGAAGCCGCACGAGTCGAACTATCCTACACACGATTTGGAGCTTGCCGCCATCGTGTTCGCTTTGAAGATATGGAGGCATTATCTCGTACGGTACGACCGTAGAACTATACTTTGCGACCACAAGAGCCCGAAGTATCTCTTTGATCAAAGGAACTGAATATGAGGCAACGTCGTTGGATGGAATTGCTGAAAGACTACAACCGGAGATCAAGTATCACCCGGAAAAGCAAACGTTGTTGCAGATGCTTTAAGCAGAAAGAAGGTGCAAGTATCATACATGATGATACAAGAGCAGAAATTACTTGAAGATTTCAGAGACCTGAATCTTTCAAACCAAATCTGCATGAATTTCAACGCACCAAGTGATGCCTACCTTGCAAATCTTCTTGTGAGTCAAGGGGAGTACGACCTGAGAGATGAAGTTGATGAAGCTCAGAGACAAGATGATTGGGCAATCTCCATGCGGGAGAAGATCTCTCAAGGTGAAACCCAAGACCACGACCTGTCATCGAGTGGATTGGTCGACACAAGGGGCGCATTTACATACCGCCGCTTGATGAACCGAAGCGGAAGATACTTTGGATGAGGCTCATAAGAGTAAGTACACTCGCATCCGGGATTGGTCAAGATGTACGAACTTGAAGGCCGAAGTTTGGTGGCCTGGAATGAAAAGAGACGTAACTCGCACGTAGGCTGGGTGTCTAACTTGCCGAGAAAGTAAAGATTGAGCACCGGCGACCCCACGGTCTTCTCGCAAGGACTAGAACCGCCGGAGTGGAAATGGGAGAATGTGACCATGGATCTTGTGGTAGGTCTACCTAAGATCGGCATCACGATACCATTTGGGTGATCGTCGACCGATTAACCAAGTCGGCACATTTCATACCCATTAGCATCCACTACTCTCCAGAACGATTGGCTGCAATCTACATCAAAGAGATTGTGAGACTGCACGGAGTCCCTAAGAGTATTATCTCTTATCGGGATACTCGATTCCAATCCCGCTTTTGGCAAGCACTACATGAAGGAATGGGTACCAAGCTGAAGTTCAGTTCAGCTTATCACCCTCAAACCGACGGTCAATCGAGAGAGGACGATACGACGGCGGAGGATATCTCTGAGCATGTGCCCCGGATTTCAAAGGAAATTGGGATGAACACCTCTCACTAGCGAATTCGCGTATAACAATAGTTATCATTCAAGCATACAAATGGCCCCGTTCGAGGCTTTGTATGGGCGAAAGTGCCAATCGCCTTTATGCTTTGGATGATGCGTCGAAAAGTAGTTGCTTGGACCGGATATGCTAAAAGAGACCTCCGAGCGGATCGCTCGATCAAGAAGAGACTCCTTGCGCACACGGAGACGGAAGAGCTATGCGAGATAAGAGGAGAAGACCGTTGAAGTTTGAAGTCGGAGACCATGTGTTTCGAAATTATCTCCGATGAACCGGTGTCGGCGGAACACCGAAGAGAAAGAAGCTTAGTCCGCGTTACGTTGGACCAATTGAAGTGTTAGCCGAGCGAGGACCGGTTGCATATCAACTAGCGTTACCCCGAACTTGAGTAATCTCCACGATGTTTTTCACGTGTCACAACCGAAGAAATACCTACCGGATCGAGATCATGTCATAGAGTACGATGATGTTGAAGTACGGCATGATAACACCTTTGTAGTCGAGCGGAGCAAATTCTCGAACACCAGGAGAAACGGCTTAGGACTAAAACTATACCGATAGTGAAGGTGGTCTGGAAGGGTTTGTCATCAAACGAGGCAACTTGGGAAACCGAGAGTGACATGAAGGAGAAGTACCCAAAGTTTATGGCCCGTAGTCTAGTTAGTATAGATTAAATTTCGAGGGCGAAATTTTGTTTAAGGGGGAGAGAAATGTAATACCCGCATATTTATTTATCCGAAATATTACATTTTGGTAAATAAATTAGGCTATTTACGATAAGTGAAATTATTGTTACAAGACTTGTGTTATTATAGCCTATTTTTCTAGGATGAGTTACTGTAGGAAATTAGAGAATTTAAGGGCCAAAGTGCCAAATGACCAAAATACCCCTGGTATGCAAAATGACTTAGGAAAATTGTGAAAAATCCTAAAAGGCAATGAAATAATTATTTGAGTTAGGAGAGTATATTATCTCTAATTGTGATAAATTGTGAGCTTGGGGAAATTGAATAAAAATGCTCAAAAAGCATTGTAATGACCATAATACCCTCTCAAATTCTAGAATAATGCAAAATACATGAAAACAGAAATGTCAATGCTAGAATTATGAGGTAATGAGGAATTTTAATTAAGAAAATTATCAACTAGTGATAATAAAGTAGTTAAGTAATTTACGGCTAATTACTTAAGCATAAGTAAAGGAAATTCATAAGTAATTTTGTAAAACCCTAAAATTAGTGGTTTTTGGCTTAAAATTAGTAAGAACATATTTAGTAATTAATTGGAGAATTTTGTAAAAAATAAGTGAGTTTAGGTATTTTTAAGCCTAAATACAAGAATGGACCAATTAGGTAATTTTGAGAAATTTTTGGAAAAATGGAATAAATAAATAAATAAATAAAATAAATAAATATAAAATAAATACAAAAAAAAAGGGGGGCAGCCGAAAATTGAGAAAGAAAATAGAGAAATGAATAAATTTTAAAAAAATCATGATATTTTATTATTATATAATATAATTAAAGTTAGTGAATAGTAAATGAATAAATAGGAAACGGATCCTATCTAGAGAACCAAGAATAGGAATTCCAAAGTCAAGGTAAAATATTGATCAGTGAGTTTTTACCTTCAAGTGACCTCTTCCGAAGTTAATTAAATCGGTAGCGCATTTACCTAATAAGACGAAATAGGAAAAATGCGGATAGTCACATTTTGGATCGAAGAAAATAAATTATAACTCAACATCCGGAGATGAGTTTATGATTATATAAACATATTTGGAATCGGTGAATTTTTGTCCAGAGGTTGATGATTCCGAAAACGATTTTCCGAATCGGACGCGCCGACACGTTTTTCGAGAAAACTTCAACTGACCATCGGGACCAAGGGACTGGAATCTAAGTTAAATTAGATATTATTGATAAGGAAGAGAAGATCTTCAAAGTTATGAATTCAGAATTTAGAGACTACGCGAAACGGACACCGATCGGGGAAATTCTATCGGACCGGGCATAAAGTAAGCTTAAGTCAACATTCTTGGACCAATGGTTTGATGCCACATCACCCCCCTTGTGTCGACTATGAGCTGCCCATGGTCAAGAATTAACCACCATTTTGTCTTGAATTTACATGGTTATAAGGAAAGGAAAAATTACAAGATTTGGAATGTAGAAATTACCAAAGTGGCACAAATTTTGCCTATATAAAGGCATGAGCACCTCCTTCATTTCTTCACACCTCCTCTTCTCTCTACCTTGGCCAAAACTTAGAGTGAGAAGCTCTGCAAAAGTTTTGCCTTAGCTCCGAGTAAGTTCTTGTCCTTAGTTTTTAGTTTCCGTAGTTCTTTCGGTAGTTATAGTAGAACTTGTTGTTTTGATCTAGGAAGTTTCGAATTTTTCCTATGTTTGTTTTTATGCCTCATTGCATTGAAAGATGCCTGACGAGGTAAAAACATAGTGGGGATAATTTTGAAATGGAATACGGTCAAAGTAACGAAGTTAAGCGAAATTCCGCCAAATTAGGGGTAGAAGGGCAAAATGGTAATTTTTACCTAAAATGCCAGTTATGATTTCAAATCACTAATGAAAGTGATATTACTCTGATAGGGCATCAGAAACTCTGATTTGCTGCCTTTACGCTGCCCAACGTGCCGCTGGTGAACATTTCACGTTTTTCCGTAAAAAGTACGTTTCCGCCAGAAGTACCTAACGTCGTCAACGAAGGTACGAACGCGTACTGTAACACTAATCTTGTACTGCTTAAATGCATATATATGTGATAGATACGTTCGTAGACCGATATACGTAGACAGTTTTACACGGGTTATAATCATGATAACGCCGTATGTTTTTCTAGCGCCGAGAACACGAGTGGTATCGTGGCCGGTGAATAGTGCAAGCTGTTATTGTTGTTTTCCATTGTGGGGCTTTACATATTGCGTAATGCTTATGTCTTGTCGGCATAATGATCATGCATCTGCTGTATGCTTATGTAGTGATATATTGTTGTATTGTCTAGAATATCTCGTTATCCGTATACTTGTATTGTTTGGGTTTGAGATTAATTACACCGAGATTCAATGCGGTGAATTGAATCTCGGCTATAGCATCGGGATCCGGAGGAATACGGATCGAAGATCGAGGCAAGCATCGATGAGACGTGCAGCCTAGAGACTTATCTATCTTTACCACATTCAGTTATCCAATTTCAAACTCTAGGATTACCGTAATCATTACAATGTTACACTTGTGGTTGATGTTTGTTATGAATCAGTTACTCTTTCGCTCCAATGCTCTACTCTGATTACTCTGCTTGAAATATTTGGAAACGTTTAAAAAAAAATATTCCGCCGTTTTCAAATGGGATGTTACAATAACCACGTATGTAACATAACCTCGTATGATACAACAATAATAACATCGTATGTGACATAACCTCGTATGTAACATACCGTGTATATAGCATAACCTCGTACACTACTACACAACAATCATATACAATCATATAATAAACATTAGAGCTAGTGTTACAGTACGCAAACGTACATACAAACAGCAGAGCTATTAGCTACCACATACAATACACATAGCACATATATGCATACTATAAACATCAGCGTTAGTGTTATAGTACGCGAACGTACCTTCGTTGACGGTAAACGGCACGTTTTACGAAAAATGGTATTTTCTCGACAAAAGCGCAACAATGTACGACAGCGGGACGATTAATTCAAATATCCTATAATGATGATATTTATCAACATTCAGCATCATAACGGCATTTTAGGTACAAATTACCATTTTGCCCCGACCCCTAATCGCGGAATTTCGCCGTAACTTCGTTACTTTGACTCTAATCTTCCAAAATTTTGCCGATCTTTTCCCTCATCATATTTTCGAAATATATATCATATTTACCCCTAAATATGATATCTAGACTATCTTGAAAAATTAAAGATAAATCTAGCATTCCTACTATATCTACCGAAAGAAACTACCGAAACTAAAGACCAGGGACCGAAGAACTTACCCTGACTTTGCTCAGACTTTCTCCAGAGCTTCTCTCTCTAAAACCTATCTCTAGGCTACGTTTTTGGGGTGAAGAAATGAGAAGGGGAGGGCTTGCTATTTATAAAAGAAAGGAGGGACAAGGTGGGAATTTAATCAAATGTCTTCAGATCGGATTTCAACCGTCGGATCGCATTTCGCCATGTGGCACCATCTTGACCTTCCACATGTCCCGCTTATGTCATCCTTCTAGAAGAGGATGATGTCATCTTTGCTAACTTACCGATAAAGTTCCCTGATCGGTGTCCGAATCGCGTAATCTTGACGAATCTCAAAAATCCGACAGCAGAGTTCTGAAGGTCTATACTTCCTCCTTAAAAATATGTAGATTAATGAAATTTATGATTCCATTAAGGGTATTCCGTTATCTCGCTGAACATTTTAGGACAGACGCCCTCCGTTACGGAATTAAATTCCGAAAGCACCAAAGCCTAGACAAAAATCCACCGGTTTGAAATACGTTCGACTCAAGACACTAGATTCCTAATTCGCGGCAACTACTTGTTTCTGTATTGCCTCTTTTTTTCCCTATCTGCATTTTCTCTCTCCTACCCCGTGTCCGAAATACCCCGTTGGTTTCGAACCGACTGACCTCGGAGACAGTCACTCCGGATAAAATTTCACTTGTACATAACAAGTCCGGATGTTTCGACTTTGTTTCTATATTTTGAGGTTGGATTTTATTTCTATCCATCCCTACTTAGCCATCGGTATTTCTACTGATTATAATATTTTTTATTTTATTTTTTTTTTTTTTTTTTTTATTTAATTTCGAAATTTCTCTTTTAATTTAATTATTTACTAATTAATTAATTTATACCATAATCTAATTAATTAGCCAATAATTACTTAATTAGTCATTTACTAATTGTTGATAATTTTATGATTTAGGATAAATTATTATCTCATGACTATTGAACCGACATTGGTATTTTATATCCTATATTAAATATTAAAAATAAAGGGGCATAAAGTGCTTTTTAATAATATTCTATTTATGCTCATTTATTTTCCAGGGAAATAATCCCAAAAATTCCTAAAATTAAAGATAACATATTTCCCAAGTTTTTATCAAGATCTCGTTATCATATGGTATTTATCATAATGTTTCTAGGCCATATTCTGCCTTATTAAAATATATTTTTCATGGATTTTAGCTCTTTTTCTTTTCTAATTTTCACAGTAATTACCTTAGAAAATAAGATAATTAAAACTTATTATTTGAGACCCCATATTCACCTATTTCCAATAGATATTATTTTATCGAAATATGATACTTATCATAAATATGATTTTCAGGGTATTACACAGTGTATTTAGGTCTTTGGGTCCTGGTGTTTCTTGAAAAACCTTATCTTCGAGGATGAATTATACAAATTTTTCCTTAATTTTATATGAAAGGTAAATAATCTTTTTAGTTTTAAAAGCTTTATTAAAATTTTGCATTTATACAAATAGCTCTCATACTTTTAATTTTATTCATTATTTATTTGTAAGAAGTCTAAAGTCTAAGCAGCATATATCACTCAAAATTTGGAGGTTCTATATATGCATACAAAAATAAAGTTCAAGGCATATAAAGTTAATAGTTTGGTGTTATCTGCACTGATTTTAAAGTTTACGAGGGTTTATTATTATTAAGTTTTAAATGTTAAGGAGGTTATTATTTTTACACGGTTTTAAGTTTGAGTAAGTTTTATGGAATTTGACATATTTTAAAAAAGTTAAAGGTGCTTGCAAGAACATTAATTGAATATAATATATAACGAGAAAAAGAATAAATGTTGGATAAGTGACAATTGATAACTCCACATCTTCCAGAACGGAAGCATATCCTCTCCCATCCATGCTCTACCCATCACTCCTCATCCCATCCTGACCGTCGAAATCTTGGTCCAAGGGGTCAGAATTATTTTTCAAAAACCGTGCGCGGTAGTTATTTTTACCGTGCGCGGTTTTTGAAAAATCATTCTGACCCCTTGGATCAA
The DNA here is from genome assembly GCA_019022615.1 of Acacia melanoxylon. Lineage (NCBI taxonomy): Eukaryota > Viridiplantae > Streptophyta > Magnoliopsida > Fabales > Fabaceae > Acacia > Acacia melanoxylon. The sequence goes on along the minus strand of JAFJYJ010000036.1, from coordinate 4,239,349 downwards.
GATTTCGACGGTCATGATAGAAAATGAGGAGGGATAGGCAGAGGATGGATGGGGAGAGGATCCGGACGTCTTCAAGAACACGTACCACCTGGAAAAAATGATTCTTCAAATCTTTCATAGTTTATTTAGTTTGTGAGACGCAACACAAACCTCAAATGCTCTATATTTATAATTTTGAAAGCTTACTCGAACACGCACTTAAAACATTCAATAAATCTATTTCTTCTAGTCATTGTTGGCAAAATATATGAGTAAGTATGAGTGTGACTAGTTAAGGTAAATATAACAAGTTATCATTGTACTATGCCCGATCATTAATATAAAAATTAGTTGGAGATTGGATTGGTTTTAAATATAATAAGACATTGCCTCAATCTACTTTTTCTCCCAAATTTATAATTTTTTTCTCAATGTATCCTTATTGATTGCACATAGCCACATACTAAGAAATTTATATTCAAGTGTACTCATAATATTAAAAAAAAATGATATTTTAGAAAAGTAATAGCCTATATTTGTTACCAATAATCAGTATCATTAACTTCTTTAATCTACCTAAATTAATCAACTAACTTTTAATACGACCGGAGGTAGTAACATTTTATTTTCTTATTGTTTTTATTTTGGAAAGTCATATCAGCAAGTGTGTGGGATTTTCCTTAGAGGGGTGCTGTGTTTGGAGTTCTTATTATAAGACATTAACTAACAATTCTCACACACTAATAAAAATAGTTAAAATCATTAAATTTGTCCTAAAATTTAAGTAATTTATAATATTACCTCTACTAATTGCACAAAACTCTAATATCATATTAACTATTACTCTCACCCACGACCCTTATTAATTATGGACATACATAAAAAAAAGTATTTAATGTTTTTATAAACAAGCAAGTACCTTATAAAAACTCATATGAGTGCTATAAGGGGTTATATCAATTACATAAATGAGATAAGAACTCCAAACACAGCACCAGCCCTCTAAGGAAAATCCCACACACCTGTTGATACTTCCTCAGGTCCTTATTATCAATGGCGGATCCAAAAAATTAATAAGGGGGTATCAGTGATGGGGGGATCCGAGGGTTTGCCTCCGAATGTTTTTTTAAGGAAAGTTTTAAATGCATTAAAAAAATAAAAGAATATAAACAGGAAAATAAAAAAAATATCAAAAAAATATTTATGAAATCAAATGAATACTGATGATGTAATAAGAGAAACAATTATTTTACAAACCTGTCATTTAGAAAAGCAAGGCTAAGTACTGTTAGAAATGTAGCTACATAAATTACAATGGATGATAGACACTCAATAAGTTCAAGTACATATATTTTAATAACAAAAGTATATTACAGTAAAAATAATTACAATGTCATCTTTCTATGCCTTATTTTTTGGAATTCCATCATGATTGTCTTATTATCAATGCTATCAAATACATCTTTTTCAATATAAGGCACTAAACAGTCATTCAGACATTCATCCTCCATCTGATTACGAAGTGCGGTCTTGATATATTAAGGGTGGACAATCATTTAAACATGTATTAATTTTTTTTTTTATATATATATATATATATATATATATCAATTCTCCAATTCAAGGGGGGCACTTGCCCCCCTTCTCTTATATGTGGATCTGCTTATGCTTATTATAAGGCATCAACTACAATTCTCACAAACCAATAAAAACAGTTGAAGTCATTAAATTTGTCCTAAAATTCAAATAATTTTATATATTATCCCTATTAATTACACAAAACTCTAATATCATATTATTAATTAGTATCCTCACCCACTACCCTTATTAATTATGGGCATACTGTTGGAATTTTAATTAATATATTAGTATATATTTAGATTTAGAAAATACTCATATTAATGGCCCACATTAAAGCTTCAGTAACTGCCAATTAATGGTCATAATTGGCAGTAACTGCCCAATTAATATACGTAAATGCCTAATTAATTGCCATAATTGGCATTCATGTTTGTGATGGGCAGAGGTGAAATTCAGACGTATTATACGGTTGGTCCCCTGAGTCTGCTCTCACGGTTCAGTCGAAGCATCCATTTGCAGAGTGAGAGAGAAGACTCGAAAGGGCAAAACCCGAGCTCATCCCTTCTTGCTTCAGGAAGACTCAGAAGGACAAAGCCCAGAGTTCATCGTTTCTTCATCTGGATACAAATCAATGGCGTGAGGTATTTGTGATCTCTATTTCATTTTTCCGCATTGATCTAAATGTTAATCTGTGTTTAACATGTTTAGATCGCTTAATTTTCTAACATTTGGTATCAGAGCTTTTATGATTTAAATATAAATCTGATTTTATTAAAAATTTGGATTTCATGTGATTATTAATTACATATTCTGTTATTTGCATGTATTAATTATTATTTAATTATATACATGCAATGTTGTGTTGAATAATATACAAAACATGAAATATCCAATTTTATTTTAATATTGCTTATAGTTTCCTGCAATATTATATAGTAATGTTAAGTGATCTATATGTTTTAATTAATTATAGAGTAGCCACAAGATCTTTAATTAGTTGAAATTGTATATTGAGTTGTATGATCACATAGTGACATTAGTTGTAATAGATCATATGTAATATAATAAAATTTTATCCCATAGGAATTTTTTATTATATGTTTTGTATGATTAATTAGGATAGAATATCAAATCATATTCTTAATTTACCCACAGGAATTAAGAATAAGGAAATAATTTGATAGTTTTATCATACAGTTATGTATAAATCTAATTGAATTAGAACTTTAGCCCACAGGCAAGTTGTATGTCGGTAGATTTATGAATTTTAGCATGATTTACATTGGTAAAACATGATATAGTTTATTAGTCTCAATTCTTGTTTTTTAAGCATGTATTTGTTAATTATGCAGTTAAACAACCTGCGAATTTCTCTTATATGAAAAATGATATTCCCGAACTGAGGGGTGATAACTATAAGGTATGGAGAGAAAGAGTTCTTCTCCAATTGGGGTGGATGGACATTGATTATGCTATAAGGAAAGACGAACCACCTTCCATTACCGCAACCAAGACTCCGGATCGTGGTTGATCTTTATGAAAAGTGGGAGCGATCTAATCGTCTCTCAGTAATGTTCATAAAGTCTCACATCTCTGCTGGTATTCGTGGTTCTATCAAACAGCATGACAAAATTAGGCCACTTCTGAAGGCGATCGATGATCAATTTCAGACTTCAGGAAAGGCACTAGCCAGCACCCTAATTATGAAGTTTTAATCCCTAAGACTTACTACAGTGAAAGGTGTGCGTGAGCACATCATGCAAATGAGGGACGTTGCAGCTCAACTAAAGCAACTTGAGGTTGACATGTCTGACTCCTTTCTCGTGCACTACATTCTGAACACTCTTCCACGGCCATATGGACCCTTTAAGATATCCTATAACACACATAAGGATAAATGGTCAATTAATGAACTTTTGACCATGTGTGTTCGGGAAGAGGAAGGTGAAGATGGAAATGGAGAGAGTTCATTTATGACCATGGTAGTGAAAACGTAGTTTTTACCTAAAAATGGAAGGAGAATGAAAAATCGTAAAACGTAAAATCGTAATACAAAACGTAGATTTTACCTACACATATATAAAAAAAAAATTAAGAAAAATAAGACATGTCATCATCCATACATATACTGATCAATGCAATATCAATAATAAATATATATATATATATATATCAATTACGTGGGTCCTACAACAATTAATGTATAGCAAGAATCAGGGAGGAGCACGCGGGATTTGGAAGCAATTATTTATTACATGGATTATTAAAGCAGATTTTTGGATCACAAATTATATAGATCAGAGACTCAAGCAAAAGGCGCACGGCCCAACACGCAAAGCCCACGCTATATATATTAATTGAGAGGGGAGACGCACAGGAATGGAGAGACGGCCGAATCACCAATTCAAGAAGCAGAAAAGAATCGAGAACACTATCACAAGACGCAATTCGGACGCACAAGGAGCACGATTAGAGCCAGAGAGGAGAGGCGTAGATCGAGGCATCGCGTCTACTCACGGCTAATTTCACCACGCTTTAAGACCTCTTCTTTCTTCTTTATCTTAGTTCTTGAATCTGAATTTGTCTCTGCCTAGTCCTTGTGTAAGCCTCCGGCATCCGGTTTCGCCTCTTAATAGGGAAGGTGTTCGGAGGTTTGGGGTTCAAATAAAGAGAAGCTTTGTGTTTTTGGTATTCGGAGGAGTTGGCACGATAAATAGGGCTGTTTTTTTTCCCCGCTTTTTTAAAAAACGTTGAGTTTTTACGTTTTAACGTTTAAACCCAGCAATTTTACCGATTTCACATGGTTTACGTTTTTTCCCAAACGTAACACGTTTTGCTACAAATAAAACGTGAAAACGCCGTTTTTACGTTTTAAAACGCGTTTTTAACTATCATGTTTATGACAACTGAGAAAAAGGGTCAGACTCAAGCCAAGAAGAAGGGGAAAGGAAAAACGCCACCCCAAGGTGGAATTAAGAAGGAATCCAAGTGTTTCTTCTGTAAAAAGAAGGGACACATGAAGAAGGACTATTCTAAATTCCAGCAATGGCTTGAGAAGAAAGGTATGTCTGTCTCACTTGTCTGTTATGAATCTAATATGATTGATGACATTAATGGCACTTGGTGGATTGACTCTGGTTCTACAATCCATGTTTCGAATACCTTGCAGGGTATGCAAAACCTAAGGAAGCCGTTGGGAAGTGAACAATTCATCTACTCGGGTGGAAGGATTAGTTCGCATGTGGAGGCTATAGGGACTTGTAGTTTAGTTTTAAGTAGTGGCTATGTTTTAAATTTGGAAAAGACTTTTTATGTTCCAAGTTTCACTAGGAACTTAATTTCTGTTTCAAGACTTGTACGTTTGGATTATTCCTTTATGTTTTATGAGACATCTTTGGATTTGTTTTATAAATCAAATAAGATTGGGAATGGTACATTGTCTAACGGTCTTTTTCTTATTTACTTACAACATGATACTACTTATGATGCTATGCATGTTTCTGTTGGTTCGAAACGTAGTGTTACGAATGAGGATTCCTCTATGTTGTGGCACCGGAGATTGGGACATATCTCCATTCAGAGAATCGAAAGATTGGTGAAGGAAGGGGTACTTAGTACTGACTTTACTGATTTTGAGACTTGTGTAGACTGCATAAAGGGAAAGCAGGACTAACAAGTCAAAGAAAGGTGCTAAGAGGAGTACTGAATTGTTAGAGATCATACATACAGACATTTGTAGTCCTGAAATGGACGCATATGGTCAGAAATACTTCATCTCCTTTATTGATGATTACTCACGATACATGTATCTCTACATGCTTCATAACAAGCACGAAGCATTAGATGCCTTTAAGGTATTCAAATTTGAGGTAGAGAAACAATGTGATAAACAAATTAAGATCGTGAGATCAGATAGAGGTGGTGAATATTATGGTAGATACACTGAAGATGGACAGGCACCTGGTCCATTTGCGAATTTTCTTCAAGAACATGGGATTGTTGCCCAATACACCATGCCTAGTTCTCCAGACCAGAATGGTGTAGCAGAAAGAAGAAACCGAACATTATTGGACATGGTGAGAAGTATGCTTCGTAGTTCTAAGCTACCTAAGTCCTTGTGGATTTATGCACTTAAGACGGCAGTGTACGTATTAAACCGAGTTCCAACCAAGGCTGTCTCAAAGACGCCATTTGAATCATTCAAGGGTTGGAAACCGAGTTTGCGACATGTACGCGTTTGGGGATGCCCGTCTGAAGTTAGAATTTATAACCCACAAGAAAAGAAGCTGGACCCAAGGACCATTAGTGGATATTTCATTGGATATGCCGAAAAGTCTAAGGGGTACAGGTTTTACTGTCCATCTCATACCACTAGGTTTGTGGAATCAAGGAATGCTAAATTTCTTGAAAATGACTTGATTAGTGGGAGCGATCGATTCAGAAACTAGAGGATCATTTAGATAGCCAACCTTCTACTTCAGGTCTCAGATTGGTTGTTAACAATGCTCCTTTAGTTCAACGGAGTGTTGTACAACCAGTCATACAAGATCCACAACCGGCTGATATTGATCCAGTAGATCAAGTTGTTGATGAGGAACAACCAGAAATTGTTGAACAACAAGTTCCTCAAGAAGATAGTGAAACAACATTAAGGAGATCTACTAGACCAAGAAGATCAGCGATACCTAGTGAATACGTTGTATACCTGCAAGAATCTGACTATAATGTAGGAGCTGAAAATGATCCTGGAACGTTTTCACAAGCCATGAACTGTAGAGATTCAGAATCATGGCATAATGCTATGAAGGATGAGATGAATTCTATGGCATCCAATAGGGTCTGGGATCTTGTTGAGTTGCCTGATGGATCGAAGGCCATTGGATGTAAATGGGTCTTCAAAACAAATAGAGATTCATTGGGTAACCTTGACAGACATAAAGCAAGACTCGTTGCTAAAGGATTCACACAAAGAGAAGGAATCGACAACAAGGAGACATTTTCTCATGTATCTAAGAAAGATTATCTTCGCATCATTCTAGCATTGGTTGCACATTTTGATCTGGAGTTGCAACAAATGGATATGAAAACAGCCTTTCTCAATGGAGAACTAGAGGAAGAGGTGTACATGAAACAACCAGAAGGATTTTCCTCTAGTGATGGTGAGCATTTGGTGTGCAAGCTCAGGAAATCCATAGATGGATTGAAACAAGCTTCCCGACAATGGTATTTAAAATTTCATGACGTTATCTCTTCATTTGGTTTTGTGGAGAACGTTATGGATGAGTGTATATACCAGAAGGTAAGTGGGAGCAAGATTTGTTTCCTAATTCTGTATGTGGATGATATTTTGCTTGCAACCAATGACAATGGCTTATTGTATGAAGTAAAACAATTCCTCTCTGAAAGCTTTGAAATGAAGGATATGGGATATGCATCTTATGTCATTGGCATTAAGATACAAAAAGACAGACGTAAAGGTGTTCTAGGTTTGTCTCAAGAGACCTATATCAATAAAGTTTTGGAAAGATTTCGGATGAGGTATTGTTCACAAAGCGAAACTCCCATTGTGAAAGGTGACAGGTTCAATCTGAACCAGTGTCCAAAGAATGATTTTGAGAGGTAACAAATGAAAAACATCCCTTATGCTTCAGCTGTAGGAAGCCTCATGTATGCTCAGGTCTGTACCAGACCTGACATTGCATTTGTTGTTGGAATGCTAGGGAGATATCAGAGTAATCCAGGTATGGACCACTGGAAGGCTGTGAAGAAGGTGTTGAGATACCTTCAAGGGACTAAGGATTACATGCTTAAATACAAACGGGTGGACAATCTATAAGTGACTGGTTACTCTGATTCAGACTTTGCAGTCTGCATTGACTCAAGAAAATCCACTTCTGGATTCATTTTTATGCTAGCCGGTGGAGCTGTGTCATGGAGTAGCAAGAAGCAGTCTTTGATTGCTACTTCTACGATGGAAGCTGAGTTCGTATCATGTTTTGAGGCTACCTCACATGGTGTATGGATGAAGGGTTTCATTCGTGGGCTTAGAATCATGAATTCAATTTTTAGGCCAATGAAGATATATTGTGACAATTCGGCTGCTGTGTTTATGGCTAAGAACAACAAAAGTGGTAGTCGAAGCAAGCATATCGACATTAAGTATCTAGCCATAAGAGAACGTGTTAAGCATCAAATAGTTGTTGTTGAACACATTAGCACTGAGTTGATGATTGCTGATCCTTTAACCAAAGGCATGCCCCCGATGAGGTTTATGGATCATGTGGAAAGAATGGGAATTAGTACCCTTCTTTGAATTTCATTTTTAATGATTTTCTTTCGTTGTAAGAACGTTGTTATTTTGTGGAACCCTATTTGTGATGTTTTTCTCATTTCAGTTTGTGTACACATTTATTTGTTTTATTTGAGGAACATCATTAAGTTTGGACCTAGAATAAACGTAGGGTTTATTCATTAAGTTACTTGGGCTTGGGAAACGTGGTGCACTGTGATACATGGAAGATATTACTCGCTTTAAGAGGACCTATCGCTATGATCCATACATCTTGTTTCTCAGGAGTTATATACTGAATGTGTGGACCAAGTGGGAGAATGTTGGAATTTTAATTAATATATTAGTATATATTTATATTTAGAAAATACTCATATTAATGGCCCACATTAAAGCTTCAGTAACTGCCAATTAATGGTCATAATTGGCAGTAACTGCTCAATTAATATACGTAACTGCCTAATTAATTGCCATAATTGGCATTCATGTCTGTGATGGGCAGAGGTGAAATTCAGACGTATTATACGGTTGGTCCCCTGAGTTTGCTCTCACGGTTCAGTCGAAGCATCCATCTGCAGAGTGAGAGAGAAGACTCAGAAGGGCAAAACCCAGAGCTCATCCCTTCTTGCTTCAGGAAGACTCAGAAGGACAAAGCCCAGAGTTCATCGTTTCTTCATCTGGATACAAATCAATGGCGGGAGGTATTTGTGATCTCTATTTCATTTTTCCGCATTGATCTAAATGTTAATATGTGTTTAACATGTTTAGATCGCTTAATTTTCTAACACATACATGAAAAAAAAAAGTATTTAATGTTCTTTAGAAACAAGTAATTGCTTTGTAAATAGGACTAAATACACTTATTAATTGATACCTTATAATAAAAACCAGATAGAGTATGTGCCTGACAAAGGAATATTAATAAGTTGTGGGAAACAAGAGCGAGCCTCAGGGGTTAATGGTGGACACTCGTATCTTTTATCTAGGGACCCCCTTCCCTTTGGATTGAAGGCTGACTTTAATTGTCCCATGGCTCTCTGTTTTGAAATCAAATACTTTATGCGGTAATCAACCTGGAAACTAATTAAAATGGCTTATTCTAGTTAATAGTACTAAATATAATGTCACCACCCTTGATATACTCCAAATATATTATTTTTCAAAATTATTTTTACCGATTGCACATATTAATTAAGGATTTTCTATTACGAGTAGTTCTAATACATGTAAATGATTAAAAAGAATATTTTAAGAAAACTAACTCACATCATTACAAATAAATAACCTAACTAATTTTTTTAATCTCTATAAATTAATTATCTATCTTCTTAAGGATTGGAGGGGATTACTCGTGATCATTATTGTCAAACTCGCAAGTTAAATATCCGAATTTGCCAATTTTATGTTTCTGTCTCACAAAATCGTGTCATTTTGTATTTAGCCTTATGCTAGCCATAAACTTGGTTAAATACGTGAGTTTACAAATTGAGTTCATCATTTTTACATTTTTACCTTATAAAATTGTGTTCGTATTTAGCCCTTTTAAGCCCATATGTTTTTTTAATTTTTAAAATCATTTATATAATAATAATACTATTGATTTGTTATATTTTGTTAATGATATTGCAAATATATAGTTGTTAACATCTTTTTAAGAATTAAGTTTCATAAGAACATATTGTATTAAGAATCCTAAAAATTTAAAACTTATAAAAGATATTTTTTATTTCATAAGTATTCTTACCAATTTTGTATTTTTTTTTTTTACTATTTTGTAGTAATTGTTTTGTTAATATCTTGTGTTGTTTATTGGGAAAATTACATTTAAATACCATTTGAATTTGCAAAAGCCTCAAATGTCTATTAAATTTGTTAAAGGACTTAAAGGTACCAAGGACCATATTTAGATTTTCAAATTCGGGTGAATTTATCCTTTTACCCTTAGTTTTTAAATAATTTTAAAAAAAAAAAATTTGACCCTCGTCGGAGGGCCACCGGAGGACCGACCGCTGGACGGCCTGCAACCGTCGGCGGCTAGGCGTCAGCCACGGCTTGAGAACCGGCGATGGTTTTTTTTTGGGGGGGGTTGAATCTTTTTTTAAAAAAATAAAAGATTCATTGAAAGTGAGAAAGGTGGGGTTCGAACCCCCCACCCCACCTTAATGGAGCCAAGTGGCCCAACCACTGGTATCAATAGTATTTACCAATTCATTCTTCAGGTTTACCACGTGTGTCTGAAGAAACAAAAAAAAAATGAATTATAACAAATCTTTCAATGACAATTACCAATTTTTCAATGGCATTTACAAGTTCAGTCATGGGATTTATAAGAGTGACTGTTGATGTAAAAAATGTTAAGAAGAATATATATATTTGTTAATGTATATATATATATATTAAAGGAACTAAGTGGCCCAGTGGTTGGGCCACTTGGCCTCATGAAGGTGGGGTGGGGGTTTGAACCCCACCTTCCTCACTTTCAATGAATCTTTTTTTAAAAAGAAAAGAGAGAAAAAAATATTCACCCCCCCCCAAAAAACAACCATCACCGGATCTTAAGCCTCCGGTGGCCAGCTCCTAGCCGCAATGGTTGCAGTTGCGGTCAGTCGTCCAATGGCCGGTCCTCCGGCGGCTGGCCGCAGTGGCCCTCTGGCGAGGGTCATTTTTAAAAAAAAAATATTTAAAAACTAAGGGTCAAAGGGTAAATTCACCCGAATTTGAAAATCTCAATATGATCCTTGGTATCTTTAAGTCCTTTAACAAATTTAACAGATATTTGGGGTTTTACAAATTCAAATGGTATTTAAATGTAATTTTCTTTTGTTTATTTTGTTGACTACTTACACTTTTCCAGACATATTTATAAGAAGTATTTTAAATTTTGTTAAGTCTTCTCATTGGTTATTTGTAATTGGGGTATAACGACAATAATTTACTTTTGATTATGATTTAGTGACTGTATTTGTTTGTTGCATGATCGTGTTGTTTAGACCTTAATGTTGACAGCATTTATTTGTTAAATTAGAATTTTAATTATGGTAATTTACTAATTATATTTCTTTAAAAAAAAAACAGGAAAAATAATTCAAATTTAGAAAAATGGCTTCAGGCCCTGTATGGTCGGCCAGCCACCTTCAAAAACATATGTTTTTCTTAACCCCAACTCTTTTGAGCCCTGGCCTTGTTTCCCAACTCTACTTCCTAGTGTCAACTATTTTATTATTTATCGTGGTTGAAGGGATCAACTCCCATCCTCTTCGGGTTCTCATTAGGTCTTTATTCCCTTAGGTGATATTCCCTCTAATTAGAGGGATTAGGAAATTTGTTTTATTTTTAAAATTTTTTTATATATTCTATTTATATAGATTAGATTATATGATACATCTTGAATTTTTTTTTACACTTAATATCTCAAATTAATTAATTTCCGGGATATTGGGTTACGGAAAAATATTTTTGAATGCAAGACTACAAATTAATTAATTTGAGATCTTGGGTGTAAAAAAAATTTCAATAAAAAATAAGAGAAAGCATATAATATAATCTAAATAATCTAAATAAATAGAATATATAAAAAAATTTAAAAATATTTTTGAATGCATATAATATAATCTAAATAAATAGAATATATAAAAAATTTAAAAAAATAAAAATAAAAAATCCTAATCCCTCTAATTAGAGGGAATAAAGATATAAGAAGCATAGATAATAAGACCAATGTGAACTCCATCATCTTCTTCATCTTAGAAGTTGAATTGAAATCTGAATGATTGAGGTTTAATCTCTTATGAAAATATTATTTTAAAATATTTTTAATAATTTAATATTTTATTAATACTTTTATAAAAGATTAAATCAAAACCGTTCAAATTTCAATCAAACAAATGATATAAAGAAAAGGATAGGAAAGAAAGAGGATGAGAACCAAATCCATATCATGGAAACAACTTCTCTATGTGGGTCCATTCCGCACTCATCAATAAGCAACTAATTTTTTATTATTGTGATGAGATATCAACGGTTTAAATTTTGCTTTAATCAATACAAAATTAAAATTTTTAATATAGTTTTTTAAATGATAAATTCAATTATATGAGAAGTGATAATTTTAAACTTGTATTTATTTTTAATTCTACATATAATAAAACAAAAATTTATTTAAAACATAAAAACTAAATTAAATATAGACAATTCAAAATTAATCTAATAATGAAGATTGGTGATGAATACATTTTTGCTCATCATATCATAGTGATGACCATAAAATGTGCTCCTAAAAATATATGGGCTGATTTTTAGGGCCACACAGAGCGTTTTTCCACCGGACTCGGGCAACCATTATGGGCAGAGTATTGCTACGAGTGAGCCAGATGTTTAAATTCACTTATGACCTGTATTTGGACAACTAGGGCTATATTTAACTTGGCCACATAATCAGCAACAAAGAGAGCATAGTAGTATGTTATACACACACTTATGTCTTTAGATAGGGAGGGAAAACTCTTCCTATCTGGACGGTCCAAATGGGATCTGAATGGTCCAAATTTAATTTGTCACTTTTTATTTTTTAAAAAATAATTATTTTAATGGGTAGAGAAACTAAAATAAAGATAATTTTTCAACTAACATTTTTAAAAAATGACAGTTAAATAAATAAATAAATATATATATTATATATATATATATATATATATATATATATATATGGACTATCCAGATTTGGAAGAACTCTCCTTACCTGCACGAGTTCATCGGATGCAAATATTATCATAGCCAATCAGGCCCCAAAGACGTTTTTTGCATACAGTCGCTTAAACTCAAGACCTCATGTTTAAATGACCAAAGCCCCTTTCCTGCTGGTAGAGGGAGTATACTACTAGTATTATCACAATCCAAACTACTTGGAAAATTTTGTCCAAAAAATCTAGGAAAATACTTAGCTTGCAACAAAGAAACGAGTGGCAAGTTCAAACGCATTTCAGCAACGGATATATAATCTTCATCGAGAATACTTAGCTTGCAACAAAGAAACGAGTGGCAAGTTCAAACGCATTTCAGCAACGGATATATAATCTTCATCGAGAATATAGCCAACACAGATAACCATCCTAGCAAAAATTTAATTGTGCTCCAATGTACAAAGGACAAATAAATTGAGCTCACAAAAAGAACAAAACTCCATGTGCTACTACTTGTCAACAATGAATCCTACGAAGCATCATATCCAGTGAACCTGCAAGGGAGATTTCAAAAACAGAAAAGTCCAACATCAGAACTCAAGTAACTATGTCCAATTGTTCAGAACAACCAAGTGACCAGGAACAAATTCAAGGCTTAAAAACAAGCATCGGATCTTATTTAGACATTACCACACATTAGTTACCCCTCATGATAGTCAAAACACACCACATAACTGATGCATAAGAAATTCCTAATTTTAAGGTGTTATAATGAGTTATGGTCTTTCTTTTCCCTGTGGCCAGCACAGAAGTTCTATGTCGAGTTACTTCCACTGTCTTGTATATTTTATGTTTGAATCCTCAACAAGTCTCTTCTACTTGCATCAATGTCCATACATCATAAATTACCATGTATCCCCAAAAAGCAGAGATGGCCATTATCTTATAGATCTTCTAATTCACCATCATATCAGCTTGTTTGTTATACATGTAGAAATATCACAACAAACATTTTTGGGGGGAGGTGTTTGAACAAGCAGTAGTATGCAATAACAAAACCTTAGTTGGAGCGTCTTGATGGTTCAAAATATACAACACTCTCTTTGGGTTATAAAACGCTTATTTCCTTAAATGCCCCTCATTAAACAAAATATGAGAGAAATTTGTGATTCACAAGGTGGAATGTCAACAATTAATTAAGGCCAAATAATGAGAAAAATGTATTTTGATACAATGTTACTTAGCTTAATCAATTTTAACTAATTCTATTGGTCTATGTGAAGTAGGTATTAGTGACTTACGATTGAGACTGGAGGTTGTATGTTCAATCATAATATAAACAATTGGAAAGCCAAGGATACATAGTATTACATGAACTCACAAAATGCATGAACAGATATTTCCAATAAATATAAAAGATACAGTTAAAGTAAAACATAAAATGAGATGGGGATAGGAAAAGAGAGTCAAGCATATTCATGTGCACCTCATATGTTGCTGGGGTACATGAATACTCTAACCTTAGCTCCCTGCAAAGAACCATAACTCCAGAAATCAATAACGTTCATACAAAATTCAAAGAAGGAAAACCCAATCTTTCCAATTTATTACCATTGATCTGGGTGGAAGATTTGATTTGAACTTTGCTCGGACAACACCACTGTTACCATGAGGCCTGATAACCTTACCCCAAATGCAGCGGTAATGACTTCCATTCTTCTTAACCTTGGCCTTGTAAATATATGCCATTCGCTTGCCACAGTACCATGCTACCTCTTCCTTGGTGTTTACCCCTTCGATTTGAATAAGGGAGGTGTTAGGATACTGGTTTGACTTAGACCTGAAAATTATCAGGGCCTTTTTTAGCACAAATTCTATGATGTCACAAAACCTTACTGTCAGATGATGAGAAATAAGATACGACAACTTCAATCCAAAACAATCAATCACGAGATAGCATATTGGAAGCACATAAAAATAATTGAAAACACCCAGGGAAAGAAAGATTTACCTCTTGTATCCAAGGATTGACCCTCTCACGTACAGTCTAATACACAAGCAGTAAATAGCATTAGCTCTAATTTGAACTAAAAGGAAGTGTGAAAAAGCAGATAGATAAAAGCAATGATTGATTAACAATTAGAAGAGTTGTAGACTTCAGCAGTAATTTAGTCAGCCAAGATACCAGCTCTATCTTATTGCCTATTATGGACTTGAATAAGGTTATCTTAATGATAACATGATACCAACAAGCCGCATTCCCAAGTGATTAATCACTTTAATTTTTTTTCTATCATACCTCTACATGACGTGTTGAAGTGATTAACAAAGTTTCGAGCAAAAAAAAAGTGATTAACAAAGTCGAACTAAATGTGTCATGGTCATGACGCCCAGAAAAGAAAAGATTTTTTTCAGAGCCTAATATGCACAAATTACATTTTGAAGAGTATGTACTCCGCAACAGATCCCAACGTACGTAACCAACGAGTGAAAGTAAAGTAGAGGAAATGGTTCGCTCAAAGGCTTCGAATTATACCTGACACGTTCACCCTGGCGGCCCTTCACCATTGTCGTCTCGGAGGCGCTGAATCGAAGCAGAAGCTGAGAGAGGTCAGAACGGCGCGAACGGAACCCTAACCTGAGGGATTTTATAGAGACTAACTTAATGCGTATATATGGATTTAGGGGTTTTCGTTGAAGAGACGAGTGATCCGGATGGATCTATTTGATTTATACGGGTTCGGGCTTCGGGCCCATCTGATTCCCTTAGTTTTGGACTGTGTTTTATTGTCGTGACCCTTTCTCTATTATTTATCCTTAACGATGGAGTTGGCCAGTGGAAGGAACGGCATAAGAAGTGCCGAGTTGAGTCGCTTGTGGATCGCAGAAAACTCCCAGGAGAGGTGCGTATGATATGCCCAACGCCGATCCGCATTTAGTGCGAAGCTTTCAGTGAACTATTCTCGATAGCGAAAAAAAAAAAAAAATCATATATCAATATAAATTAATTCGATGGCAAAAAAGATACTCCTCCGATGGCAAATATAAAATAAATTTATTTTTTTAAGAGATTAAATAAACTAATTAAATTATTTTATATATTTTATTTTTTACAAACTAATTAGTTTGACTGATAAACGATGTATAATCTAATGATATACAACATATAATATGATTAAGTAACTTCTTTAGCTTTTTTTATTTTATTTTTAAAAAAAAATTATTTTATATTTAAGACCGAAAGACTCTAACTCAAAATCAATACTCAATTCATAAACATATGTGTAAAATTTAAGGGCCGCAAGTGTATTATGGTTGCATTATTCTCAAATCATAAATAATCATGTTCATTTCTTAAACCCCATATAATATTTCAGACCCGCCAATTTGATTAATTTACCAGGGATGATTCTTCAAATAATCCATCTTTTATTAATAAAACATTTTAACGCAATAATTAATTCATTATACTTTTGATATGTCGTAAATAATTCATTATTCTCTTTTTTATTTTATAAAAATTATTTAAAAAACGAATAATTCTCCCTACACTTTGGTTTTGGAAGTAAAGTTACCTTCAATGTTACAATTTTAAGATTTTTTTAGGAAAATTTAAGAAAAATACAATTAAAAATGGAAAAAGATAAATTGGTATTGAATTTTTTAAATCTCGAGTCAGAACTAAAGTAGAAATATTAGATTTCTAATTTTGATTAAATGACCAAAATATCCTGAATTGATGGCACAAGTTTCAAAGGTCAATAACAATATCTATATATATATATATATATATATATATATAAACAAGATCATATTTTACATTAACTACTTTACTTTCATATTTGACAATTTCATATCCCAAAAACCAGGAATAATTTTGTGGGCAAAAATGTCGAGTCAATAACATCTATATTTATATTAACAATATTATATTTTACATTTACGACATTTCTTTTATGTTTAGCACAACTTCATATCCCAAAAACCAGAGATCATTTTGAGGCACAAGTTTCATGGATTAATAACAACATTTTTATCTATATTAACATCATATTTACATTAACGATTTTACTTTCATGTTTCACAACTTTATATTCTAAAAACCAGAGATATTTTTTATGGCACAAATTTTAGAGGTCAATAACAACATAGGTATCTATATTAACAACAAATTTTACATTAGTGATTTAATTTTCATGTTTCACAACTTAACTTAGGACAATTTGATCATTTGGTCAGAATTAGAAATTCCAAATTCCTACTTCAGTTCTAACCTGTAATTTGATACATTTGTATCACCAATTTATCTTTTCTCATTTTTAATTGTATTTTTCTGAAATTTTCTCCCTTTTTATAACTCTTTTATATTACAAATTTAGTAATTTATACAATTCATAAAGGGAAGCTGACATGAACTCGTATTGCGTTGTGTATTAAGAAATAAGTCCCATTATTTATTATTTATAAATAGTGTAGTTTTTAATAAGTTGATATTCATTAAGCAAGACATTTGAGTTAAAATTCTCTTTATATGCACAAAAAGCAAATATCGAATGAATTATCAATCAAATGTTAAATTTCAATTAAATAAATACTTCAAAAATAAGACATTGACTAAGAAAAAAATTACTTTGGTCTTCATTTTTTTTAATACAAAGATTGTTAAATTTTGAATTCAGATTCTTCATACTACGACTTCGATAAGGGAGGAGCACGCAGACCAGCCATAAAACAACCTCTTCCACAGTAATTTAATGTGAAATTACACATGACAGTAATATGCCATACTAATTGAAGTCCACTTTTCACACCGACACCAGAACTGAAAAAGGTCATATTTTTAGACAAAATTCTAAAGGCCTGCTTGGTTAAATAATATATTTTATTCATAAGGAAATGGTCCCCTAACTACAAATTGGACAGGTGTGAAACCAGAAAGATATATATATATATATAGTTCAAGTAGTTTAAGTACTCAGGCTTCATCATGTATCGCTCGATCAGCCATTTATAATCCTCACGTCAATAATCTTGGTCAGTCCTTCCTGAAACACAACATGATATTTCGCTTAATTATATATTTAAAGCAGCTCAATGGATTCAATAAAATTTTAAAGACATGAATAAAATAAACATAAAACAGTATTTATTCATTCAATCCCAAAACTGATTAACCATGAATCATTCCCAATGCAAGAGCAGTAACCGAAAAACAACACCCCGCAATATAGGAAAAACCCATTTGGTACCTATGAGTTTTTTTCTTCTCTTAATTAAATCATTAATTTTGCTCTGTTAATATCGTTAGCTCCTATAACTTCTCTCTATAAACAATATTAGCTCCTATACAGGAGTTAACGGTACTGACAAAGCCAAATTACAGCATTTAATTAGGAGTAAAACACACAGATACCAAATTCAAAATTGAAGAAAAGTATAAGTACCTACAAATTGATATTTCCCACAATATATAACTGAATACATCAGGAACAGAAGACAATATCGCGACTTAAGTGGGGCTTGCTTTAAGTGTTTTTATCTGACTAATAGTCCATGCATCAAATTGGCGAAGTGTAATGAAGTTGGACTCTAAGGAATTACTTGAAGAGTTTCTCCACAATATGGTTCAGACGCCCAACATCAGCTCCAATGAGCTCATCAGCCTTTTTTCCATTCTGAAAGAAATGGAGTGTTGGCTGCAGCATAGAAATAAATAAATAAATCTGAGACACACAGAACAGCAGGTCCACATTTGAAAAGCAACGCTTCATGAAACAAATTTAGTAAATCAACTGAACTAATGAATGAGAATTCCAGATGTCAACTTAGTTATATATAAGGAATTGAACCATTGGATTTTAAATGTGATGCATACTTCACCAACAAAATGAGAGAGACATTAAATAATTTACCACAGATGTAATCATTAATTTGCCCAACGTGCCTTGAATTGCCTCCTTGCAAAATAGGAGAAGGTGTCAATTTCATGCATAGCAGTTTCTTGACACAACAAAGCAGTAAAATTTTCAGCATAAGATAAAATATACTACTCAAATGGAAGATGCTAACTAAAAACACAATTGTTTTGCCTAGTTCTACAAGATGTATTAATCAGGAAAGAAGGATGTAGAAAGAAGAATGAGGAAACAAATACAGATAAGAGGGCAAAAACAGGCCCAAACCCTCACATCCCTTATCTGAAACCATAAGCAGAATCATGCTAAAAATAGCATAACTAGAAGATAGCTTTCACTCCTTTCTGTGCCCAAAATCTTCAAAGTAGATGGAGAAAAAATACACAAGATTCAAAAATCAAAATTTTTTGTATGTATGGTAGTTGCCATGAACAAGAGGTGTTGGTAGGCTCTGTTAAAAATCAGTGAAGTTCTCTCAGTGGCAAGCCCAAATGACTCTCTTCTTTTTTCAACGTACACGTTACTCCCCCTGTGCCCATGTTTCTCAATGAACAACTCAAGGCACAAAAAGCTCTCTTCCAATCTTTCTAACACACAAACATGCTCAGTGATTTGAAATGTGTAAACCTTCAGATATAGGATAGTTAATATTTTGTATGCCTAGTGTTGGGGCTTGTCCATTTCACCAAAAATAGCTTGACCTACTTAGTGAGGATTGCCACAAGCTTATATAACTCATATTTTTCTCATCGCTTTTAGCTAAGGGACTTCTATTCCCTTAGAATGTAATATTCAAATGTATCTGGACTTGGCTCACTCTTCTTTTGAGTCCAATTATCATTTGCATTTAATTCCTTATACCTGTGCTAGTGTTCTTTGAGGCCCAAGGGCCTCAAGTCCTTTATTTTTCTTCATTGCCTGAGCTGGTACTCTTAAACCTCCGAGGCCTTTGGTCCTACACATCTATTTGGTGGGTCTAGGATCTTACAATGGTTAAGACTTTGTTCCTTTTGAATTACTCTAAAACCATGTTAACTTTTTGTATGGGATAGTGCTTTGAGTTTGTCCATTTCACCAAAATAGCTTAAGCTACTTGGTAAGGTGCCACAAGCTATAAAGTTAAATTTTTCTAATAAATTTTAGATGTGGGACTTCTATTTTCTAACGAGGACAAACTTATAAGTTCCAGGGTGACAGTGATCAATAACGCAAGAATTGCATCCTCACTAGCTTAATTCAAATGTTTCCTTTTTCAGTGCTGCAGTAATCTTGAGGCAAACGCAAACGGCAAATCCTTCATTGCCAAGGGAAGCAATTAAAATTTAATTGTGAAAGACCTCACATTCTCTTGTTTAGAACACCTTCAACAATAAAGCATGTCCAAAGTGAAATATCCCATGCTAAGTCTAGTACTTCTAAAGGCCACTCGTGCAAAGTAAGACCAATGCTGGTTATAGGAACTCAATGGGGCATAAAAAAGTTGACATGCCATAAGTATTACTAATGCCAAACATAGGTTCTTTGTTTTTTGTTATTTTGGGAATGGGGTGGTGATTTAGTAAAATTGGGAAAACATAACTAAAATTACTCATTACAACACTTGCCAATACGATTCAAAATGAGTATGAGTGATAAGTTGATGAGCAATTGAACATAATGTGATTTTATATGTAAAAAGTTAAAAGATACAAAGTGCATTACACCAGAAAACATACTATGAAGTCTGTACCTGATCAATGTCAATCTTATATGTTGTCACATGAGGATATTTCCCACTGAGATCCTCGATGACAGGAGAAATGAACCTGCCTATACAAAAATATATACAGGAAATTTTTTTGAGAGAATTGCTTTTTAGAATATACATAGTTAGAGAAACACGTGATGCAATGTGGGGGAATATTAATTCGTGTTATTGGGATTAATTTATGATATAATTTTAAATGATATCTTCAAGCATAATTAAAGTCCGTACAAGCAAATATGTTTGCATTCAAGTTAACACGACAATGCTAGCAATAGAATCAGCATGTGGTACCACAATAGATACTCTGTTAGAGTTTTGATTTTGGAAAATAGCCCAAGGACCTTTGAATAAGTAGCCACATAATGGAGTTTCTTCAGGGTACTGAAAAAAATTATTGTTGATCTTAACTGCTATCAGGATGTTATTTCAGTATGCTCTCAAAGGGTTCGTAGTGTATATATGCATGTGTGAGTTTGTGCACGTGCACACACCAGCGCAAGAGATCAAATGTATTTGTTCTACACTCATTGACATGGTCATCATACGGAAATCCTTTACATGATTCAACCCTATGCGTAATCAAGATGGAAAATACAGTACAATTTATTCCTGAGATCTTGGTCGAGAAGAACTTACATGGTCCACACCAAACTGCAGTGAAATAGAAGATCGCAGGCAATGATTGATCTAATAAGAGAATTTTGGCAAGAAAGAAGATTTCAGTTCTACTTCGCTCAATGATCATAATGACATCATTTATATAAATTATATGTACACAAACAATAGCTGTCATCTAACTCGAACTCGCCAAAATAGATCATACCGTGTACTTTGCTAAGGATATTATTAAACTCTTCCTCCGTCTTGACATGGACAATGTTCGAAGCACCTGAAAATATTTGAAGAAGAGAAAAAGATGAATTCGGAAGGAATACATTCAATAAAGAAATATAAACAGAACCATTATAATAATTTTGGTCAATTTAAAAATGCATGCTTAACTTACTCTGTCAAAGCCAATTCTAAGATGACTTATAGCATAACAACCACTTTGATACAGTGACACATAATGCAAACACACTCATTTAAGCAACTAAACATTCTGCCTGATAAAAGTGTAGCCGCTTAAATATTTAAACCCATCGACAGTTGACTTAAAATTGACCAAGTTGACATTGT
Organism: Acacia melanoxylon; assembly: GCA_019022615.1. NCBI lineage: Eukaryota > Viridiplantae > Streptophyta > Magnoliopsida > Fabales > Fabaceae > Acacia > Acacia melanoxylon. The sequence continues at coordinate 4,217,980 of JAFJYJ010000036.1, read as the reverse complement.
TGCATAACAATGAGGTAGGTAATAAGCAAGCAGGAATACGCAAACTAACCTAGTGCATGACACATTGACACATCCCAACTCAGTACATGTGGAAATAAATTAAAAGTAGTATAAAAGGCTGCCCAATTAAATTGAAGAGTAAAAAGAAGTAGGAGGAGACCCACCTGAAGCGGAGCTAAAGCGACGATAATGGCAGGATGACAGCAGAGCTGAGAGCAGCGGAGGAGTGATGGAGGCGATGGTAGAAAACGAGGAGGTAGTGAAGGACTTTGACGGTGGAGATGGGTATAAAGTTGCGGAAGCAGAGGTCAATGTTCCAACCGAATCTGAACGAACATTGTTAAAGATGGGGCAAAATCTATTCTCTATTGCCCAACGAAAGGCGGAGGATCGGTGAATCCAGCTTCTCGCCATTTCCCTTTGCATGCCCAAATCTCTTCTAGGTTTTTCCTCTCGATTTAAAGATTGGAGGACGTACGGAAACGTAAAGGAACACCAAACCTGAAAAGAAACAATGTTGAGTTTTGTAGAAGGGATACGACATATTGTAAATACCAACTACCAATGTCATTACTACCTTTTCATAGAATCTCATCTACCTTTATCATTTCTCTCTCTTATTGAGATTTTAATCTAATGGTGAAAAAATGGTAGTAATATTGGTAGTGACCAAAATTGGTAGTGACAATATCTTATCCCTTTGTAATAAAGTGAGGTAGGAACATGATATTTTTAAGGGTTAAGTCTAATTTTCTTGCTAAAAGACAGCGTCAGAAGTAATTTTTGCTTAAAGTTTTTTAGCGTAACACGATATTGCGCGAAGTATGAAAACATGCGATGTTGCCCCCTCATAAAGTTAACAACCTTAACATTGACCGTTAGGCGGTTAACGGAGGGTAACATTGTTCTTGCGTTTTATACTTCGAAAAGCGCAATATTAATCTGTAGAAAACTTCGAAGAAAAATCGATCTTAACCCTATTTTTAATTCTGACTAAATTATCTTAAATTAAGTGGTAAAATATGAAAGTGAACTCGTTAATGTAAAATTTAATGTTGTTAATATAGATACATATGTTGTTATTAATCCTTAGAACTTATGCCCTCAAAATTATTCATTGATTTTGGGATATAAAGTTATGAAATATAAAAGTAAAGCGGTTAATATAAAATATAATTATAGAAAATAATATGTGAAGTGTTATGACTTTGTATTAGTGTTTTCGTGTATATTTGTATAGGGTAAAATAGGTAAGGGGCCTTAATTCTCCTTAATGCCCAAATAGTATAAATAGGGAACAATACATTCATTGTACACATTATTCATTTCAATCTAATAAGATTTGAGTTTTCTGGGCCTACTCATTTTGCTTACAATAATGTTAATGATATAGATATAGATGTTGTTATTGATCCTTAAAACTTATGCTCTCAAAATTATCCTGGGTTGATCAAAGCGGGGAAGCGTTTTAACTCTTGGGTCTTGCAGAAGCCTTTAATGTAATAGACGAACTGCCTCTACCCAATATCGGTATGACCTAGGAGGAAGGGAGATTTCGCCATACCCTTAGATCGTAGGTGAACTCAACCCCTTTCCTAAATTTTTTTACCACCAAAAAAAAATCCCTAATTTTTAGGATATGAATTTGTCAAATATAAAAGTAAAGTCGTTAATATAAAATAAAATATTGTTAACATAGATACAGATGTTGCTATTCACCTCTAAAGCTAGTGCCCTCAATTCACAGCATTTTGGTTATTTGTTTAGAATTGAAAATCTCAAATCCCTACTTCAATTATGACTTGAGATTTAATTTATTCACCAATTTATCTTTTCCTATTTTTAATCATATTTTTTGGAATTTTCCCAAAAGTTTTTTACAAGTCCCGGTATTCCGAAGTTTTTGCCCCAAAAATGTTTTTTTTTTATATGAAAAATTTTAGAAAATGGGTTGGGCCACCCTACGGGATCCCGGCGTAAAAATGACGCAGGTCTAAATCCCGACATTGTTGCCCGGTAACTTCCGTAGACCCAGGATGTCTCTCCCAACATTGACTAAGCTGGGATCAAACCCTCCTTTTGGTGAAGAAGTCCGACCTCTTCCCCAGTTGAACCCAAAGACGAGGGGTTTGCTACGTTTTTACTATTAGAGCGTGTTTGTTAAAAAAAAAAAAAAAAAAAAAAACCTTGGACAATCAATGCTCAGAGTTTTTGCCCCAAAAATGTTAAAGAAAAGAGTAAATTCTCAATTGCTACTTTTTTAATTATTAGAGCATGTTAGTTTTTTAAAAAAATTGATACCCAGCACTGAGAGTGGTTACTTTCAGAGCAAAGTTGTTTTTAAAAAAATTCCGGATACCCCATGTTTTTGAGTGGTTACTTTTAAAGCAAGATTGCATCTTAATCCAAAAAAAGAAAAAATAGTTTTAAACTTTTTTATAAAGACAAAATGTTATAATAAAAATAAAGTAAGAGGGAACAAAAATATGACATGAGTTCAGTTTAGTAAACCAAAAGGAGAGAAGAGGAGGGATTTAACAGAATTATTGTTAGCAGCTTCTAAACTGATTAGATTTAAATATAATTGCTTCTTCATACACAAAAATTTCAGTGTCATCCCCTAATAAAAGAAACCCATAATTGTGAATCCAAGAAACGAGCAGACTGGAAGAGTGCGCCAATATATGTATATGTGCGCGCGTGTGCGTACGTGTGTGTGAGTTGATATGTTATATGTGATACTTAATATAGGAGCTATTTGAGTAATTTGGATAAATTAAAAAAATAGTTATATTGGTTATTTGTTAAATACATGAGTTAGTTTTTCTAAAGTAGCATCTTTTATAATGTTGACGGACTATGTCAAGTTCGAACAGATAACATATGAGAAAAAATTCCAACCTCTATCGACATGACACTTGAACATTGATAAAGTATCAATCTTTCATTGTAACTACTCTTAAATAAAAATTCATCGCTGTGCACAATCAATAAGTATATTGCATCCATTATATTTGTACGTTTAAGAAAGACTTAAGATGAATTGATTCAACATTTTTGTCTGTGAAAAAATGCAGCTTACTCATTAGAAAATTTTTACCTCACTTTTTTTGTGAAGACGCTTGGTGAAAGTCATGGGCTTTGGAAAATTCCTTGCCAAAACAAGCTGCAATATCTTTTCCACTATAATGCTATTGCTGAAGATCTTATTGTATTGGTTAATTTCTTTTGTAATTTTTGTTTCTGTTTTGTAGAAAAAATTTATTTTTATTTTATTTTTCTTAACTATGATGCCCCTATTTTATAAAATGTGGGTTTATTATGTTGTATCTTTTTATTTCGATTTATAAATTGTTTTTATTCAAAGGAATAAAAAAAAACAAGAAGACTCAAGAGAGTAGCTTGCTTTGGGTTAATTTTATCATAGGTCCGATTGGTATATTGGTATTGAAGTTGAGTCCAACACAAACTTAGCATGTTTGGCAAAGGAAACTTGCTCAAACAATGAGATTAGAGATGGAAATAAGTCAGGTTTCTAATAAGGACCTATGGTCTAGCTTATTTAAAGCATAATCTAGCTTATATAGTAAATAGATAAGGCTCATACTAAAGCCTGTTGTCAGATTTATTTAGATAAACAGCCAAACAGGTCAAACATATTTTCACAATGTCTAGCCTACAAACATACAGGCCTAGCTTGTTTAACTTTTTGATTTATATCATTATAAAAGTATATATAATATTATCTAAATTATTTTATAAATTTACCAACTCAGCCTTAATTATAAGTTTTACATTTCATCATCGTTCACATACATTCAAATCTTGCATCCGCATCAATCATTACCCCTATCTCTTTTCTCTTTGATTGCTCGAGCTTGCAATGCTAACTTACTCCTCTCTCTTGATTTGTGTCGTTTACTAAATCATAATAATTGCTATAAGTTTATTTTAGTGTCAAATGAAATATTATACTTAATAGTATTTGTTTCGTGAGAGAAACCTGGAGAATAATTTTATTTTTTAAAAAAATGAAGTAGAGAGAGAAGTCACATTCAAAAAGGTACGTAAGGCACAGAAAAGAAAATGTTGGATGATATATTATTTAGGGTTAAGTAGTGCAGATTTGCCAACGAATTATTACTCGATGAGCATTTGGCACAAAAACAATTGAAGGGACCAAATTGGTCAATGAACTATTAAAAAGTGAAAAAAAAATACTAAATAACTATTAAAAAAAAACAACTATCACTACTATGTTAAAATATGAGGCACTGGCGTTGAACGGTGGCGGAGACGCTAGAGAAAAGAGCAGTTAAACCTTCTTGTTGGATAAGGCAAACACCGACGGAGAGATGGGACCCATGCGACGGCGCTATGCTTATGCGGCGATTCTTCTTGTGGCATCGGAGGGACGCAACCAGGGTGCAAGGTGCGTGCCGATTGAAAGCTGTAGACCGCTGGATGACTTCAAGAAGGTGAGTGGAACACCCAGCAACAATGGAAGCTTTGGAGATGCCAACGTCGCCTATACTGTGACAGTCAATGGAAAACGGAGACACCAAGACAGTGACAGGGTAATAGTTCGTTGGCGAATCTGCTCAAAATTGTGTGTTTTTTTTTCACTTTTTAATAGTTCGTTGACCAATTTGGTCCCTTCAATTATTTTTTGTGCCAGACGCTCCTCGGGTAGTAGTTCGTTGGCAAATCTGCACCTTAACCTTATTATTTAACTAGGCATAATTTACTTTAGCGGTGTCATTATAGATCTTGTTATTTAGCCTTTCGTTGTGAGTTAATCCCACTTATAACTATAGGCCCTTATTTCTTGTCCCTCTCATTAAAAAAAAATCAATTGGAAGGGCAAAAAAATAAGGGAAAATTTCATTTAAATATCAGATGAATTTGATATACCTCCAGAAGCCCATTGAATTTGTTAAAGGACTGAGAAGGGACATGGGTCAATGAGGGATATGCAAATTGGGGTGAAAAGTCGATATCGCCCTTTGGAAAAAAATAGATTATATCTCCCTTCCTTATTTAATCATACGCAAACAAAAAACAAAGGAGGTGGCTTCGAGCAAGAAAAAAAACATAGTGGGTGGAGCGAGTAGGAAGTGAAAGGTGAGCTTTCAGATTAAAGGGTAAGTATCTTTTCTCTCTCCTCACCTTCTCTGATTCTCTCTCTCTCTTTCTCTCTTCACCATGGATACTTCTCTGCAACTTGCAGGGAGTATAGGAATAATCGGAAAGATGGAGGGGTTGAGGAGAGAGAAAGAGGAATTCCATTGTTGGAAGGGTTTGGGATGTGGTGGTTGTTGGAGCTGGACTACATTGTTGGAAGAGGATGGAGAGATGAAGAAGACGATAAACAGTGTCACCAATGAAAAACCTGACGAAAGAACTGGTTATTCTCATTACTGAACTTGTAAATATCATTAACGAATTTGTAATTCTCACAAGATAAGGGTCAATTTTAACAAATCTTGTAATAAAAATTACAAATTCGTTAATGGTATTTACAAGTTCAGTAATGAGACTAATCAATCCTTTCGTCAGGTTTTTCACTTGTGTCTCTCATGAAACAACAAATAAGTGTCAATTTTAACAAATCCTGTAACGGGAATTACAAATTCGTTAATGATATTTACAAGTTCTGTAATGGGAATAACCAGTCCTTTCGTCAGGTTTTTCACTTGTGTCTCTGATGAAACAACAAATAAGTGTTAATTTTAACAAATCCTGTAATGAAAATTACAAATTCGTTAATGGTATTTACAAGTTCAGTAATGGGAATAACCAATCTTTTTGTTAGGTTTTTCATTTGTGACACTATTCATCAACTTCTTCATCTCTCCTTCCTTCTCCCTCCAACAATGGAGTCTAGCCCCAATAGCCACCACATCCCAAACCCTTCCAACAATGGAATTCCTCTTTTTCTCTCCTCACCCTCTCTTTCTCTCCCTCTTTCCGATCCTTCATATACTTCCTGCAAGTTGCAGAGAAGTATCCATGGCGGAAAGAGAGAGAAAGAATTAGAGAAGGTGAGGAGAGAGAAAAGATACTTACCCTTTAATCTTTCCATGGCTTCCCTTTCTTTGTATATGATCCTTCGAAAATGTCACCTTTGACTTCCTCCTTCATCCACTATGATTTTTTTTTTGCTCAAAGCCACCTCCTTTGTTTTTTGTTTACGTATGACTGAACAAGGAAGTGAGATGCCTCCCCCAGCGCCTGAGGGTAATAGACGGCTCCCAAGTGCCTAGGTTAACGCCTGAAGGTAATAGACATCTCGCTCTGCCCAACATCGGTATCACCTAGGACAAAGGGAGATTTCGCCCTGCCCTTAGATCGTGGGTAAACCCAATAAAATTTTTGTATCAAAAAAAAAACAAGGAAGTGAGATATAATCTGTTTTTTTCAAAGGGAAATGTCAAATTTTCACCCCAATTTTCATATTTCTCATTGACAGATGTCTCTTCTCAGTCCTTTAATAAATTCAGCGAGCTTCTCGAGGTTTAATAGATTCAACTGGTATTTAAAGGAATTTTCCCAAAAAATAAACAGCATAATTGGGGTCTCAAAATCAAATTAACACGCAGCCTATAATAACTAGTTAATATTTAAATATTATATTAAAAACTAATTGGTGTTGATTCAAGTTGTTCTGTTGTAGAACACAGATGTCTAGCTCTATTGAGCTGGGAATGGTTTATCTTGGATCAAAGGGTCTTCCACTGATTGAGTCTCAGTGAAAGGTGCCGACTCAATAGTATCTATGGTTGAGATACCGTCGAGAGAGCTCAGATCACGATGCGACACAGGTCGGGCGTTTCGCCCAGAGGGTGGTGTGTGTGCCGTGTGACTGAATGATAAGTAATGGAAAATAGAGAGAGAGTCTAGAGTGCACCTGGTGGGTAATCTCCTATTTATAGGGATTACCTAGGGTTTCACTCCCATGCAAATGCTCCCATCCTTCAGCCATTATGCACGTCCCACGTTCTCCAGGTCTCTGCTCCACTAACTGTACGGTCTTGCACATATCAGGCACGATGGAGTAGTGGAGGACCATTTACCTGGTTTCCTATTTACCTGGGTAAATAAGGGGGTTTTATTGTGAACTCCCCACTGGGCCGGGAATCTGCCTGGCCCAATATATTGGTCCATAACAGTTGCCCCCAAGCTCGGTATGGCGGGCTTCCGACGTGCCGAGATTAGCGTGTTGACTAGTCCGGCCATCATTCATCCGAGCTCGAGCTCGGACTTTCCTCCTTTTTCTAGGAGCCTCCTTTTGCTCCTTGTGCCCTTCCGCCTTCTATCACAAATGACGGGCTTTCCCCTTTAGAGCATTTTCTTGACCTTGATAGCGACCGGGGTTCACGTCGACAAGTGATCTTTTGGTCAACACCGTTATTATGATCTCGGTCATAACCGGCTATGAGCTTTTGACACTCTGCCGACTTTCTCCGACTTTCCCTTCGTTCTAATACCACGGCCATCAAAGTCGTCGATTCTATAACTACCACCTTATGGCAACCGAGATTGACGCCCTTGGCTATTATGCCTGCCCGGTTCCATAACCGCTGTATTAGGTGCCTCCCACATATTGCCCCCGGTTTGGGTTGTCATAAAAGATATTGGTAGTCCTTATTTATTTTGACTTTATCTACCTAGGGATACGATTTTTGCTCTTTATGATCATAATCCCTTTCGAAATTTGTGTCCAATTAATGAACACATTAACTGTCAATCTGCACGCCTTCCTATTAGGAGGCATTTATTACCGCCGGCGCTTGCGCTTCCCCATAAAGCAGGAATTTATTGCTTTCGACGGTTGTGCCCCCTCGTGTAAGAAAACATCAGCACCTCTTGCGATTCTCTATGTTACGAGAATGAAAATTGTTCAGGCAATAAATGTCCACAATGCCCATATAAGGGCATGATTTCCTTATTCCGCATCTTGAAAGTTTGAAGACTTTTCCTTCTCACCCGAATCTTTGCAGATGAAAATCCATTCTATACAAATGGGGATTTCCTTTGGATCAGGCCACAGAGCTACGTTTTTCTCTTTAAAGATCTTTCCGTCGAGAAAGCAGAAAACCAAGAAGAAGAAACATAGGTTCATTGAGATGCCGCCGATGGTCCTTTTCATTGGTGACTTTCAACTGTATTTGCCGTCTTCATCCATATCCCCCCAGACGAGCTTACGGAGTCCAAGCGTGTATTGCCGGTCTTCACATGCACAGCGAGAATACTTACACTTGGATCCCGCTAAGATCCGTCGGGTACAGTGCGGTGCCCTTTCCGTGGATTGGCCGTGCCGGAAACATCGCCCACAGGAGTGCCACGGTTGGGGTTGCACGGGAGGCACCTACGGGTCAATAAGTCCACCGTATCCAAACATTCCAAAAGGATGCTGCCCGATACACTTCGAGAGTTCCGCGGAGAGGGTTCTTCATCCCTTCCGCATATGACGACTTTCATTTCAAGATTGTTGTAATCCCGCGCATGAATACCAATTCTGTCTATTTTCATGTATGAATGTTATGTAAAACCGTTCACTTATTAATGGAAAATCTTGTTTTATGCTAGCTTCTCTTTTGCGCTTCTTCATTCCAACTATTCTTTCTTAAAAGTAAACCACCCTTTCAGATGAGCTGGAATAAACCGAAACTAATCGACCTTCGGAATGGATTGTCTCGCAAATGCGCCAATCCGGGGCCGAGTTAAGACTAACCGCCCTCCAGAACGGATTAATTTTTTGAGCAAACCGTCCTCCAATCCGGGCTAAGTCAAAACTAACCGCCCTCCAGAACGGATTAATTTTTTGAGCAAACCGTCCTCCAATCCGGGCTAAGTCAAAACTAACCGTCCTCCAGAACAGAATGGCTTGAAAATCGACGCCCTCCAACCCGGGCTGAGCTAAAACTAACCGCCCTCCAGAACGGATTAATTTTTTGAGCAAACCGCCTTACAATCCGGGCTAAGCTAAAACTAACCGCCCTCAAGAACTTCTAACAAGGTCAAATCCACGCGCTTTCTTTTCTGGGGCTTTTGAGTACTCAACCGTCATTTTTGGATTGGGTACATATTGCGGCCTTTGGTTTCGTGTGCATTTAATGCTCTCGCTGTTTCCCCTGAAACGTTCCGTTGGACAGACGCTTGGCGTAGGGAGACGTAGGATTTCTAATTCCGTTAGAAGGAGCTAACGGCGTTGCGACTCTTGGCCTTTCAAATTCCAAACGTCTATATATATTTCCATTTTCGAAAACCATCAACCCTTCTTGACATTATCGACTATTCTCACGGCTTCGGGGAGTTTACCTTGCATCCAAGTTATTGCCTTTCGCTTTTGTCAACCTTGCGCATTTCCTCTTTTTCACCAGTATTATCGCTCGCCCGGTGATTTCTTGCTTAGACTTTGCTCTTAGGCTTACTATAATGCATGTGGTTTTTCCCGAGTATACTCCGTTGCGCTTACGGGTTTCTATCGCTTTCGACTTTACTGTATTTCTGGGTTCTGCTGGGTGGGTTCTTAGTTTCTGTTGCCCCTTTCTAGGTGTTCTTAATGGCTCGAGCCTTTCCGTACATCCGTGAAATCAGAAGCTCTGTGCCAAAAAATCTCCCTTTAGGTTCCGACATCGATCCTTCTTTACAAAAACTTTTCAGAAAACCCCGCAACCATCCCAGGCCCAAGAAGGTGCTTGCTCTGGGAATTACCCTTCGACGGAGGCGAAACGCTTATTTCTTCATCCCGTCTCATTGTAGTTCTAACTCCCTTATTTGGGACAATACTTTTCACCGACCCCACACTAATGCTCTTTGATTTTTAATATCTAGGTGCTCATGGCCTCATCCCGCCCGGCCCGGTCTTGAATGAAGGGTCCAGCACTTCCACCCCTTCCCCAATTTCTACGAGCTAACCCGGCCGTAAGCCACAAGGTTGCGAGGTGAAAAAATCCCGACCGCGAAGGATCTTCTGCAACTCGGGATTGGGGACGGGGTAGGTTACGTCCTGCGGTTACCCGCAAAAACCGAATCCGTAGACGTCGGTCGTTCAAAGGAGAGAGGTCCTCACTTCTTTTTCATCTACCGGGATGTCATCACTCTTTTGGGGGTGAGGTTTCCCTTCACCGATTTCCGGGCCGAGTTCTTGACTCACTTGCACCTCGCCCCTCCCAACTTCATCCCAACGGCTGGGCGTTCGCCGTTGCTTTTGAGAACTTGTGCGCGGAGAAGGACTTTATTTGTAGCGTGCCGGTCTTCATGTCCTTCTTTTCCCCAATGGAGACCGGTATCCAGACGACTGAAACAACGAAATGGTTTGGGTGGACCACTCTTTGAAGCATCCGCGATCGGAGACTCTTCAGGCCTTTCCGCGAGTCCTAGAAGAACTTCAAATCTGCCTTTGTCAAGGTCGAGGCCCTCAAGAGCTAGGCCCCTTGGTTTGTGAGGAGGGCCGACTCTGGGGAACTCGAGGAGGGGTTTCCCCTTTACTGGTCAACAGACCATCATACCTTGAGGCCCGACGACTTCCTTCCACAAGCGTTTTCGGACGAAGAGGATGATACCCTCCCGAGACTTCGGAATACGTGGGGTCTCGGGGATCCCTTAGATCCGGCTAAATACATCACCACGCCTTTGGTTAGGCGGAAAGCTACCGCGAGTATGACTTTATTGATGCTCGGCTAAATTGCATTTTTGTTCCTCTTTTATCGTTCGATATCCTTTTTTTTTTTTTTTTTTTTCTTTTGTAGGCCGAGCTATGGGTAGACCGAAACAACTTGCCGTGTTTAAAAATCGCTCACGGGTCCCAGAAGAAAGCCTTGCAATCCCGGTTAGTGACACACCGGCTCTTGACCACGGCTCGCAAAAGCGGCTAGCCCCGTCTGATCCCGAAGGAAATGCCGCCCGAAAGAAAGCCAAGGGAAAAGACGTTGCGGCGGGACCACCAAATCCCAGCGAGATGCCGGTTTCTCAGGGTTCACCGGCTCTTCTTATGCCTCTCCCGGTGCACATACTGCGCTGCCGAAACCGCGGTGTTGGGGAACCTTCTTGTGGCCCGACCTTCCGAGAGGGTGCCTGTGTGGGGCACAGGTTGAGCAAGGAAGTGCTAGACGTGATGAGACCTCCCGCTTTTCTTCACGACGCATCCGGCTGGATGGCCGGTCAAGAGGATCTTGAATAATATGCGGCGGAGGGTTACTGCGGTCTTTCCCCGCTTCGCTCTTACGCACTTGTCAAGGTAAAATACGGGCCGGCGTACGCTCGGTTGGTTGCGGCGAAGAGAGAAATGCTGCCCGAGGCAAACCTCCGAGGTGGCTAAAATTGCGATGACGGGAATAGAGCCGTTGCCAACCTGTCGGCCACCACGGTCGAGCACGCCCGGCTACAACGGGATTTCTCCTCTCTGAAGGCCGCCAAGGACAAGCAAGAAGAGGAACTCAAGTCTTCCATTTCTAAGGAGAGGACCTTGGAAAAGGAACTAGGAAACTTCCGAGTCCGACCTCCGAAAGATGGAGGAGAAGGCGTCGGCGGGCGAGGCCGAGCCGGACGTCCGTCGTTTGGAAGATCTTCGCGGGATGGTCTCGTGGCCGTAGATAAGGCTCAATCGAGGCCGAACATCATAAATCCCTGCTCGTGGCCAAGGAAAATGAGCTTTCGGCTAAGGAGGTCGAACTAGGTCAAGCCAAGGTGGGGTTGACCGAGTATGCCGATGCAGCGGTTTTCTCATTTGACAACGCCGTTGCGCAAATTCACGCCCTCAATCCCGACCTCAACCTTAACCTGGATGGCCTTAACTATGAATCATATGTTAACGAGCAAGGGCATCTGATACCTCCGGGTCGAAGATGAAGAAGAAGAGGAAGCGACCCGGCCCCGTCTTCTTGAACTTATTGTAATTTTCGCTCATTTTGGTTGTTTTCTAACCTGTTGCTTTTGATGCCGTGGTAATGACCCGGCTTGTATGTATGACTGTAATATTATCAATCCTGACTTTCCGTTTTTCGAATTTCCGCTTTGACTCCTACGCATTTTCTTGAAGGCGTGGCGTGGTCTTTTAAAAACTGGATGTTTAACCAAGAGTTCATGCCATCCTTTCGCGAATATGTTGATGGAAACTGCTTAGCCAGCTATAAATCCACACGCATTTTAATTGGAACATGGTGTCTGGAGTCGGGCTATATTGCCCCGGGCTCCTACATGTTTTAATTGCAACACGGTTTCTGGAGCCGGGCTAGAATGCCTCGGGCTCCTACATGTTTTAATCGGAACACGATTTATGGAGCCGGGCTAGAACGCCTCATACTCCTACATGTTTTAATTGGAACATGGTTTTATGGAGCCGGGCTAGAACGCCTCGGGCTCCTACATGTTTTAACTGGAACACGGTTTATGGAGCCGGGCTATGATGCCTCATACTCCTATATGTTTTAATTGGAACACGGTTTATGGAGCCGGGCTAGAACGCCTCGGGCTCCTACATGTTTTAATTGGAACACGGTTTATGGAGCCGGGCTATGATGCCTCATACTCCTACATGTTTTAATTGGAACACGGTTTATGGAGTCAGGCTAGAATGCCTCGGGCTCCTACATGTCTTAATCAGAACACGGTTTATGGAGCCGGGCTATGATGCCTCATACTCCTACATGTTTTAATTGGAACACGGTTTATGGAGTCGGGCTAGAATGCCTCGGGCTCCTACATGTTTTAATCGGAACACGGTTTATGGAGCCGGGCTATGATGCCTCATACTCCTACATGTTTTAATTGGAACACGGTTTATGGAGCCGGGCTAGAATGCCTCGGGCTCCTACATGTTTTAATCGGAACACGGTTTATGTTTCGGAATGTTTTAATCGGAACACGGTTTATGGAGCCGGGCTATGATGCCTCATACTCCTACATGTTTTAAGTGGAACACGGTTTATGGAGCCGGGCTAGAACGCCTCGGGCTCCTACATGTTTTAATTGAAACACGATGGCGAACTTGTGTTTGCAAAAAATGGGCTCCTGGACCCAAAATTCATTAATCTTAAGTACCAACACTCAACAGGATCATCCTAAGAAATCAACACAATTCATTTGCCTGCGGTAATACTTGCAGTATTTCGGCAGGGCCGGTACTTCAACTGTAATAGGTTTTAAGCTTGTCCGCGTTCCACGTTCGCTTCACAGGTTTCTTAGTCAAAGTCTCCAGCCTATAGGCTCCTTTACCCAGGTTATCGGCCACCCGTAGGGGACCTTCCCAATTTGCTGCGAGCTTTCCCTGGCCGGCGTTCTTGTTTCCGATGTCAGCTCGTCGTAGGACGAGGTCCCCCTTTTTGAATCCTCGGGGTTTGACCCTTTTGTTATACCGGTTTGCTATTAATTGCTTGGAAGCCAATTCTCGGTAGTGCGCCGTCATCCTGACCTCGTCAATCAGATCTAACTCGACTGCGATAGCTGGCTATTCTCTTCTTCCTCATGTAGAGCCTTTATTCTCCTCCATGAGGGCTCGCCTATCTCAACCGGATCATCGCCTCGCACCCATAAGTCAATCGAAAGGAGTCTCGTTAGTTCTTTGAATGGATGGTAGTCCGGTGTCCCCAAAGGATGTACAGTTGATCCACCCAACTTGACTCGGCTTCTTCCATTCTCTTCTTCAGTCCTTCAACAATAACCTTGTTGGCCGCCTCTGCTTGTCCATTGGATTGTGGATGCTCCACAGAGGCGAAATGCTGCTCAATATGGAAGTCGGCCATCATTTCTTGGAAGCCCTTGTCTATGAATTGGGTTCCATTGTCGGTGACAATCTCGGCCGGGATGCCAAACCGAGATATGATGCTCCGCTGAAAAAACTTTTGCACCCTGGCTGAAGTGATGGTTGACAGCGGTTCCGCTTCTATCCACTTGGTGAAATAATCCACCGCCACTATCAACCATCGCAACTATCCAGGAGCCATCTTAAAAGGGCCGAGTAGGTCCATACCCCATTTGTAAAAAGGCCACGGAGCCGAGATAGGCGTTAACTGAGATGGCGGAGCCTGCAGGAGATGGCCGTGTTTCTGACAACTGCCGCACCTTTGAACGTGTCTCTTTGCATCTTCCGCCATCGTCGGCCAAAAGTAGCCCCTTGCCCGCACCGCTTTTACGGCCAATGCCTTGGCTCCCATGTGATGACCGTTAATACCCTAATGTATCTTCGTCGATCATACTCGGCCTTAGATGAATCTAAGCACTTCATCGACGGAGAATGGAAACCTTTTCGGTACAATTCGTCCCCATCATGGAGTATGAAGCATTTGTTTTTACCAACTTTTGGCGTCCGAAACATCTTCCGGGAGTATTCCCCTTTCCGTAATCGACTATTGATTTCCTCCAATCACTTGCCTCTGAGATGACCATCACGCAACTTGGCTCCAACAAATTCTGTTGGATGATTGTTCGATGATTTCCAGGACTTTTAGTACTTGCCAACTTAGACAGAATGTCGGCCCTTACATTGTCTCCTCTGGGGATATGGGCTATGGTTACTCTATCAAATTCTCTGCCATAAGCGTTTGACCTTTCCCAAATATTTGATCATGAGAGGCCCTTTGGCTTGGTATGTACCTTCTATCTGGGAAGCGACCGGCTGGGAATCGGTAGATACGTGTATGTCTTTTGCCCCATTTTCCTTGGCCTGCAACAAACCCGCGATTAGAGCCTCATACTCAGCCTGGTTGTTTGAAGTGCCGAAGTTGAAACGAAGGGAGTACTCCAATGATACTCCTTCCGGACTTTCAATGATAACCCCAGCACCGCTACCCCGGATGTTGGATGACCCGTCCACGAACAACTTCCAGGTATTTTCAGACTTGTCAACCCGGTCATTGACCGGTGTGAATTCCATCACGAAATCCGCCAATGCACCGTGACTTAATCGCATGCCGAGCTTCATAAATGATGTCAAACTCGGACAATTCGATGGCCCAACTAACCATCCATCCTGCCAGGTCTGGCTTGTGTAGAATCTGGCGTATCGGCTGACTAGTGCGTACTATGATCGTATGACTTTGGAAGTAGGGGCGCAACCTCCTTGCCGCCACTAAAAAGGCAAATGTCATCTTTTCCAACTTTTGATAATTTAGCTCGGAACCCTGCAAGGCCCGACTTACGAAGTACACTGGCTTTTGACCATTCACAGGCATCCCTAATCAAAGCCGCACTAACTGCCTCATTCCCCACAGCCAGATATAAAATTAGACTCTCCCCCGGATTCGGCCGGGATAGCACCGGCGGGGTGGATAAGCACTGCTTGATCTTACTAAATGCCGACTCACAGTCTTCATTCCATTCTCCGGAGGTTTCCTTTTTTAGTAATTTAAAGAACGGAAGGGAGTTTTCTGCGGATCTCGGCAAAAATTGGGTTAATGCCGCCAGCCTACCTGTCAACTGTTGCACCTCTTTCTTGTTCCTTGGTGCTTGCATATCTAACACGGCTGGCATTTGTCCGGATTGACTTCAATTCCCACATGCGTAAGCAAAAAGCCTAAGAACTTTCTGTTGGAACGCCAAAAGCGCACTTAGCGGGTTAAGCCGAATCCGGAACTTTCTCAATTTATCGAACGTCTGCGCAAGTCCTGGATATGGTCGGTTACTGAGATAAAGACTTAACAATCATGTCGTCTATGTAAACCTCCACATTCTTTCCGTCTGGTCCTCAAAGACTCGATTCATCATTCGGGTAAGTGGCTCCCGCATTCTTCAATCCAAAGGGCATAACATTGTAACAATAATTGGCCTTGTCGGTGATGAATCTTTGTTTTTGCCTGGTCACCTGGATGCATAGCGATTTGATTGTAACCTGAATACGCATCCATGAATGAGAGTAGTTTGAAGCCCGACGAGTTGTCTACCAACCGATCAATACTTGGCATCGGGAAGGAATCTTTTGGGCACACCTTATTCAGTCTTTATAATCGATACACACCCGCCATTTGCCATTGGGCTTCTTTACCATGACCACGTTTGACAACCAAGTAGTGTCTTGCACCTCTCGGGCGAAAGCCGGCTTCTAGCGGTTCCTCAACATGGGCGGCCAAAGCCTTTCGCCTATCCTCACCCGACTTTCTCTTCTTCTGCGACACCGGGATCGCTTCCGGGGATATTGCCAACTCATGACAACATACATCAGGATGAACCCCGGAATCTCTGACGGTTTCCAGGCGAAGATGTCTTGATTCTCTTTCAAGCATCTCTCTAGCTCGACCCGAAGTTCGGGGTCTAAACTCTTTCCAATTTTAGTAATCTGGCCGGGTTCAGCGCCCAATACTAAGTCGTCTAGCTCGCCATTAGGTTCGGTCTTCTTCATTTTTTGTTCCTCGCGTAGATCCAACTCGACGAGATTCACCGACTTATCGTCTTCGTCCGCTCTTGGGGACTTCATATTTCACTCCCTCCTTAACGACGGATTTATTTTGCTTTCTTTGACCGTGTCGAAATAACACTGACGTGAGTCTTTCTGATCACCCCTTATCGTTACTATCTGATTTTTCCTGTTGACCAACTTTAGCTTATGGTGCTTAGAGGACGCCAGTATGTCCCAATCATGGATGGTAGGACGACCCAAGATAATGTTGTATTGGGATGGGAAGTCGGCAACTATGAATTTCACCCTTTCCGACTTAAAGGCCTCTTTAGATCCCAACGTCAACTTTAAGTCTATGTAACCCTTCGGGCATGTGTCTCTACCATTAAATCCATCAAGGTTGTTTTGCATGGCTTCAAGTCCTTCGGATCGAGGTGCATGTGTTTAAAGGCATCCCAAAGAATAATATCCACGCTTCCGTTGTCGATCAAGATCTTCTTAACACAACAATTTACCACTTGTTCTGTGATAACTAGGCCGTCATAGTGCCACCGCGGAACGTCCTCTAAATCCCGCGGGAGAAACTCGGACCGGGGTCCGGTTTTGTCGTGTCCCTCTTGAACTCGGGCGATCCACGATGGACAAGACCTCCCTTAGGTACTTTTTCCTCGACTATTCGAATCCCTCCCACCGCCAAAACCTCCGCTAATCGTGGTACAATCAAACTTGGCGTCTGGGAATTCGTCGTCACTATTCGTCGCTTTCTTTTTCTGTTCCCGCTTTTTCTTTTCTGGGGGTGGGCTCTTACTCCTTCCTCCCTGCCGTCTCTTGCCTTGCCGTCCCTGAGTTTGTATGACAAACCGGCGAAGCTTGCCCTCTCGCACGAACCTTTCAATGGCGTCTCTCGGATCCCGGCGGTTGTCGGTTTCATGGCCGTGTTGATCATGAAACTCGCAATATCGCGTTTTATCTAGGCGGCATCCCTTCGCAAGGGCCGGGGTCGCTCCACCTTTTTCATTTCCGTGGTTGCGACCTCCTTCCAAATTTGAGCTTGAGACACCTTTAACGGGGTATATTTGTCAAATCTCCCCTCCGTTTTTTCTCGCCTTGGTCTGGGCTCTTGACCTGGTCCGCGGGACTCCGGCTTATGCCCGGGATAATGCGGCTCTCGGCCCTTTGGAGGGGGACTTTTCCCCCTTTCCCTCGGTACCTGACTCATCATTTCCATTTGTTCGAGCTCTAAGTACATTTTTGACCGGTCCGTGAACTCGGCCAAGGTTTGGGGACGACTTTTCATGACCGACTTCTTAAAGCGGGACAGATTGCTAAGGCCTCGCTATTACGCAATGTAAATGTACTTCTTCTTTTAAACCGGGGATGCGGAGGGCCGTGTCCTTAAACCGGTCCAAATATTTCTGCAATGTTTCATTGGGCGACTGCTTGACTTGGTCGAGCTGGAACTTGGTCTTTGGCTGTTTCCGGCTTGTCGCAAAATAGAGTAAGAACTTATGCTCTATTGTCTTCATATCATGAATGGATTCGGACGGCAAAGAGTGGAACCACGTCTGGGCCGCTCCTTGAAGGGTTCCCGCAAACAACCGTGGAACCACGTGTCCAACGATACCCTTTACTCTGATCTCCATC